>JADWOT020000010.1:189395-214395 GCA_036345935.2 Taenia hydatigena
GATCGTATTGGGGTGAATGCGGCAAAGAGTAGGGCTGGAGTGTCGAGATGTGAAATGCGAAACATTTAAATGGGCATAGCAAGTTATAAGCAAATCATTAAATCATATCTCCCTCTGACTTCTCCATGTGACAATAAGAAGGTAATCGAGGTAATGCTCTGCATGTCACACAAAAGTGCTGACCTAATAATTCATCTGAATTACTAGCCTATAGCAACGAAATGAACTGCGAGAGTCAACACGGCTGATGCATTGCTATCCGACAAGTGCAGTTTCGGCACACCTTTTAGCCATAGTGCTTGAGGAAGGCACAGATAAGCTTTCAAGCTGTAGTTTTGCTGCAGCTACTGTGACCTGACCACATTGAAAGTTCCACTTTCCACCTTCCGGGTTACACTTTTGACATGTCCTTTCGTTTCCGCTTAGTCGGTAAAAGTGTGCCATATTGTACTTATTCATTGCTTGGCCAATTAATTGCCACTAATTAATCGCATCACTTCGGCAACTCCCACCACAAACTACCGATTAACATTGATGGATGTGGATTAAGTTCACCTGTTTTGCAAGTTGGACTATACGTAGTCCTAAACCTATTATGTTTTTTGGCTAAATTTATCGGATGGCTTTCGTCTGAGGTAAAGAAGCGAAGCACAAAACCAGAAAATAGGTTAAATGGACAATTTTGCTAGAGATTTTAAAAGAATAAGCACAAGCTTATTATAGAGGTATCTACACATCAAAAATGCGCAAAGTTCCTATTAAAAATGCCTCCATAAAGAGCATTATGCATATACATATGTGCAAGCACTTAATTACACTTCCTTATAAGTTTAGCTGGTGGGATTCGGAGCATCCTCTTCCTCATCTGCATTAGGATTGAGTGCAGCACGCATGAGGCGAACACGCAACCGGCCAATGACTTTGCATCCAGTTGGGTGCTCCTGCGTTGTGTGTGATAACATCACATCAAAGTAGTCAAAAGTAGATCCGCAAACACTGCAGCAGTGCTTCATCCTGTGCCTTTCATCAGGAGGACCATCCTCTAACTCTTCGGGCATAGAGGGCTGAGGAGGCTCTAGGCCCTCACGTCTTCTCATTTTTCTCAAAACTTCCTGAATTGATAGCGGTGGCTCAAATGCATCTTTTATAAGAAGTACAAAGTATTATTCACTGGAATTAGTGGTATAGCAAAGAACACTGACTGCAATCAAACCTCACCACCATGTGTCGTCTTTCTGTGGTGCACCATATCCGTAAACGTGTTGCATCCCTCGAAGCATTGCACGCAGAAGTAGAACCTGCACTTACTGTGACGCAGGAGGTGTTGGCGCATCCCGTCCAAGTTGTTATACTCCTTGCCACACTTAGTACATTTGTATTTGCCATCAGCTTTCTTCTCGCCTTCCATAAGAATATAAAACAAGCATTTAGCCGGATTGCTATGAAGGGGAAAGTTATCTTAGAAGAATAGAATAGTGCATTAGCATACAATCTTCCTCATGATGAGCATCAAATCTGCATAGCTTTATACAACAGCCACGTACAGAGCAAATCCACGAGGCGTCCTAACTGCGTCGCTCGATCAGGTATCAAGGGGTTCTTGATGAAATTCTCCCTGAACATGTAGGTTAGTCGGGGATCATTGTTCTTGAGCATCTTCTAAGACAAATACGTGGTGGTATAGATAAAGAAATCGCCACTAAAGTAAAGAAACATGTGATAATTAACAAATCACACGCTTACTTTTATCTCCTCAAGAAAATTAATTTTGTCGTCCGGGTTGGTCACAAGTGCTTGGATTATCCTTCTCTCGTCGTCCACCTCATCGTTGGAACTTCCATTTGGGGCGTCTGGGGCCACAGATTCCTGCTTTGGCAGTTCCTCTGCTCCTTTAAAAGCACAAAAGGCCTTCATATAAAACCATCAGGCATCTCTCAATTGACACCGTTAGAATTTCCAAAGTCTTACTTTCTGGCCTCTGCGGGTCCTGACCTTGACTCATTTCATCTGAACTTTAGCGACCAGACAAAATTGCATTGAGCATAGCCAAGACTACCTCAAAGTTTTATAAACATTTTGTCACATCCGTTGCATTACTTTAGTAAATTTGAGCTAAAGTTGAGGAAAGAATACAGTCCCTTTAAATACGTATCCAAATTTGCTTGTTTGTCGGTCTACAAAGGTTGCTCTCTACTTACCTGATAGCTCAACAACTAGTTTTACTTGTGGTGTGATTGCAAGTTGCAACATTTATCGAGAATCAATGCACTGAGAAGCTGCGTCTTAAATCCTGTTAAACTTCAAGTGATTAAAGTGTCAATATTCAGTTGATAAAAGTCTCAGTGCATAACTCGCTTCTCGTCAATTCTAGGAGAAAAATGCAATAAGTTTCAGTATTACGAACAAATAATTACGCTTGTAGACAAGAGGTCTTTTATGCTACGAGGGCATAATCCAGCCCAATCACAACCCGAAACCGTTGCACTTATAGATAAATACATTGCATTGGTTTCATGAAGGCTAATCTTCGCACAAATGGTGGTGAGAGAAGTCACTTGCGGCCGAGAATGCATTCGCTGGTGGCGGGATATTTCATTTCAACGCAATTATTACCGAAACATAAATAGGGCGGGTCTAGCGGTGCGGTACGGTTCGATACTGGTCTGTGCTCTACATCGGCTACATTGGCAAGGCCATCACCGTTTAAAAACCATTGCTAAATTTCTATGTTTGATAAGGCACATGCAATTAGCAGTCTAAACAACGCCTAAAGCGCCAGCTGAAAATGGTGGCATCACGAGAGTATCGATGGCAATCGGCAAACACGAGTGTAGAGTTAAAAGTACAGTAAGCACGAGGGCCACAGGAGGCAATTAGAGAACAAGGTGACTGGCATATAAGCAGGCACAGCTCAGCGTGCAAGTCAGTATCAAGGAAAGCAGAGACAAAGAAATAGGTTCCTGATGCGCTGTGTCCCTTTGCCCCACCACCGGCGGGCATTCATGAATTCGTCTAAGTTTTGGCTCTCATCTTCTCCGTAAACCCGTTAGCCATGAGCCAATGACAATGAGTTCTGAGAGCCTTAACTTGTTAATCCATCATTTCTTGCTAGAGTGTGGTGCAACGGACTCACTTAATCTTGCTTGCTGTTTGGGCGGGTGATAGAGTGGGGGCGTTTAGAGAAAAAGTAACGAACTAGAGGAAATGTTCTCATGCATTGAATTAAATGCCCTTAAGATATCTACATTCTCTGCTGGTCGCAGGTCTTGTTAGTTATGACGAATCCGTGGGTGCACAGAACACGATGCGTGCCAGGAATGGCCATGTGGGATGGTAAATATACGGAGCTAAGCTGAGGTTAGAGGCGAACTCTTATAAGCCACTGCTCTTAACGACTATAGTAACACCTGCTGGCGTGCCTTTCTATACATTTGTATTTCTTAGAAATTGATCTATGCCGACGTGCCTCACAACTTGGCGCTGTCCAGCAGACCGTTGATTGATTTTCATCCTTTGTTAAATCTATGCCACTTTCGTAAAGTGGGATATTTGCCTAAGGGTAAGTAAGCTGTTGCATCTTAAGCATTTCAATGTGCTCCGGCTTTTTAATTAAAATATTTTTTTAGGTTTTCGGTACTCTAGCACGAGGTCATGGATGATATTGTGCGGTTTCGGCTTGTGGAACAGGCGATGTCCCATCTGCTAGACTATCGGACACTCAGTGCCCGCCATTCACTCTCCGTCATTGAACGATGTCCCGAAACGTGGTGCCTAATCAATTTTCTTCTCTTTTGTTCCATTTGGTGTATTTCAAATTCGTGTAAGCAATTTCTATGGCATTTGCATTGCGGTGGTTTCTTAATAGATAACGTCTTAAAATTGAATTGCACTATGCAGGAACGAAAGTAACCTAAAATTTGAGACATAGCGCGCTCTTTTGTAGCCGCAAGACAAAATGTGGTTTAACAGAAGGCTTACCTTGTTTGAATTTTGAGCATTAGTAGGATCAGTTCCATGTCAGGGAATCACTGGTGTACATAATCCTATAAATAGGCACCCACTTATGGATGATCAGTTAAACAGACTTACATCAAAAGGCGCTCCCTATTAGCAAGACATTGTAAAACACTAATTTGATAAGATTAGATTAATTTCGAAAAATAAACAAGCCATGATACGGTGACTACTGTGTCCATAAGCGCAGCGATATCAAGAATATTCGCAGCACAAAGAACGTGCTTCTTTTTTCATTTTTATTTTATCAGTCCAGCTCATGAAGTATACCCTTGACGCAATTTCTTCTGCTTTTTCAAACCTGCCCCATCCATTAAATGTTTGAGCAATAAGGAAAGCCATATTCTACACTTTCACCGGAACCCTTGTCGATTACAAGGAAAAAAAGAAATAACAAGCAATGTCATAATGTAAGGCGAGATAGTCTAGGTCCGAAGCCATGCAATAAGGCAACTTTGATTTGGTTTAACGCTAATGCCAAATTGCTAGACAACTAATGCAATGTGGGCGAAGTCAAAATAGGCTCCACGCATCATCAGCCTTAACTCCTGGCTATAGCTGTAGTATTTTTTGCTTTCTTAATATTTTTGAAGTTTAAGAATACCTTTATGGGTTTTTTGCTTGCTACATCAGTAGATGCCCCGCCTTTTGTCAAAATTTGCTGCTTTTTATAGCTAGAATAATATTTCGATGTGAAGGCCCTGCAAACGCAATTGTATATTAATGCGACTTAACCTTGGAAACAGTAAATAGCGCGAGGCGATCAAGGAACACCGCTCTTTATGTTTCAAGGTTGTGGAAGGTTCCTGTTACCAAAGCGGGTTATATTCATTTTACATTGCAATTTGAGGATCTGAATCTGGCCAAACCTTCAGTGCTTATCCGTGGTACTCTCCCCATATGTGACCATGTCCCTCCGACAATTCAAGCCATTGAGCAATTAATCCCAGAAATCAGCGGCTTGTTTAGAACTGACACTCTCATAAAGCAATTATTAAGTCCCGACTCTTGCATACGATCGGCAGCGAACGGCCGAGACGCGAGTAAATTGTAGGTTAATTTTCTTCGATGAAGAGCGACGTGGTGCAAGCCTCACCTGCCTCCGGGATGCTGTTGGTGACAGCGATGGCAAAATTGAGGACATCAGACGTCTCTTTAACGTAAGATGATCTGCTCATGAAGACGCTGCCAGTTATTTCGCAAGACCGTCTGATGACACCGAAAGGCTTGAGTTGGATGCACGGAGTCGGATGTCCTACGGTGTAACAAAATTGGACTCTGGATCTGACTCTTTACGCACGAACTACAAGTTTGACTATTCATACAAGCATTCGAAACCAAAGTATACGGTCTTCTCCGCATAAAAAAGCTGCCATTTTTCCGGCCAAGTATACCCTTATTCTTTAATGAGGAATCAGTCAATCGTAGGCGCGGGCACTCACACGTGGCATAGAGGTAAGATTGATTCCTCGATAAGAGACGTCTGGAAAAGTGTCTCCTCTGCTAAGTCACACACAATTTGCACATCCATGCTGAGTCTATCACATGCAGGACTTACCATATGGTCATACACGGTTTGTCAATTCGTGTCATTACCCACATGCTGCTTCCTCAACTTCTCCTCCCCTGTAGATATTATGCCCCTATTTAAGCAGATGCGTCACTCAGGTCAACAAGTGTCATGATTCGCCGCTGAAAGGAATGCCTTGTAAGTCCGAAAGCAGGCCATCCTAATTGTGGTAAAACGGCAAAAGCGAAGCATTTCTGGTCATGTCAAGATACTGCCGCTTCTACTGAAAATGTTCAATCTTGTTTTGGCACAATCCAGCTCTAGATTGTCTGCCCAACGGGGTACAGAACATACGAGTAAAGATGTACGAAGCCCAATTAATGACACGATGCAGAGATCGTGACCTGCTTCTGTGGTTTGTAAACGATCGCATGCATTTGCATGAAGTTAGTCGGGCGTTTTACCACTAGACGAATCTGCGAACCCAATCAATCTGCAATCAGTCAAAAGGGTCTATCAGCGATGTAAATAATCTTAATACTAAGTCATCTCTGGTCCATTGAGCTTTTTAAATAGTGGGTTTGGGGACATTTTGCGTGTTCGAGTTTGGTGTATTAGTTCTTAACAATGCAACCTCATATTTAAAAGCACAGGAAATTTTGTTTATGCAAAGTACAAAACATGCAATTTAAGTCCCACGAGTGAGATCCGCTCACGAGATTGGCGCTACGGTGGCCACAAATAATGTCTGGTCACTAAAATTCAGAAGAAATGAGTCAAGGTCAGGACCCGCAGAGGCCAGAAAGTAAGACTTTGGAAATTCTAACGGTGTCAAGTGAGAGATGCCTGATGGTTTTATATGAAGGCCTTTTGTGCTTTTAAAGGAGCAGAGGAACTGCCAAAGCAGGAATCTGTGGCCCCAGACGCCCCAAATGGAAGTTCCAACGATGAGGTGGACGACGAGAGAAGGATAATCCAAGCACTTGTGACCAACCCGGACGACAAAATTAATTTTCTTGAGGAGATAAAAGTAAGCGTGTGATTTGTTAATTATCACATGTTTCTTTACTTTAGTGGCGATTTCTTTATCTATACCACCACGTATTTGTCTTAGAAGATGCTCAAGAACAATGATCCCCGACTAACCTACATGTTCAGGGAGAATTTCATCAAGAACCCCTTAGTACCTGATCGGGCAACGCAGTTAGGACGCCTCATGGATTTGCTCTGTACGCGGTTGTGGTATAAAGCTATGCAGATTTGATGCTCATCATGAGGAAGATTGTATGCTAATGCACTATTCTATTCTTCTAAGATAACTTTCCCCTTCATAGCAATCCGGCTAAATGCTTGTTTTATATTCTTATGGAAGGCGAGAAGAAAGCTGATGGCAAATACAAATGTACTAAGTGTGGCAAGGAGTATAACAACTTGGACGGGATGCGCCAACACCTCCTGCGTCACAGTAAGTGCAGGTTCTACTTCTGCGTGCAATGCTTCGAGGGATGCAACACGTTTACGGATATGGTGCACCACAGAAAGACGACACATGGTGGTGAGGTTTGATTGCAGTCAGTGTTCTTTGCTATACCACTAATTCCAGTGAATAATACTTTGTACTTCTTATAAAAGATGCATTTGAGCCACCGCTATCAATTCAGGAAGTTTTGAGAAAAATGAGAAGACGTGAGGGCCTAGAGCCTCCTCAGCCCTCTATGCCCGAAGAGTTAGAGGATGGTCCTCCTGATGAAAGGCACAGGATGAAGCACTGCTGCAGTGTTTGCGGATCTACTTTTGACTACTTTGATGTGATGTTATCACACACAACGCAGGAGCACCCAACTGGATGCAAAGTCATTGGCCGGTTGCGTGTTCGCCTCATGCGTGCTGCACTCAATCCTAATGCAGATGAGGAAGAGGATGCTCCGAATCCCACCAGCTAAACTTATAAGGAAGTGTAATTAAGTGCTTGCACATATGTATATGCATAATGCTCTTTATGGAGGCATTTTTAATAGGAACTTTGCGCATTTTTGATGTGTAGATACCTCTATAATAAGCTTGTGCTTATTCTTTTAAAATCTCTAGCAAAATTGTCCATTTAACCTATTTTCTGGTTTTGTGCTTCGCTTCTTTACCTCAGACGAAAGCCATCCGATAAATTTAGCCAAAAAACATAATAGGTTTAGGACTACGTATAGTCCAACTTGCAAAACAGGTGAACTTAATCCACATCCATCAATGTTAATCGGTAGTTTGTGGTGGGAGTTGCCGAAGTGATGCGATTAATTAGTGGCAATTAATTGGCCAAGCAATGAATAAGTACAATATGGCACACTTTTACCGACTAAGCGGAAACGAAAGGACATGCCAAAAGTGCAACCCAGAAGGTAAAAGTGGAGCTTTCAATGAGGTCAGGTCAAAATAGCCGCAGCAAAGCTACAGCTGGGAAGCTTACCTGCGCCTTCCTCAAGCACTATGGCTAAAAGGTGTGTCGAAACTGCACTTGTCGAATAGCAATGCATCAGCCGTGTTGACTCTCGCAGCTCATTTCGTTGCTATAGGCTAGTAATTCGGATGAATTATTAGGCCAGCACGTTTGTGTGACATGTAGAGCATTACCTCGATTGCCTTCTTATTGCCACATAGGGAAGTCAGGGGGAGATATGATTTAATGATTTGCTTACAATTTGCTATGCCCATTTAAATGTTTCGCATTTCACATCTCGACGCTACAGCCCTAGTCTTTGCCCCATTCACCCCAATTCGATCCTAACTTTGCTGAACCTTGAAACAAGTATGCGACCAAAGATATCCGGCACAATGTCATCTATTTTTGCCGGTAAATTCGAAGCGCTAACCTAGGCCATTTAGCTTCTAAGTATAACATGCCCTCTCCACCCCCCATCTCTTTGTTTCTTTTCGCTTGATGTGATGGGGACGGATGGCACGCATCTGTGCAAGTGCGACAAAGGTGTAATTGCACCAACGAATCTTTACATTATTCGCAGAGACTGGCATGCAGCAACCGGACTCGACTTTTATTCTACAAGAAGGGTACAGCCTCTGCTTACGCTAGAATCTGAAGGCATGAAAAATCGTAGATTCTGCAAGGCTTGAAGCACAGTCAAACAAATTCTACCCTCAATCGCTTGATTGAACGAGCGACACATTGGTCGTTTTAGGATAGATAAAAACATCAAACTGTTGCCCGATGAATAGGTACATGCTTACCATTGCTTGGCAGGATGGGATCCGCAAAAGTATGCTTTTCATTAATAAATCCCTACCTACGCATTATAGCAATCATCAATTGTTAGATGATTGTTAGATGCAATCGCTGATGCCTTTAGTTGTATATCACATCGATCCCATTATTTTGCCTTATGCTATTAAAGCCTGCAAATGCGTTGGCAGATACATGAAACTGGATGCAAACACTCTATGAAAAGGAGATCATTAGAAATACCTATTCAAATGGACACGAGGTAAATGCGATTCGTTTGCTGGTCGTGCACTTTTAAATAGGTCCACCGCTTCTCACCGGCTTAAGATATCTGAAATTTTATGTTACGTATGTGCTGTAACTTTGTTACCGGCATAAGTAATTTGTGACCAGTCTCTGTTTGATGCAGAACTATTTGCTTTTGTTACCAGCTATATTTTTTACAATATTTGGTCATGAAGCAAAAATACTCCCCATGTTACTCGTGTAGTGATCTGTGCGCGGTCTTCATATATGCATGTGCGTTTCCGGATCGCAATATAGTCTCTTTTTTTCCTGATTTAATCTAGCGCGTTGCAGAAACCAAGCAGTTCTAAAAGGATATTAAACTTTCACATCATTTGCATTAGGCAGCTTTGCAGTTTATCTCCTCCTACAGTGTCTTTAGGTAGAGATTGATTTGCTAAGGGGATCCTGTTTTCATCAAATGCTTTTCACCCTAAGCCAACATTCGAATGTAGTGTAAATAACGCAGTCCTCTCGCCCTTTAGGTGTTGTTCCATGTTGGCCCCTTACATATGGCCTCTGCATACGCCATTAGAAATTGCTTTCTATTATCAAAAATAGGTACCATGGTCTTCCTATCTCCAGCCCATTGTTATAATGAGCGGTAATTATTTACCATTTTTAAAGTGCGTCAGTGTTGATCCCGAATCAAGTGTAGTGTCATGCAAGCGTTGGCAATATCACCTGTGCTTCGGTTTGATTACTTGTACTTAAACCCGTTTTGGCATTTTACATGCGCAAGATAATTCTGTGCAAGTCATTGCATTCCGTCAACAATAAATTGTGCTGCCTTAACTTCAAAGGGTTTAGGATGGAATAAAAATATAGCCGAGCGATTGGGATTCCAAGCACTAGTGCGCCAATTCCAAGAGGACTCTTTTAGCAAGTGAAATGCGAGAATTGGATTAGTGACACAGGAGAAGAGTGCAACATGCTGCAAGAGTTGCCTAGGGAAGGCCGGCTGCATTTTATTATTGACAGCCAATTAGGAATACCGCTCCTACTCGCAAAACTGGTCTACCTTGTATATGTCTGCAATGCCGAGGCTTCGACGGAAGAAATAATGCCAATAAAAGATGGCAAAATAAGCACTGTTTAGATGGCATTCGGATCAGCGGGTTGTTTGGCTTTAGTAATTGATAGCTTATCAATTCTTTGGAGGTGGGATCGGCTTATTGACTTTATTAGACAAAGCTGTCTCCACAAAGTGCGGAGTGGTCAATTGCTTCGTATGAATATCTAAATGGGTGGGGATAATGGAAACACACTGGATGGCACCCGCACGTCTTATGATTTGCACCCTTCTACATTGGAACGCGAAACAGCTGTTGGCGCATGAGGTGTAAAGAATACTTTTATAACTCAAACGCCCACTACTTAGTTAACTGGTCCAGGTTTATCTGTGACAAGCTCTGCGACCCCATGCTGGCTAAGGGTGAACATAAACTCTTAGCGGAAAAACTCCCATTCCCGGTAATCTAGTGAATGTCAACATTTCAATCATTACTGACCAAACCGTGCTGCAAAATTGAGATAAATCTGTCGTATTTTTTCGACAATATCGAGTGTCGGTGATTCCCTGTACACAACGCAAAGTGAATATCCAGGAGGTCGCGTGATGATGCTACTTAGCTTGTGTAGCTATGATACGCCGCATAATATATTTATTGTGGCAATAGAGACATGAATTTTCTCAACAAATTTGTCAGATCAGTGGTAAAGGCTCATCTTTACTGAGATGGGAACTGTAGATCTTTGATAATGACTGCTGTCCTATTGTGTTGAATCTTGTTTTGCTGTGATGTGCTGCGTTAAGCAGCAGCCAAGGTTAATAATAGAGGGATGATTCGTCTCCTGCGTGACTCTACTGCAAGTGATGCATCGAAATGCCATTCTCAGCAGTAAACAGTGTAATGTGAACCGGTGGAATTAACATTATTGCACCACGCTCACGACTTGCTACAGCAAAATCATTTCAACCGTGACGGCATCACACCTGCTGTGATAAATGCCACTGTTGCACAACCAACACGTTTTTCCTACCGTTTTGATTACGCGAAGTATTGTGATTTTAAAAGTGCTTGATTAGCACAACAGACATGCAGAATATGACAAAATAGAAATAGTCGTAAAAGGTGCCACTGAGACTACTGCCGATGTAAGTCCAGCAGTAGCAGAGGTAGCGTTTCGCTTACTTATTTTTAATTGAGTTCACAGTGAGCGATGCGATCATTGTATTGAAACTGTAGATGAGGCTCATCGAGTTTTGAATTGACCAGAAAACGAGCTCACGTCTAAGTTGCGGACTTTCATGACTCCGTTCCAGGAAGAACAAAATTTCATCTCAACCAGCATTTGTCGGGCCATCATCACCGGTTTTGTAATCAAAACATTGGCTATAGAAACGCGAATTTCTACAAAATTGGCCATCTTAAAATTATCGTGTGTCAGATGCGCTTGACCACGAATCCGCCTCGGCATTCAACACAATAGTAATCAGCCCGAGTGAATGATCCCTGTGTTGAGAACATCAAGCAATGCTGCCGTCGTGACGTGTCAGCACTCTACTAAGCTATTTAATTAGGAATTTCAGTGGATTACTACAGTGTCACAGTGGTTCTTTAGACTTGCATCACAACGGAATGTTGACTGCTCAATGGAGGACACCTCCAATCTGCCGTGGCGGGTCAATGTGGGCAGTCTACCCCCGTATGGATCTTGCCAAGCAGCGCGGTACCATTTAAAACAATGTTATTGCAACAATCGAGCAACATAGGCTGTTTTTTTCACCAAAATGTGCATGTGCCAAAATCTGTTGCAAAGTTTAGACTGGAATCAGGCTTCGTTGATCATTTGCACTCCTTACCATGCTCACATTTCTTGCCGCATTGTCCTTGACGAAGTGCAGCAGGTAATTCGAACTCCTGAAAAACCGAATTGAAATGTGTTGTCAAGCAAATCGTGCATTAAATCGCAACCCTTATTCAGTCAATCAAAATATAACACGTAGTGCAAAAGGATGCATTAGACTGTCGCGATAATTTGATGCTGCTTCTACGATTTAGGCGCCTCGTATAATGGTGTGCAGCAAATTACCGCAAATTTAACACAGTTATATTCCATATCATTGCATCTGAATTTTACAAGTTGAGCATCAAGAAATGAGGCAACTCATCTTTGCTGACCAAAGGATTTAATAGCAGCATTTGCGATGTTTCGTCCGAATAATTAATCGAATAGTTGCACACACTTGTTCATTGATTTAGTGTACATGCACATATAGTGTTTAATATTTCCCCAGTAGATCCATAGGTCTGAGAACTAACTTTGTCGCCGTTGATAGACCGGCGCGGAAGAGTCAGAACCGAAGCGCACTATAAATGGGGCACACCCATTCGCAATCCCAATTGGCGGCAATAATTACAAACATAGAGCTGAGTGGAAAGTGCAAAATGGCAGTACATTGGATTGAGTTAAGCCCCTCTCACGAAAACTCTTACATTGCTATAGTTGTATAACAGAAGACTAGAATACTAATGGTAAAGTAGTGAGCACTGTTAACAGCTAAATTCTTGTGTTTCAGACTGTAGGTACATATTGTTTAAGAATTGCAAGTGAGTTTTATCTACGGCCGCAGAAGGTCAAGGATGTTCTGAGGTAGATGGTTTTACTGCCCACTTAGTGTGTCTACAGATAGATGTTGGAACACCGGCCCAAATGTAGAGCTCAGAATAAGATTGTAGTAACTAACACAGTTCCGTAATGGCAGAGTCTAACGCATGCTCACATTGTTGACGTCTTAATGCATGTAGGTTAAGAAATTCTTTAGAACAAAACTTTTCTAGATGGCTCAAGCCAGCAAAACTTTTGCCTGTAACACATTCACTTTTTTCCTTACCGCTAAAGCATGTAATAAGGGACATGAATCAGATTGGAGATCCTCTAAAGCCGGGTTTATTTTCCGCTGTCAACACCACGAGGCTTTTTATTGGAGGGAAGGAAACAAAAGACCTAAAAAGAATATGTAAAACCAACAAGTAGAAAGGAATCGGAGGTCGCTGGCGGGCTTAAAAGCCGGCTCACCCAGCACAGACAACTTGGTCCATCAAGTGATCGCAATGGAAGCCAGCAGTCAAACAATCAATGCTCTGCACGGGAATTCCTTTAATTAATTATAGTGGCAAGGTTTCTTAGGCATCAATTAGCATTTATTAGAGATCGTAAAGAAATGCAAAATAAATCAATGATTAACTCCTAATGAGGTGGCCAACAGGCGGACAATCAGGCATTCTTTTAACATTTGTTTCAAATGTTGACCTAGAACTGCCTCGAGAACCCCCATAGTGACGATTTACACACTGCGTACTTAGCATTAACAACGGTTCCTTAGTTAACTATCTTGATTGCATCGCCTGTGGAGCAGAGTTGACAAATTTAAAATGAGGTGAGACCAGATCAGAGACAAATAGAGAGGGGTTATGGGTATTTCAGGCACCATAACCAATTATCCTGACGTCTGACGTCCCCTTCATTTGATTGATTGCATCAGGCACTACCAAAAACAGATTAATAAGAAGGCAAAGAAAGTCGAGTTTTGCTCTTATAAAGAGGAAATCATGTTTTACGAATCCACGAAATGCAAAATTCTACAGCGAAACTTGTTTTGCTTGGTCCTTCTCTGCCTTTTACTCATCAGATATAAAATTTTGATGCATTCAGTGCGGGCTTGAATCAGGTTCGTATATATATGTAGATACGCATATATATATATACTTTCGTGCATGTATACATATTACTGTTACCATTATAAGTACACGTCTGCGCACGTATTTACTTATATACAAGTTTGCGCTGCAATTTATGCGATTAGCAAATACGGCAAAATGGCGACAAGGTAAGACATTATGGTTCGTCTATCACAAGATAAAACTAAGCTTGCAGATGAATTATCGGTAAGAGGTGTCTGGTTTCTCCATGCCAGACGAGGAAGCAGCCTGATTATGGGAGTAAAAGAAATTGGCCTATGAGTATGCATCCAACCTTTCTATTGTTGTTGGTGAGCGTGAGTCCCTTTTAGCACCAGCGACTTCTTTTATACAGATTGCAAATAAGTAGAAGTTGGTAACGCTGTAACAGAAAAAGTGCTATTGCTTGTCTCGCAGCCACATCTTTTCAAAGTCTTAAGTCTTACACTCAGTTGTTATCGAAATTTTCAGCATACACATGAATGTGCATCGCAATAGAGATTCGGTACATTTGGTCCTCCGTGACATTCCAACCTACGAAATACACTCTGATAATTCGAATGGCACTTCTTTGCTCAAGAACTCCAAACCCTTTGTTTAGAATGCTGCCATCTTTTGCCACTAAGTGCTAAGTTGGTATGGTATTGGTGCGGTCGCTTTGGTAGTCGCACGATTTTTCATATGGCCTGATTATCAAGCGCTGAATAGAGCCGAGTGTACTTGCTAGTACCAGATGCTTTCACAGTCAGCCATGCGTAGGACAGCGTCAAGGGAGAAAACAGGATACTATTACCCTTCTGCTTTGTTGACTGGCTAAAAACTGAGATCTGACTTCTTGCGCAGTCACTTCTTAGTCGCATTGTAAAAGTCTTTAGCTCAGTAGGGTTCGTCTGCGATTGGCCGATAGGCATAAACAGGACAGATACATTTAGAGGGGTAAATGCTTACACACCCTTTCCATTTTGGGCCAAGAAACCTGTACCCACAAGATCGGGTGAACGTCTCCGAGGATGCGTGACCAGTGTCAGAAATCGATGGTTGATGCGTAGGTGACACTTGCATGGAAAATTACTTCAGCAGGTAGCACGTGGTGGAAGAAACATGTAAGCGATTAAGTCAGCAGGTCCATTGCAATTAAAATATTCTACAAATGAAATTGATTTTCGACAGGGAACGTAGACGAAGTGCGAGAACCTAAGTAGTGCAGCTTCCAGTTGATGCGGTGTTTTCGAAGCGGATTTCTGGCTCCGTGATCGATTTGAGATTGTAGTTGGCGCAATAAGAACATGGACCATGACTGACGGAACCGCTTCTACTGACGAATGTGAGGTCGAATAAGCGTGGGTGACGTGTGTCAAACTAACTTCACTGTTAATTGATGTTAAGGTAATCTCACATGCTTCATGCATACGAAGCGCCGATTACCCGAGTCAATTGTTTACTGAAGGAAGATATGAGAACGCGTCAAACACTTCTAACAAGCATTTTGAAAAGGCTTAATCCATCAACTTACGTTGCTTTCCCTCAGACTTTTGGTAGCACTTTGTTCAGCATATCCATATTCATCTGAACCGTTTCTTTGTAAGACTCCACATAAGAATGTCTATGTAAAAAGTGCTAAAGCTAACTGACTGGAAATAGTCAGGGGAGAATACGGACGTTCTGTGAAGAGAAGATCTTGTAGGAGCAATTTAAACAGCTTTAATTTCTCGAATCGCCCTCGCCTTCTGTACTTGCTTTTCCGTCATTTGTCAGCCATTATACTTCACGATCTCGATTTTCTTCCTTACTTTTAGTTTCTCAAGTTAGCTAAGGAGTTGCAAAGATGAACAAGCATTCGCAGTAAGTCTAGCCCCACTGAGAACTCCACGAAGCCTGACAATAGCCCTCCAGCCAATCCTAAGGACCCGATTTCTATCTCGACTTATATAATCAGCATTGCTTTGGGATTAGGTAACATGTCAACCTGCTACTGGTGTTAAACTTCCCCTCACGGCTAGAAACATTCATTCGGATTTTCAGTATTTATTCTTCTAAGCATTTTAGATGCGTCAATCCCAATTAAATTTTAAATGGGTGTCATTCCAGCTTTTTACACAGTGGGACTAATTTACCATCAGGCGACCCCACTGGATGTCTGTAGAAATGGTTATTTTGCCATTTTCGAGACATTGGCCTAGAAGGACAGGCAAAACAATGATGTAGTAGAATTAGCAGAGTAGAGTAGAGTAGAATTCTCCACCTCGAGAAAATTGAATTGCTCCTACGAAACTAGGTTCAAATTGTCTTTTTAACCTTCGCCTACAGGATGCATTTAAGGACCATAATTATCGCAGTGCTAGCATAAAAGTAACCTTCCTTCGTGGCATTGGTCCGTAACAACTAAAAATAGGGAGACGAGGGATTAATTAAGATGCACAAATTATTTGCTACAGGCGTCACTGCTGCATCTCACTTTAAAAGGATTAAATTCCTATGATTTTGCCATCAGTGCGCTGCTCAGACTGCTGAAGCCAAATGGTATGCTTAGTTGAGGGCACGCTCAAGTCTGGCTCGATTGTGCATCATTTCTTACAGTGCGTCGATTTATGCTGTTTTGTGTCCTGCCATAATTTGAGTTATTAAAGCCGCAGCAGAAACAAACTCCTGCACAATATGTACTGAATGTGAGTGAATAGACTTGTGTATTTTAGGTGGAAATACTCCATTGAAACGTCTTGGATCGCAGAAAAAATACTGCTGACAATGTCCATTACAAATTTTTGTGATGAGACTGTAAATACAACAGGAACAGATTTCATTTACATTGTTTGAGTTTATCGCCTGCCTAGCAATCGACAGTACCTGGAAGCAAATTTGTTGAAAAATCAAACAGGTGTAATGACTAAATCCATTTTCGCGTAAGTTGCTTTCGCTGGGTTATATAAATAAAGGATTTTTTAGCGTGTAGCCACTTCTTTAGCACACTGTGATGAACCACTGCAAACAAAAAATTGACCAAATGGATCTAGATAGAGGAACACTAATCAGAGCATTATAATATCGAGAATTTCATAATTTTACTTGCTTAGACACAATCACAATGAAAACGTATTAAATGCCCAGATCATATGATCACTTGGTTGCCCAATTCTCTTTCCACCAGTTCCGCATTTTACATTACCAATATCCTGCTAGATAAATCACAGTAGTATTTATTCGAATTCAAATTCACATTGACCTAATCTATTTAAAAAGGACACCGATTTCGCCATTGCATCACTGTTGGTCACAAAGTTAGATGAGTGAGGAGCACGAGAAATATTCAGCCAAAGAACCCATGAATGCCTTACGTTTGGATCCAAATTGTATACCAGCATTGCCTAAGCAGTATACTAAGCTGTCCCTAATGTGATTCTGCGCAGCAGTTTAAAAAGCGTGCTGTTCTATTTAGCCGAACAGGTATGAACATGGGACATTAAAGAGTTGGCTGTGCCCTCCTCATTAAAACGCCATTTCGGCTAAACTGCAATGACTTGGGGAGTAAGTTCATCTTAGCCTACCTTTAGTAAGTCCAAAAGGTGCTATGAACTTTAAAATTTAAATGTGTAATTAAAACGAGTTGCATTTTGTAGTAAAGCGTTGCTCTGCATGCTACCCAGAAAGCACAACAAACACTCCGTTTCTTGGCTGTGGATTACGCATGACCCATTCAGCGTTTGTCTACGAACGCTAATTGGATTTCCAACCTTATTCTGAGCATGCGTTTGTTTAGGTCGGTCTAAAAAACGTCAATTTTTGTCGGCATCAATCAAAATGATTTGTAAAATTGACACGATCTTGCAATTAGTCGTCTAATTTTTTGAGATTTTACGTGCCTACATGCATCAGTAAATTAATTTGATTTTCCGGGGATAATCGCAATCTAATCAATCCTGAAGGATCGCATTATCACCTTATATTCATGGGACTTCCAAATTTTAGGAAAGGTTTGAGTAACAATGAGAATTGGTAAAGACGTATTCAGGGAAAATGAATCAAACGTTCCATAACTGTGCAGGAAAGTATGAGGAAAATGAAAAACACCCGTGCGTTTACAGTGAGCATAATGGCTACGATTCGATTTGCCGTGTTAAGAAATGCAAATTGCTTTCGATCCTACTCTTTACACTGTATTTGGCATATTGTCAAAGTAGTAGTAGGTTGAACTTCTTAGCGCTTTTCGGAAAACTAGAATAGGTGTAAGCACAAACTAAAGTGAAAAAGTGTGAAAAATGGAGGCGAGATTAAATGGGTGATCGTGGGCTGTTACTAATGGCTGCAAGTGAGTAATTTTGCATTGCAGAGCATTGTAGGACAGGAAGTGAAAAAAGCATTACAACACGGCTGCCTAGTCTCAACAATAAGTCGCAGCTGAACAAAGTAGTGCTGAAGTGATCGTTATGTACCTATGCAATTTCACTGCTCCATTAGGGTATCTGCGGTCAATCGCAGGGCTAAGAATTCTGCGTTTAAGAACACCACAGTCACTGGTTGATTAAGAGAGCAGCTGGTGGAAAGCTTTGGACCCGCGTTTGGATAATTATATTCACCCTTGTCGCTCCGACTCAAGTTCTTCTTGATGGCTACAGCTAGTCTACAAATGCCGCATTCTGTGCAAAAGCCTCCTTGTTTTGAGCAAACTTTGTCTGCATTACCCCCTGAAACATCGCTATGCAGAACATGCGGCCAAGCTGCAGATCATTTGTCCCGTTAGCATAAGCAAAAAATGAAAATTTGCGGTTTTACTGCAAACGTATCTCGTAAACGTTTCATACGAGTGGCGATTTCTGCATATGCCTTCTTTACGCAAATTAACTAGACTGAACATTTGCAGCTTAGTCGAAGTGTGCTGCGAAATTTCAAACAGAATTCATTCCTCTAGGCTTAGGTGGTAGTACGAAAGGACAAGTAACTTGCTTCCAATCGACAACTATCAGCTTCCTGGCTGTAATTCGCAGTGGTGAGAGTGGATTGAGAAATGAAACTTGTACAAGAGGTTGCACACACTTCATGGCATTGCAGCGGTCCAGGTGTATGAACTGTTTAAAGCTTAGAAAATGCTGTTAATGAGCTCTATGTCTTTGAAAAAGTGTGTAATCAAGTTGTAATATTCTGCAAAGCATTCTGGCAAAACAGGCACTAACGCTTAGACCGTATAAGGCTTTGATTTTGAGTTATAACAGCTACCACAATTCGTGGTTTGCAGATTAAAGAAAATAAGACTTGTAGTCATATTGTTTTGCAATTGGAGACCAGCCAGACCGATATTATGATCAGGTGATTGTGATAAGACCGACTTAGCAGAAAGCTCCCATGCGCATAACAAAATTAGTTTCTCCAATTGTGTGGGGCCTAACGCATTGTCAAGTTCACTTTCTGTAGACACACCTGCGCGTTAAATGCTTAACGTGATGGCATCTGCAATGGTACTGCTCCTGTGACCCAGTGTGCACAGGGTATTTTTATCCTATAAATGCACGTCTCAATATTTTGTTTTGGTAGTCCTCAGCCATGCCATGATGACAAATTTTCGCATAAAAGTCATTACAACTAGTACAAAATGATGTAGGTTTCGTCTCTTGTTAGTTTTATTCGTCTTGCTTGCGCTACCTGTTCCATTGTCTCCAATGTTTCGCAGCAGTCATCTGGAACTTCTTAAGGTCCAAGTAGGAATGTTATGCCGCAGAGTCAGTGTTCCAAATTCAACTCTGTTCATGTAGTTGATAATGAAACATCAACTCAAGGCGCAAAAGGATAAAGAACAGTGCTGTAAAAGATTAGAATCGCATCCAAAACTTGGGTGAACCGACAATGCCGTGCGCGTAGGTTTCATCGAATTTTTACTTGCAAATGCATTTTACTTAACCAAAAGTGAGAATCAAAGCAACTTATTTCTACCGACAATAAGTTCAGGTTTTCGCAGTCTCAGCGATTCGTACGAATTCAGCTTTATTTTTTCCCATATGCACGTTTAGCCATTGAATGCAAATGCAATGCATTTTTCAAATGTTTTTAGGATTTACGCAGTTCCGTATATTTAAATATCAAGTTCCTTTACCTTATTGCATTGTGTTTCTTGATGCATCCACGTCATCACAAAGTGTTTGAGTCCGCTAAATTCGAATAACTTGCAATCTATCCGTTAGATGGCCTCAAGCATCTGCATCTTTTCCTCACCGACCACTCACTGCATATTGCCTTTATTTTCGATGTAAAGCCACGCCACCGCCATTTAGTCGCATCTTAAGAGGCTTTATCATGTCCCTCACTAAGTTCATTTCTCGTTGCGACCCGAAACAACCTCTAGGAAAGTGAATGGGGCAGCCACTACTTAAAATAATTAGGACACTTGCGCGGATCCAAGGCATGTTCTTGAGTTTAACCCTCCTTTCAAGCTTCTAATCGGGTATATTTCCGTTGTCAGCACACTTCTTGCAACGTGCATCAAATAGCGCCATATGATTTGTGCCAAATTTGCAATAGCGTTTAAAACAGGAAAGCTAATATAAAATGGTTTGAGTTTTGAGTTTCGTAAAGAGTATAAAACATTTCAATGCTTCTTTGCATTAGCAAAAAGAGCACTGTGCATTGGTGGCAGCTGCAGCGATCCCCACAAACAGCCGATCGCATGAGTATACATGCATATTCGTCAGACGAACGTAGATACCCACGCATTTTATGGTTATTTGTTGGTCTTATTTCTTTGAGGATAACATTCTTTCTTTTTAAGTCATAGTGTTTCGTAATTCCCCCATGTTATTACAAAGCGGTTAAAATCGCTAGACTCCTACAACTTGCAGTAAATTTGTTTGATGGCTGTAAGTTCTGCGCTGTATCTTTAATGTCCATCCACTTGATATTACCTGCCCTTCAGAAGTGAATCTCCGTCATTGCCAACATGTCGCATCTAGAAGTTAGGGCGAATCCTCCGTTAATAGCATTCCTTATTGCCATCTGGACAAGCCCGTGACACTATCTACGAGATTAGGCACTGCTGGACGTCTAAAGGATACTTGTCTGGTTCCAGCCCTTCCCCTCAGGTATTGGCCGCCCTTCCACATCAATTTATTGTTGTCACGTGGCAACCAACTTTTGAGATGTTTCGACCGACGGCTTTTGAAAACTCCGTTTTCACAGGTTTGTATTTCGCAATTAAAAGGCAAAGCTAATAAAAGTGGTCACATCTTTGTGCTGTAATTCTAACTATGAGCAAATTTAGAATGTCACAAATGAGCCATCTTTTGTGGCTCTGGTAGAAAGGGTGAAAATCTTTTTAGTGTAATGGTTGCACAAGCGTAGACCGACTTGGGCTTGGTAGGGGTGAGTGAGTATATCGACCGACCATCTGGGACGAGTCGGAACCGAGACGCACGATGGGAAAGCACACTTATAAACAAATGTACTTGGTGGCGGTTTAGGTGGGACTGCTTGCAGCCCTCTCTTCATATGGCAATGTGATTGGACCTCCAAAACTGGTATTGTATGTAGTAGAGGCGCAGAGGCTATGTAAATTGCTAAAGCAGAATCTAATTATTTCACTCAACACTGAGGAATGGTAACTGTGCATGCCAGGTAGCCCTGACTCCTCAAATCTTCCTTAGCTTTGCGGTCTGTGAGTTATCGGTTTTGGCTTTGGAAGTGGTTCCATTGGCGTCGTTGGTGCACATTTACTCATGAATTACCAAAGAGAAAGTCCAGTGCATAATTGAATTGCGAACTACTAATAGAATTCAGTAGAGGCAGGCTGCATGCACCCCTGCTGTATCTTTTGTCACTTTCTCCAACATTCACGAAATAACTTCCAATCAACGCTAAGCATCTCGACAGTAGATCGCACTAATAGGAGAGGCTTGAGAAACGGCAATTGTACATGAAGTTATAAATACTTTATTACATTACAGTAGTCTGGGCGCATATGCTGTTTACATCTTAATGCAGCCTTTGTAGTGTTCTGCATCCTTAAGGGCATTAAGTAGTCAAGCTGTAACGTTTTGCAGGGCATTCTGGACTCTGCTTTCGGCGAAATCTGGTTGACGCAAAGCTTCCATTTGCTTAACAAACTTGTTTACTTGTATTGCACGGAGCCTGATGAATTGCCAAGCCCACTTTCTGTAGCCGCACCTGCGCATTAAACGCATAACGCGATGGCATCTGCAATAATAATGCCTCTCTAACCCAGTGTGCGTAGACTACTTGTCTGCTACAAATGTGCGCATCGATATTTTGTGATCACTATCCTCAGTCACGCCAAATTGGCTTATTTTGTACGAAAGTTATTGCAATTGGCATGAACATCTTGGGTATCCTTGCTCGACCGTCCTATCTACAATGTTTGTATTACTTGCCGTGTTGCCCCTGACGGAATGTGGCAACTAATTAAAGCCTACAAAAGCTCGAGTAGGAGCGTGATGCTGCATATTTAATGACCTTAATTCAGCCTTACTTATGCAGTTCATAATCAAACATCAGCAAATGGTTCTAAAGGATTTAGAGCAACGTCGACATTTGCGACTTAAATCATCATGCTGCATTTTGAACCGTACGCAAAATTAGAATGTAGAGCTTGAGCCATTTCAGTTGTGGCTTTGATAAGAGGGTTGAAATCCTCCTGTGCACAGAGATTCCACAAGCGCGGGTGAGCTTGGTCTCGATAGATGAATGGGTTCGGACGAAGGCGCACGATGAGAAAAAACACACTTACCTAAAAACCCACTTCGTGTTGGGTTATGTGGGACCATTTAAAACAGTCTTCTTGATTGATTGCGTGGATGGATTTTTAACACTTATTGTTGATATGAAGTGGGGGCGCAGAGAACAGGCGAATCGTAAAAACAATCCTTTCTTTTCATTTAGCATGAAGAATCTAAAATTGTGCTCGCGTAATAGCACTAATCCCTCAAGTCTTCTTTATCATTGCAGTCTGTGTTCTTTTACTCTAGGCTTCGGAAGTAGTCTCACTGGTATCAGCCATGCATATTTGCCCATAATAACTGGGCAGAATGTCCTGAACGGTTCAGTATATAACTAACTTGCGAGCTCTAATAATAAAAATTCGGCAAAAGCAGGTTGTTGACAATTAAAATTAGTTGTGCTAATCCGTCAGTTTTGAGCTGTTTAGCCACTTCCGCAGTAAGTTCAGGGGAACCTTACACGTCGCAATTTTAAATATCAGTCCTCAACTGTGATACCTTGGACGCTGAATTAACAGGATATTCTTAAACTGCAAAGTATAATTTTCACCACTTTAAATGGGGCAGATTTAGGTTCCACGAGTTAGATTAGCATGCCTGATCAGCATTACGAGGGTTGGAAACGATGTTCGCTAAACCCATATATAAAGGGAATGAGCCAAGGTCGAGAAGCAAAGCACGAGAAAGGTAAGACAGCATAACTGTGTCAAATAAGAGATGTTTGATGGTTTGAGTAAGGTTCTCTTGCATTTTTCGAGGTTTAGAAAAAATGCATAAATGCAAATCGTACCTTTGGATGCCCTAATTACAGGTTCCAACGAGGAGATGAAAGGTGTTAGAAGGTTGATCGAAGCACTTGCTATCCATCCTAAAGACGAGATTGGTTTCCTCGACACGATTGAGGTAAGTGCGCAATTTGATATCAGTTGCATGCCTTTAACTCGATTTTGCAATTATTTTATCTGTATTTACATTAGAAGATGCTTAAAAGCAAGGATTCCCGACTCAAATACGTTCTTCATGGGGAAGCCATCAAGAATCCCTTTGTAGATGACCGAGAGACGCAGCTAAAGTACCTCATGGATTTGCTCTGTACGCATTCGTGGCGTAAAGTCATGTAATCATAGCACCTGCGAAGTCAATCTCATCTTAATATATGATGTAGTATGCACTATTATTTACTGCTAAAGGAAAATCCTTCGTTTTATGCAGTTTATTTTCTCCCTAATTTGTTTTGCTCTGGAAGGTGAGAAGACAAATGATGGATATAAATGCAGTGCATGTGGCAAAGAGCACGGCGACTTAAGCAAGATGCACCGGCACCTCCTGCGTCATAGCGGTTGCAAGTTCTACTTCTGCGTGCTTTGCCTCGAGGGTTTCAGCACACTTGCAGAAACGGCTTGTCACACAATGGCACACTTAGGTAAGGTTGGATTGTAGCCAGTGTTCTTTGTCCATTCCATTTAGCCAATAAAACACACTTTATACGTTCTTTTTCTTTTAAAGACAGAATTTTGCCACCAACGCCAAGCCCGATATTTGAAGAAAAGTGCAGAAGTCCTATAAACCTAGAGCCTCCTCAATCCCCTGAGCCCAAAGATCAACATGAGGGCCCTGAAGAAGAACAGGGTAGCATAGATTACCAGTGCATTATTTGTGGGTTTACTTTTGACCGGCTGGATGTAGTGTTATTCCATACGGAACAGCAGCATCCCACCGAACGAGATGTTATTAACCGGTTGCGTCTTCAACTTCTGCGTGCTGCATTCGATCCCAAAGGCTATCGCCTCAGAATTTGCCGATAAAGAATGCTTAATCTTTCACTGGCAGCGAATTTCAAGAGATGAATTAATTTTGTATCTATTTTTTGCAAAATAAAATGCTAACAGTAACGACATTTATAGGCTAGAATTGCAAGTCTAACTTGGTGCGATAAGAAAGGGCCAACCTTTCTATTAAAAATGGCCTGCTCCTCGCTTTCGTCAGTCTTTTTTACAAAACTTGGCTAACTAAACTGGTTTTGCTTTGTTTATTGCATTGCTACATAATAGTTGACAGATATCAGATAAAAATGGAAAGAAATCTGTCATGGTTTCGCATCCAAGGGAGTCCACTTTGTGAAAAATATGAGGAACGTCTCACTCAAAGTCATTGTGATGAAGTGTGGTATTTTTATCGGAGAGTAATTTGAATTAGAAAAGAGGAGGTTAAATGTGAAATGAGGAAAGCGCTTTTTTAAATACCGTTCAGGACAACCCGTTACTTTTGATGTAGGCAAAGAAATCCGGTCGTCAATCCCTACGTCTCGTTAGTGCGACACTGGAAGTGGCCAAACAGAAGAGGCTTAGACAATGCGATTACTGACCTGCATTTATTAATGGCGGTGGATCCATCGCTACGCACTATGCCTGTGGCTAAAGTGGCAGTTAACAGATCTACATGTAAAATGTAGTGAGGTGCATGACAGACGTGAATGTGTTGTAGCATTTATTAAGGCTATTTAGAGAAT
>JADWOT020000010.1:214495-226888 GCA_036345935.2 Taenia hydatigena
GCACATTAACAATAAGCCCAGTGAAAATTAACGATTATACTGAAGGAGGTAGGCCCACATTGAGAGAGGAATAAAACGCACGACGGGGAGAACTTTGGGGTCAAAAAAGCAAGCAAACCAAAATAGGTTCTATCATCTACTTATTGCACACCCCTTGCCTCATATTCCCACACAGCGTTTTTGGCGGCTTATCACCTGTTCACATTCATTCCTAAATCACATGCACGAATGATGAAGAATTTTAGTCTGGACTGATGGACTAGAAGAGAGACCAGTAGATGTGTTCTATTTTGTCCCGAATAGCGTCATACGCTTTGCTTGCCTGCGCTTGGTATTACCTTTAGATATTACTAACAGACCGCAACACTTTTTGCACTGGATCATAGTGGCAGGCTATAAAGGTTTACGTGGTTTAAAGATGCACACGTATTCTTGACTGCGATCCAATATCAGTGGTTTCTTAATGTGTTCTCTGAGAATAAGAAACTTGAACCTAGCTCTGCAGCAGCACTACCTACCACAGCCCAATTTTTTTCAATCCTCGTATCGGCGCTTTTGAATTATTTAGTCCATACCATAGTTGGCTTTGCCCAAAATTGCTCACTAGCCTCACTTAAGTCTCTAATTGTCAATCTTATCCCCATGATATGGCAGAATAGCAAGATTATGTATAACAGTCACACTTGACAGCGATTCTAAAGCTTCCCCTAGGCATTCTAGTCAAGGCTACCAACCATGAACAAGAATGACAACATAATAGCGCAAGTAGACTTCACTGTTGTCAGTACATGAATGTTTTCTTCGCTTATGTGTGTTGCTGGCTGGTGTATGCTTTCTGTCTCCACCACTGCCGAATTTCTTGGAGAGCACATCTCAACATATCCATTTAATTAAACTAGAAAAGTTGCCGATGAATCGATATCCATAGCGTTTGATGCACCATAGTCGCCAATTCTTCGTCGCGGCAGTCAGTGGGGAACTTTCGAGGCCACCAATGCTCTGGAGGAAATTGGCGAGACACTCCATCCTACTTGACTCATCCAGCATCCAATTGATAATGACAGCAATAATTAGATGCTGATGAGGTGCAAGCGACTCAATGGCGGCTGTTAGATCAGTCTTGGAGAACGGGAAATCATCCACGACATAGATGGTGCAGTCGCAACTAGCAAGTTGGTTCTCTGCGTCCTCTGCATAATATTTGGGTGGTCCATGAGCAGATTCATACACACAGACATATCCATTTACAGAGGCCCGATGCAACCGAAATGGTACCTTGTTCATAAAACTGTTCTTTATAAACTTAATTAGCAATGATTTGCTATGCATTGTTCTATCCAACTCTAATATCGCGTCTTCGTCTATGTCTGGCATAATGCGAAAGTTGACAGTTGTGTGCTCACGATCACACGCAAGGGTGGATAGGAAGCGGGAGTAGGACTTTGTTTGCAATTTCTGGTATAAGATGGCTTTAAAAGCATTTCGAAAGGAATTAGGCGAGGGTTGGGGGAAGAGCAGCTGGCAGAGGTGTTTGTCTACCCAGGTAAACTGGTTGATGTGCTGACACAGAGGAGTGGAGAATGGCTTCGTCGATAAAATCCACCTCCAGCTCGGGATACTTAGGGCGAGACTTGCCAAATCCCACACTCTAAGATATTTGCATATTCTCAGTTGCAATTCAGGTGGGAGATTAGTGATGTCGCGTTGTGCAGTATTTTGTTGAGCCTAAATTCAAAAGAAGGTATGCAGTCACGAGCGACGTCAAAGTCGAAAGCGTGAATAGAAATTTGAATGAACAGAGGTGGACAAAGATAAGTAAATAAATGACGAGACATAGGTGGAGACTACCGCAGCCTACCATTGTCGGCAGTCGCCGACGCAGATACAAGGCGCGATGGTGATGCCGAAGCTTAAATAATGATCCGTGGGGGAGGGGGGGGGGCAAGGGAAGCAGATTGACCTCAGAGTGATGTTAGCACATTGGTTTCGTTCCATGTGGTCCAGTCTGAACGTCACCTTCTCATGACGCCCAACACGCTCTTCTTTTCCGCGAATCAAGAATGCGCTGAACCAATACGCAGTAGATACCAACGTCAACAATTGCATCACTACAGCTGTCAATTCTACTAAAGAGACACTACCATGTAATTTAGCAGCCATTATAATTCGACTATTTTCCGAGGCGTGAAGGCCAAAAATGAAGCGTCACTTGACGAATACCCCGTAAACGAATGTGTGGACGCTGTTTTGGTGATTCGTTTTCGGAGGAGGCAAGATAACTCTTGATGAGTTAGGATACCTGCAAGCCAAAGCGGCGGTATAGTGGAAGTAAGAGGAAACCCTTTGTCTGTGATAGCGATAATAACAGCTTCATATGCCATGTTATCACTTAACTACTTTCCTAAAAAATTGGTCGTATACATTCCGCGCAAGTGAAAGTGAAATCTACGGCCTGAATCGGAACTGTGACTGCTCTAAAGACACCTCTACAGAACGCCTAGAAACATGGTTATTTTCGCTGGATAAAGTCTAAGGAATCCGTGGATGGGCGTGCGTTTGTTGAAGCGAATCTTTACTGGGGCTCGTTGTGGGTTTATTCATCCCTTCACAGAAGCGATGTGGGAGTGAGGTCACCAAATTGGATGAGACCGATTTGTGTAGGGCGAAACGAACCAGCTTCCACTCTCGACGCCTTTCACTTGCATTCATGATTTACCCATTCCTAATCTCTCTTTAACCTCCCTGACTTGCGCCCAGTTGGCTGTGGCAGATGCCACCCTTACACACGGAGCAAGTTTTCCTCCCTTTTCACAAACGCAAGATACATGTTTAGCAATAACTAACCTTTAAAATCAACATCTTAGGACAACGTGGAAATGGTCGTGAACGTTGCTACCAAGACTGCTGTCGATGTTAGCCCACCAGTAGCAGAGCTAGTGCCTTGCTTACTTGGTTTTAGTTTAACTCACGGTGAGGGATGCCCCATCATTTTGGAGCCGCAAATGTGGCTCGATACTTTCTCAAATAGATCAAAAACAGGATCGCGTCGAAGGTGCAACTATCACTGCCTCATTTCTAGGAAGGGCGCAATCTATAAACTCAACTTAATTTTTGCCCGTTTTGACATTGCTAATTCAACATCTTCTCCTCCCGCTCCATGTCGTGCTTTTCGGATTTGAGAATTCAAGTTCTTCACATTCGCATCTACTTTATCCACTTTGAATTCGCAAAATCAATTTTGTCTCCTTCGGCTTTACAGCATGCGATTTGACTTCGTGAATTTGAAGTTTCCTTCCTCTGATTTATTTGAGTTTCCTTTAGATTGGGACAGTAAAGGAGAGGACGACTGAAGATACTGCCCTTCATCCTGCAAGCTGACGTGAGTCATCGCCATTGTTAAAATGTGTGAAGTAACGATATTTAATGATGGCATGCATATCTTTACGATGTTTTAACATGTTTTTCTTCTTTGTAGAGCTACTTTGCTCTAACAGACAGAAACATGGCATTTCTTTGTGCTAACTCCTCTGTTGTTCAATCAGTGGCGCCTTTTAATTGTGCTAAACTCAACCACAGCCAGATAAGTAATGAGTAGATGCAAAGGAATGCTGGGAAAAGTGTGCTAAACACACGAATGAAGGCAATGAATTTATGCTATTTGAAGTTCGTTTTAGTAGGTCAAAAAGACTATTGTGGAGGATCGTGAGTATTTCATGCTTTTGTGGATGGTTGATAGGCTGCGCAGAGACCTCAGTAGCGCCTTTGACATCTGGTGATGCGTAGTCATTCCTGATGTCATCCCTTAATCTCATACGAGTGGAGGTTACGGGGGAGGAAAAATGACAGTTATAGTCATGTTATCGTGTTGGAGTCTAGTCGCTAACCCAAACATCCAACCTACTTTACAGCGCAAATCATGTCATGTAGTCCATTAAAAATTTATGGATTAGTTTGCAAAATGATTCGGCAGAGTAAAGACAGATTTGTGCTTATATAATACTTTGATAATTTAATTAATTCGGTATCAGATTATGTTGGTAGATAGGCAAATGCATCAACTGTGCTTAGCGCTTGTAATGCTTACCTCGCTACAGCAGTGTGACACTCTGCCACTTCAGGAAGGACTCACGATGCGATTCCTTTTCGCGCCAAATGATCACGAAACAGACTTGGTGCACTGGTTTCCAGTATGATTATTTTAGCGGTGGGTGGCTTCCAGTTCGCTTCAAACAAAAAGTGCAAGTTTTTTGACGCCTATAAGTCCAGTAATCTGCTCTGGACTGATTTTGCGAATGCTCGTCTGATATCTTTCCCATTTGCACAATACCGCCACCAGAATTAGGGCTTTTGCAAGTTTAGTTAGCAATTTATATCATTGGCACCTGAAATGTTGGTGAGATTTTTATCGTGTGTCTTTAGCATAATGTCAAGTCGTTCCTCTTCTAACAATGGTAGGAAGATACGGCAGACATTGTCTGCAGTCGGCATAGTCTGCAAGTCACGCTCGTGAACAGGGTTACAATCCATCTCCGTAGTCCGTTAAAGGGTTGAACAGGATATTGAGACATTAAGACAGACCGGAGATGTGCTTGTTGTTTCGCTTGTTTTTGGAAAACTCTAAAGCTTAGAAGGTAAAACTTATGCCGAGCTCTTTTTGGAATAAATTCTACTTTCACGAAATTAAAATTTTTAGTTGTTGTTATAGAGTGTTTTGGCAATTGATTGGATCTTGATATGCTTGCGTTGCTGCAGAAGCCAACATTTATGGTGCTTATGTCGCTATGAACAAAGCCAGTACTACACCCTCCATTTTCATCCAATCCTCGATGAATGTGTGTCGTGAGTGTAGATGGCGTGGAAAGGCATCAGGAATCATTAATGTTCTGCAAGAATCTGATGCACTATTTGGCCATCGGCCTACACTTCACATACCCTTGCCTTTTACGAGTCAGTTTGATTCACGCTGCATAAAATGAATGCCTTTCTGCTATTCTTCTTCACCTTGGGTTCACATGTTGCCCCATTTCGTAAGCAAAGTTCACGCTTGTGATGGGCGCATACACTCATTCCTCCAGCTGACCATCCACGCACTCAGCCAGTAAATGCTGGCCAGCGTCGCCCTCCACCATGATCAATTTGTCACAACGATAGTACATTGCATAAGACTTCGAGGTTTCTGGGGCAGCATCTCGATGACAATCATTATAAAGCCAGGAGATGGCAGGCAATCTGCTGTGTGTTGTAGAGCAGTATCCACATGTCATGTCTGTGCAATCCCCCACTTGTACAAACAAATGTTCGAGTTACGAAATGGCGGTAGTAAAGACCATTGAGATCATTCCCAAGTACCATTTCTAATCCATCCAGCATATTTTTGTTAATTTATTTTCATCTTTAGACCATAGGTTGGACGTTTAGTAGAGGAGTCTAAATTCATTATAATTCGTTCCGCATTTTGTGCTTGCTAATCCCAATTCTAAAGTGCTGCCTCATGTATCGTTGGTCGAAGTGCTGATGCAACAGAACGAGGCGACACTTATGGAATAATAGCAAAGTTTCTTATTTCTGCCGGATAGAGCACAGTATTTATACAAAGAACTAAATATGTTGAAAATATCCTGGAGATATGCATATCATCATGGCAGAACACTATTATCGGTTCATACCAACTCTCATAAGGAAGTAAAGAACAAAACAGAAAAAACAAACTCCTTGATCTTCCACAAGAGTGCCCTCGATTGTCTTTACGCATCAAATGTGATGCGTTGCTTGATGGGCAGAGAAAACCATCATAGATTGATTCTGCCATTGTAGTGCCAACATAAGTTGCACATGGCACTATTGAAGGGGAAGAGGCCACCCACAATACTTTTGCTTCAGCCTTTACACACCTGCAATGGGTGCGCATAGTAGATGAGGGAATTCATCGGTAGAGAGATGGTGGTATTTGACCCGAGGTAAAGTGATGAGTGTCATGTATGTGCGGAGTGCACTTCCCTCCGATGGCAGATGCGGTTCGTTTCGTCACGAGCACCGCATTCGCTGTTGCAGTGCATTCATTTAAAATGGCAGTAATTAGATAAAAAATTAAGGAAAGGTGAAAATAAGAGGAATGCCAACTCAAGGTACTTAGCCACATCGCTACATGAACGCCACCTACCAAAACCATAATCCTTCTCCTCCAGCCACCTATACAAGCATAAATCTGACCCAAAGTATGCAAGAAATGACACTAAAATACATAGGATAACAAGTGCATAACACACATTAGGTCCGCGCATGCGTGGCTGATATTTAAACACGAAAAGGAGACAAATTAAAACTACAGATTGCATTTATTGAACATTTGCTGTTGAATGTATTGGTCCTTTGCTTAGGGAAATGTATCGCGCCAAGATTTTTTACAAAATTGTTACAAATATAAAATTGTGATATCGCTCATTCAAACAGTTCCGTAAGCGAATAGGTTGTAAGAGCATATTTGAATTCGATCGCCACAGTTTTGCATAATAATTCATGTCTCTTCAACTGTAGCACCAAGCATAAAAGAGAGAGCAGTACTGGTTACATTAATCGTGGATACTAGCCGATCTAAAGGCATTCATGTTTGTTCCATTCTAACGACCATCATGGGACAATCACGCACTGCTCAGCTAGTCAGGGTTAATTTTTTTCCCAATAATCACCAAGTATTAGGTGATTTTTAGCTATGGATGATCCAGAACTTTGTCGCTAATAAAATATTCGTACTCAAATTCATTTTAAAGCTGCCAAGCATCACGGTGGTATAGCAGATAATGTATGGGCGCTTGAATGCCTGAAGCAGCCAAAGTTGGCTAAAATTTAGCCTGGCCAACAGAATCGCAATCTGCTCTTGTAATCCACCATAGAATTAATCAAACTATCGTGGCACTACATTAATCCATACTATTTTATTCCTTCTAATAATCTTTCCAAATAACAGTGTTTTAACAATGTACAACGCAATTAGCCCATCATCATTAGCTTTATTGTGAGTCCATTTGACTGGATTTTGATGCCTTGGCATGACCTTAGATCACATTAAAGAACCCAGGTCATGTAAACGTGACTCTGACTACTGTCTCCCCCTTTCCTCCCCTCCCCTCATTTGACATCAAATTTGCCTAAAATCCCAACCCACCACGAAGCCCTATTTTGCGTGGGACTAGAAGACGATGTCAGGGGTGATAGTGCGTCACCAGGTGTCGAAGGTGTTAGTGAGGTCGTCTTCCGTAGCCCTTTGATCCTCTGCACCAACTAACATGGGTTCAGGCTACTTTATCGCAGCGCCATCACATATTTAAGGGATAATGTCTGGACCGATGTGCACATCACGCTTTCATCAGCATCCCCTCACATCCTGGCATAAACCATCTTGCAATGATCGAGTCCAACACAGATTTAAGAAGCGCGCTTACGATGAAGGAACTGTTGGTGCAGAGAACAGTGTTGATTCTGTCCCATCAGACACAGTAGCCAAACAATTAAGCAGTAACATTGCCGGTTCCCTGTTAATTTTCTCTGATTCTTTAAGAACAGCGTCGATGTGCATTCGTCTTCGCAGCATCACTGTTCCCATTTGTCTTTCATTTCGCGACCATTAGCCAGTAAATGATGGTCAGCGTTGCTCTCCATCTTAATCGATTTGTCACAACGATGGCACCATTGCATAAGGCTTTGATGTTTCTGGGCAGCATCTTGATGACAAGTCATTATAAAGTCAGGAGATCGCAGACAATCAGCTGAGTGTGTTAGAGCAGTATCCTTATAATCCCCCATTTGTACTAACAAGTGTTCGAGTTACAACATGGTGGTGGTAAAGACCATTGAGATATTTTCCAAGTGCCATTTCTAGTCCATCCAGTATATTCCTTGTTCATACATCTATATCTTTAAGCCACGAGTTTTGTGTATAGTGAAAGAGTCTAAATTCATTGTGATTCGTTCCTTATATTGTGCTTGCTGATCCCAATTTTGAAGTGCTACCTCATGTATCGTTGGTCGAAGTAGTAATGCAACACAGGACATGGCGACACTTATGGAATAATAGAAAAATGTCTCATTTCTGTTCGAGAGGGCACAGTACCTGTACAAAGAATTAAAGACGCTAAAAATATCTTAGAGATATGCATTTCATAGTGGAAAACATCGTCAGCTTGCAGGATGAAGAGTAGTATCTTCATCCGTCCCCTCCATTGCAGTCGTAAACTGGCATATTGTTGTAGGTGCTACCCCATAGCACTATCACTTTTCGTTAGGAACTTTCATTGGGCAAGAATTTGATTTTATTTTAACAACGTCTCAACATCAAGCTGGTGTTTGATTCGCTAAAATAAGGAGCTCTTACGGCATCAATCGAAGAATTAATCTTATCATTAGTGGAAGTGCAAGTGTGCAAATCTTCGTCAGTACTCGTAGTTTTGGTTGGAAATGAATCTGCACCTCGCCTTCATCCTCTTCCTCGAAATGCCTAGCCAGTTATTCAGCTGTAACAAGGTGCAGCCAAAGTTGTTTCATAAAGCAATCAGTTATTAGGGTATGATGGAACTTGGGGGTCCACCGCTGTACTGCGTATCCGTACAAAAGAACGAAAGTAAAGCTGACAAATAACGAAGGGAGAAGTTTATTCTACATGACTTAGGCAGAAGCCAATCATGGTGTGGTGTCCAAGGCTGCTCCTTAAAAGCCCGAGAAGCTATATTGTACTTGTTCGAGTAAATGCACCTCCATAGCCATTGTTGTTCAAGAATTGCGAATCTTGTGACGCCACGCACTGCATCTGCCACCGATACCATTGATAAGGATGAGGAAGTGCGTCATCACTTTGCCTCGTCCTTAATACTGCCAAGGCCGTCGAATAACATTCTTATCGATTCATACCACCCCTTACAAGGAAGTAAGGGACGAAAGAGAGTGGGCAAACTCCTTGCCCTTCTACATGAGTGCCCTCGATTGTCTTTTCGCGTCAAATGTGAAGCGTTTCATGCTGAGCATTGAACATCATAGGTTAATTCCGCTATTGTAGTGCCAACATGCGCTGTACATGGCACTATCAAAAAGGAAAAGGCCATCCACAATACTTTTTGCTTCGGCCTTTGCACACCTGTAATGGGTGCGCATTGTAGATGAGAGCACTCTTCGTTGGTGAAATGGTAGTTTTTGGCCCGAAGCAAAGTGATGAGTGTCATGCATGTGCGGAGTGCACTTCCTTCCTGTGGCAGACACGGTTCGTTTCGTCACGAGCTCCGCATTCGCTGTTGCTGTGTATTCATTTAAAATGACAGTGAGTCGATAAAAGTTAAGGAAAGGTAAAAATAAGAGGAATGCCAACTCAAGGTACTTAGCCACATTGCTACATGAATGCCATCTACCAAAACCACAATCCTTCTTTTCCAGCCACCTATGCAAGCATAAATCTGACCCAAAGTATGCAAGAAATGACACTAAAATACATAGGGTGCTAAGTGAATAACACACCTCACGAACATCACTTCGCCGAAAATTTGACAGGCCCGTGCGTGCGCGGCTGCCATTTAAACACGAAAAGGAGACAAATTAATATTATAGATTGTATTTGGTGACCATTTGTTGTTGAATGCATTGATCCTTTGCTTAGGGGGATATGTCGCGCCAAGATACTGTACAAAATTAATGCAAACATTAAATTATGATATCGCTCATTCAAATAGTTCCGTAAGCGCATAGGTTATGGGAGCATAGTTGAATTCGATTGCCACAGTTTTACATGATTATGCATGTCTCCCCGACCGTAGCACTAGGCATGAAAGAGAGAGCAGTATTGATTAAATTAATCGCGGATGCGAGCCGATCTAAAGGCATTCATGTTTGTTTCCTTGTAGCGATCATCGTGCGACAATCACGTGCTGCTCAGCGAGTTAGTGACCGGTGCAATGGGATCTAGACTACCTTCAATATTCTTTGCTTTAAATGATTGCAAATATATTCACCTCTAATATTCGTGGCAGAATTTTAAATTTGAGTTCTAGTTATTTGGTCACTCGAAAAGTCTCATTACTTCACAATGATGACAAGTATTTGCATGGAGGCAAGCAGTATGAGCGGAGTGCAATAAGGGTTGCTGCTCTTAGCGCAACTAGTTTTCATCCATTGCATGATGGCCAAAGGAGACTCGGGATTGACGCCAATGGAAGCAGGTGTATATCCCAACTGCCATTAGACTGGCGCCGACTATTCTTGAGTAAACGAAGGGCCGTTTGGGTACAGAGCCATCATGTTACGCTTCTCTTTCTCTTTGTGCTATAAGCCATCATATCTGGTCCAGTAGTGCCTCTCTGTCTATAAATAAGCTCATTACTCGAATTGTGAAGTGCTATTTGAATTGCAAACCTTTAGTTAGGATTGAATACAATGTTGACAATTTAAATGTAACCAAGGAAAGGCGATTTAATGCACAGAAGGCTGTACAGCTCTCAGCGCAGCAAAATGATTTTATTGCAGAGTCCATGTTTCTCATGGGAAAATTGCCATGGTACAGCAAAACAGTGCAGCATAGTATCGTCTACAGCAGTCGATAATGCTCTTTGCGCTTTAGGGCGGTCACAAAAACAGAATTTAGGATGCAAATAATTCTAACTGTCAAATCAGGTGCAGAAACTCTGTTTCAGCATTTCAGAAGACATGAATTGGACAAAGGAGGGGTGAATTAGTTTCACAAAGTCGCCAATCATGAAGTGGAGCTTAAGCAGAAGCAAATTAATGTCACCATTTTGAAAGGTACGAATTGAACTTAATTGAGAAGAAAATTGGATTCATAAAGTCAAAATGGATAAAACTGGCGCAAAGCAAAGAAATAAATTGCTTTCATTATATTAGGAGGCATAAAATGGGGCCAAATTGGTGGCAATTTGTCTTTACTTTGTAATGCTTATTTTATACCTTTTTCGTCATTTGTGCAATATCCCTTCGACTGACCTTATATGATTAAATTCACGACGGAGTTATGAATGGTAGGTAAGGAGAGGACTAGCATTCCTTGTGCCAAATGACAGCATTTTTAGCATCTTATTCTCAGATGAGGATGAGTGACAATGCAACCAACAATTTCTTCGTCTAAATGTATAGAAGCCAGCCGAAATAGAGGCTAATGTTGTCATGGCTGTGGTAAAGAGTAAGATCGGGCGAGGTAAATTGCCTAAGAGGGACACATTGCGATGTTCATTTCGGAACATAAGTGAATAATCAATTCTTGCCCTCTTTGAATTCTCTATTTTTAAAAAAGGCTTATTAAAGTGGGTTTCCACTTGTCGCACAAATAGTGTAGCATTGGACTGGTTCAATTCATTTTCAAGCTGGAGCCGTAGCAGGCGTGAAAGCTACAGATAAGTTGCTTAGCCCACTTTTATTTAAGCTGTAGTCTATGGCCTGCTGGGGTACAAGGCTGTAAATCGAAGCACATTCTATTTAAAAACAGGTTTATTATGATGGAAAACAGAAAGTGTTATGTTGAAGTAAGGAGTGGTGCACTGCCACAGATAGTGGTGCTGTGAATGAAGAAGGGCTAGCACTTCGTCCTCTATTGATAACCCGAATGGGCAGAATGAGGAGAACTATAGACGCGAGGGAGAGTTTGACAAAGGTAAAATTGACTTGGAAAATGCGGAATTTAATACTGACATGAGCGCTACTCTCTGTGAAACCCAGACTGTTTAATGCTGTTCCTAAGCGGCCTTAGTGCGTAAATGGTAGAATAAATATAAAGCCTAAAGTGTATGCATTCGAAAAAGCTACCTGAAGCGCGTAACTTTCCTTAAGATGAGAAGGGTAGGAAAGGGACAGAAGGAATGGGAAGTGAATTTGATGTGATAAATAGCGACGAGCACTTGCATGTACCCATTATGCTCCAATCTTGATGAAGGTGGCTGGAGACAACATGATTCTTACCCCTTTAATTTACCACAAAGGACTGCATGCTTTTAATTAGTGAAGGCATTAATCTTTGTTGGCATCCATCATTGTGCTTAAAATATGTTGTTTGCGTCAATAAGACCACGTCTCCTGCAAATGAAAAAATTGGATAGGAATCGAGCACCTACCCTTTACTATCTGGTGTTTTATAAATAGCTATATGGACACCTTCGTTTCTCCTTAAATTTTGCGATTTTCATTCGTATTAGCATCCCAGTCATTTGATACGCTTCTTCGTTATCCCTGCCTTAAAGCCCGCATTTGACCAGCCACACTGTGATTACTTGATTGAACCTAACCGGTAAATCAGTGACAATGCCGATGCCCGCTTTACGTCTGTTTTGACACTTGTAATTTTAAGCTGCAAACGCCTATCAACATTTGGTGAATATGAGATAATCATTTTGATGTAGTCACGGAGTCACA
>JADWOT020000010.1:226988-561988 GCA_036345935.2 Taenia hydatigena
GGAAAAGAAAAACTCCTATGATGTGTGATGCATTTAAATATCCGTCTTTTGATTGCGACGACTAGTTAAATTTTCCTTAAGACTAATTAATGCACCATGCACAGTGCTTCTTGATGTCGCGCAAGCCAATCTACATGGATCAATTTGCACTGTTCTAGAATACTTTCTACACGATTAAAGTAATGATGATTTCGATGAGGGGCGTCACCAGAAACAATCAATGCTTAGCAGCACTTTTGAGTAGAACTTCCCTTCCTTCGCTTTTGTGCTTCAAAATCTTGCTGGGACATTTTTAATGACGGGAAATAGACAAATAGCACACCTATCCTTATATATTGTCAGTGTCATTTGTATTACTTTGCAATGAAAGACGAGGCACTCTCCTCTTTATTTGCATTATTGAGACAATAGCCTTTTGGACCGAACGCAGCACGTAGAAGACGAAATTGCAACCTGTCAATGACAGTTCGTTTAGTTGGAATAAAATCACATCCATTCGGTCAAAATTAAATCCGCGGATAATGCAGCGGTACTTCCTACTTCTCTGTCCTTAATCAGGGCACACTTATAGCTCTCTATGCTTCCTTAACCCTTGGATTTTTTTTTAAATTCTCGAGCGCTTTGTCAAGAATACATTTTCATTCTTGAAAAAAGGAATGCAAAATGCCGTAAATAGCTTATTGCAATGAATCCTATCCAAGTGTGTCATTGCGTGGCATTTAATTGCCAAGGATGTGCTGTGAATAGCTATCACTGTGGCGCAGGGAAATTAATGCCTTCTATCCTAGTCATTATACTCTTCATAGTACCCAGCACAATTGTATGCACTGTCAGCCCTTTATACCCTTTATGGTAAGGCGATCAATAACTAAACAAATTACAAAAAAATCAAAAACTTCTTGGCATTACAACCTTTGCTAAATGACCTATTTTAGTATAGTGCGTTATTCTCTCCTCATCAAATAGAATTGATGGTCACTAGATTTCCATGACATTGTAGCACAGATAGGTGGAAAAGAGTCTCTATGGGTGAGCTACTTCTTAGCGTGACAAACGCTTAAAATTAGGCAAACTAGGGTTTTGTGTGAATGGGTCTATCGACCAAGCCAGCTTCAACGAGTCAGAACCAATGCGCGCGATTAAGGATGCATATTTATCTACAAGCACACTTGGTGGCAGCCATCTAGAGCAATTCAAAGCCATCATTCAAGTCGGAGTAATAGCAGTCGAAATCGTGCATTTCAAAGGAGTAGAGAACAATTAAAATGCTAGCAATGCAATTGCTTGCGTGTAGCAGTGTTTCTCTGATTGTTCTTGAACTGAAAGTCTGCCATTTGTTGCTTTGGGTCGTGGATGCAGTAGCATTGGTGTCATTGGTGTACTTTTACTCCCAAAACGGAGCGAAATGTGTTGCACGGCTTCAGTAACTGCTATGTATTGATATATTCTCCAATTTGTAGGAGCATCTTACCTCTATCTTGCAATTTGTTTAAGTCCTTGCCATAACTTGCCATGATAGTTGAGAGTGATGGGTCTTTTACACCCAGTGATGTCTGGTCTATCCACAACCTTTCCACTACTTTTCATCATTTTTAGACCCCTGTAGGACCGGCCAAACAATGACAGCTTGAAGACCGAGCTGCATCAATACCCACCGTACAAAAATGCAAGGTAAGGACCGATTAACGGTGGAGTAAAAGCCCACAAACTACAAGCCTGTTATCTCAAAGTGCCTTGCCCAATATACTTCTCATGTTCTAGTATAGTAACCAAATCTTCGTTAACAATTGCACATTACTTACATACAACACTTCTAATTTGTTCATTTAATGCCACCAATCTCCGTTGCCCGCAGCAGTGTTTCACTTACTGACTAGCTTTTCAGAAGTGTCTACCCTCAATGCTATGCCTTCGTCGCTATGCCAATAATGGTGACACCGCACCGCGCGCACATCTTAGGGCTAATTATTAAGCGGATTACTTAATGGCCTAATGGATGAGAAGAACGCGATCGGCCATTCAGATGCATACCGGATTCACTTTGTAAAATCCATTCTCGCCAAAAACACCGATTTCGTCATTGCATCGTTGTCAGTAGCATTGATAAGGACTGATGACTCCATAATTCTAGTTTTGATGTGGACACCAGCGACCGCAGCGAAAGCAATCTACACCTATGCCTAAATGCCATCAATTTTTCAGCTTGATAATGCTTCTCGGACAAGTTTAACTGGCTCCGTGAAATTTTACCTTACTCTGGCTCAATGGCTTCTCGGAGACTTGATAAGATGCAGAATGATCTTAAATTAGAAATATGGAGCAGACCACTGACGCTGGTGAAAGACTGGCTCCTATTTTGTCATCGAAACCTAAGGCAGTGCACATCGCACATGGAGTTATGGGTCATTCTGAAAGTTAGTCAGGTAGTACTATGAACATGACTTCACACCAAACATCTGTGCTAGCTCTCTGATGTCAGCCGCTGGAAGAAAACACTGGGTTTATAACTAGAAATATTTATGCGATGCTCGATTTCCGTGATCTCTTTGTGGCAGTTGTCAGTAGTTTGTGTGAAGTTTCGCTGTTCACCAACGAGATGCTTGTCTTGACAGAGATTTTTGTAACAATGCAGAAATTCGCGAAGTGCAAAAAATGATTTGAATGAGCCACTAGCGCAACGCGGCACAAAATATGTTCTTAGATCACTTGCACGCATATCAATTTATTCACTCCCTATTAGGTACGCTGAACTACTGGGCGAACCTGCTTCGATTGACCCACTTGAGGCATTCTGAAGCATCCGCACATCATTAGAAGCCTCAGTTTGACTGGTTCTCCTACCATTTACTAACAGAATGTTTAACAATCAGTGGTTCTTTTTATTTTTACAATGCGTTCGGTTACTTTAATTCCTTACGATTGGCGGCGTTTACCACGCGCACGCAATACTAGCTTGCTTGGCCTAAAACAATTAATGAATTTTATGTGGTTCGTAATGTGATGCCACTGATAAATGTACGATTAGCTGGAGACCTGGTCTAGTGCAAATAGCAGTAAGTGGTATGATGTCAGCATCTTATCAAATATTTAAGCTTCACACACGATAATTCAATAAATCTAGCACGGTCCGTGGCGGACGGCAACAAATGACTTAAAGACAAGTTCGACGTGTTATTTTGGTTCCACGCATGCATACAGCAATGTAAGAAGGGACACAAAATAGAGCGTAAAGAGCCAGACAAATTAGTGGATGCAAGTGCTAAAGGAAATGAGTGTGCCTAATCATATCCAATTAGTGAATGAACCGCACGACACAATGGGATGCAGATTGCTTCAAAGAAAGCAGGACTTTGCATTCATTTGCCTCAATATTTTCTACGACTACAAAGTTTCTCTGCTTTGCTAAACAAGAAGAAACTAGGGATTGGTAAGGTTATTCGCATTTCTACTTTAACTATCTTAGCATAGCGTCATATGAATTTTGCTCAGTCGCAATGATTTTGGCGCTAGTTTATGCTGCTTCACAAATAAGCAATCTTAAATGTCGCCTATGTGGTTAGCTACGACAATTCATTCTGATTTTAAACAAATAACACCATTGTGCTTCTGTGTGGCAGACCTCGTAACACTTCTGGCAGGTTCAGCGGTGCCAGCAAGCAAATGTAAACGCTCTCTCGCTTTGTCCCTTCTCTAGGTATTGTTGTGATAATCAGTGTTTTCCTTGATCCGAACCAGCTAAACTGATTTGTTTGGCATGGCTCAACGAACCGTTATTCTCTAGGTCTAGACTAGGTAATGTCATTTTGAAAATCATTTGGAAAATAACACTTTACAGCACTTGTCTCGAGCATAATAATTTTTATCATTTCGCTGCTTTAGCATGCGCGTAGACAAAGTTATGAGCTAGATATCATCTAAAGCCTTAAAGATAAACGCTTGCGGACTCGGCCGTTGGTCTTGATCTCGAAGTATCTCACGCTATTTTCATGGCCCTAATCAGGCGCAACTTTGCTGCATTTCTGTCTTCCCCACGTTAATAGCAAGGACACAGCGCTAGCTTCGCACTCCGAATGCTATCGAACCGTTCCTCCTGACCACGTTAGCTCAATCTGGATGTTCATTATGTATGGTGTCTCAGCGTTAACGTGGTCTCTTACTATATGACAATTACCTGCGAGTTTTTTGCATATCCCAGAGGTTATCTTTCCCAAGGCTAAGAAATCGTTCCACTAATTGCAGCAAACAGTGCCGGGGCTCACAAGTCACATGAGTTCAGCTTGCACTTGAGCCAACACTCCGTAGTTGGCGAAATCGAAGTGCTTCTTAGACTATTGTAGGCTTATCTTTAATTCATACACCACCAGAATAATGCATTCGCAATCACATCTAGATTTAATAATGCCACAAATAGCAGTAAAGTAGAAACCATTCTTTAAAAGGCAAAAACTTAATCAGAGCACATTTTGCTTTTATGCTCTAAAAATATTTGTCTACACTTCTAACACATTAGTTTGCACTTTTATGGAGGTCTCGGATTATGTGGTCTCATCCAGATTGCATTTCACTTTAAGTAATGACTTTTAAAGTAGGCTTTTAAATTGCTTAGTAACTCGCCACATCGGTAGGTCATCGGAAGCATTTGTGCAATTTATATACACGGATTAGAACGGCTCACAACATCTTGCTGATCGGGCTTAAGCGTGTTTTCGAGTGCATCGCAAAGAATAGCTGATTGTCAGCCTCTTTGAGGGACTTCATTTATTTAACAATCCAATATTTTTGTGCCGCGTTACTTTTGGCTACCCACATCAATAATTTCCGATTTACATTAGTAGATGGGAGTTAAGTTCATCTGTTCTACAAACAGGACTTTATCCGGTTTTATAACTATGGAGGTCTTTTGTTTCTTCTGTCTAATGTCAACCTACTATGATGTGGCAGCATAACATCCAACCAAAAATATTTTGATGCAGCAAGTTTAGCAAAAAGACACTAAGCAAAGAAAACTCGTGAAGAAGCATTTGTTGCGTCCTGCTTGTCAGCCTATTATTTTACAAACCGTAGGACTAAGACAAATTTATCCCCAGAATTCGCCGCTAGGATTTTATTAGCTCGTAGCATAAGACGAAGCATTGCCTCCCTCATCTGCATTATAAGGGCGATATCCCTGGGATTAAATGGAGCCCGCAGGAAAAGAAGGCGCAAGTGCTCAATGGCATCTCGTTCAGTTGATTAATCCTGATCTGTGTGGGATAGTGTCACATCGATGTCGTCAAATTTAGGCCCGCAGATAATGCAGTGGCAAATTTTTCTTCCTTATCCTTTAGCAGAGCATGCTTGAGTCTCCTTAAGCACGTGGAATAAAGGAGAATCTCGGTTCTTGAAATCCTCCAATCTTTTCTGGAATCTCGGATCTGATGTCAGGACACGTTTTAGTCTTCATTGGAATAGGAACGTAACTGGAAGGGCAAGGAACATGGAATGCAATCAAACCTTACCAGCATGTGCCTTTGCGTGGTGCTCTGCTTCCAAAAGTGAGCTGAACCCCTGGAACCATTGCATGCACAAGCCAAACTTGCAATTACTGCGACGCAGGAGGGGTTGCTGCATCCAATCCAAGTCGTTGTGTTCTTCATTGCAGCTGGTACATTCGCATACGCCTTCAGCCACTACTTTACTTCCCACAGCAAAATTAAACAAGGAATTAAGCAAATCGAAGAACAATACAAATTAGTCATTGGCGTATATAATGGTATATAAACTTCTCATACTTTAGCACGGTGCATTATTCTCTCCGCATGAGATAGAATTGATAGGTATTAAATTTGCCCAACATTGCAACTGTGTCTCTCGATCAGCTATAGAGGGTTTCTCAGTACACTCCTTACCAAGGATATACTTTAGTTGGAAATGTTTGATCGTGTGCACCTTCTGATGTAAATTCTTGGGAACGAAGAACGATTCACGCACTTATCACAATCCCCTCACGCGACCCAATCTCGTCGTCCAAGTTGATAAAGACTGCTTCGCGTGGCCTTCTATTATTTTCCATCTTCCCGTTAGAACCTTTACTTAATGGATCTGAAGCTACGACTTTCTGCTGCAGCAGTTTCTCTGAACCTTTGCGACTGAGAACAAGATTTCATGCAAAACCATTTAGCACCTCCGATTCGGTGCAATTATGAATCCTAACTCTCTTACACTCCAGCCCTTAATGCCTTGAGTTTGGCTTATTTCTTTTAAATTTTAGTGACCAAAATCGTTTACAACCTTCGAATTGCTGATATTGTATAACAATCTCACTCATGGTAAATACTTTTTGTTTTAGCTAGAATAGTAAGCCATTTTCCTGCAATCCAATAGAGTCCTGCGGGTACGATGCGCAGGCCTGCACAGTTAAGGTGTTCATGGATTTACTACGGAAGATATCAAACAGCTTAAGAATGACGGATTATAAGGGCTATTTGGAAATGTCAACAAACAACTTTTACTGATTTTCTGTTAGTGGGATTATACAGGCTTGATGCGCAAGAATTGCGCTGTTTTCACGACTACCTATGCACTGATGGTGCCAATGAGAGTGTCCCCAAAGCCTGAAGCAGCAAACATAACTCTACAAAATCTAAAAAATTACCATGTTGCGCATACGCCAACCCTGTTCTTATTGTCAAAAAAAGTTGAAGCAGCGTTGCTAGGACTTAGTTGTTTCCCTACGTACTCAGCGCCTTCAGCAACTAATGCTCTAACTTGAAGATTTAGCCAAGCTGTCACTGTTCGAGGTGGCCGTAAACAACCTTAAATAAACCATCATCAAGTGGTTTTGTTAAAGTGTGCGCATTCATTGTGGAATGGAAATACCTACAAATGTTCAAAAGGAATCGCACTTACTTTTAATAGGCGAACATGTGTGTAAATGCGAATCAAATGACTTCGTGCTAATCGTTAATGCTGCTGCTATTCGACCTTTAAGCCCTTAGGTGAGGTGGAAAATTGCACAGACTTACTTGAACTATCTCTCGTGACTTAAGTTTTTCCGCACTATAGTGCGTTTGGCCTGCTTTGCTCCTTCCACCTTCTTCCCTATCTCTGAGGAAGTCGTGAAGAGAAATTGTGACAAACCCAAGTTGTAACTGTTCATGGAAGGATAAGAAATAGCTTTCCTTGTAATTAAAACGCCCTCTGACTGATGATGTGCGTGGAACCATTCTTAATGCGTAAAAGCCATTGTGCCAGTTGATGGCCTATCCTAGCGGGGTGGCACGGTGATTCCCGGGAGCGTGACTCATTCCCGCCCCAAACTCTTATTAGGCCGAGCTGTACTCTTTCTCCCATAGTAAATGTGTCGATCAGAAGGAAGAGGAGGAACCCTCTACACTGGCGACAGCGTTGGTGGACCTTCCCCATTTCAAGGAAGGAATGAATTTCGGGGATCGAATAAAAACGTGAGGTTCAAGATTCACTTGTACCCTCAGTGGCCGAAAGCTATGCTGATCCTGCATGCTCTCCCGCAAGAGCTTTTCTCCGCAGCGATTCATGCCGGAGTCTCACCTGACTCCGATCTTGACCAGTGCTGCGACATACCGGCTCAACTCGTTATCGACCAGTGAGAGGAGTCGCTGGCTAGAGAGTTCTTCCACAGCAATCAAAATCCAGGCGAAACGACGAGGAATACGCGGAAGTCATGCAAATCCTTGCCGAACGGGCCTTCAGAGTCTGCCCACCTAGCAAAGTGAGAAGGTGGGTGGCTGTTCAATTTTAAAGCCGGAGTCCCACCTCCGTCCATCGCAGCAAAGCTTCAGATCATGAAGACCAACGATACATTGGCAAATATTGCATGGTGGATGCTCTCGTCGACACTTTCATAAAGACGCTAATGGCTTCAAACGGCCGCCTTATTGGCGGTTTATCACGCCAATTCACGGTCAAACCGTTTCGAAAGCCAACGGGCCCGGATGTTGGGAGTGTACGCAATGGGGTGGAGTTGAAGGGTGTAATAAAATTAATAAGTACATAAAATTTGGTACGATTTCTTTACATTTATATGCACCTAATTAAAGCCTCAGTTCGACTTGTAATTTTCAAGACATAAGTTTATGGCAGGACGCATGTGTTTTAAAGGAAGCACGCCTTTAAGTTATTCGCATACCATTTCCAAGGTGATTTGTGGAAGCTGCTTTTCACTTCGTTGCACTTCTGCACAGAAGCATCATGATATTTGTAAAAATAGTTCACGTTTCTTTCAAAGATTTATCTTAAGTACCAAGGACCACTTAGTGGGAATGTCATTGTTGGATCTGAATCGCACGAGAATGTTCCAATTCTAGCTAGAGCATGATTTACTATGAATGGGTGATTTAGTAATGAATTTTGAACCAAAATCTCGCACATAGCATTAATTTATGCAAGACTCAGGTGGGAACTGACTTGTTTTTGGTTTATTATCATAATTTTAATGCATAAATTAACAGTAGCCGTTTACTGAACAATTTGACTTTGCTCTGCTAACCTTAAAGTCAAATAATTAATGTTAAGTAAGTTACTTTACATGAACTACATCATCAGTGTTGTAGTTAGAAGCCCACAGGTAAGGCCATAAAAGAATTTAATCAAGAATGAGCTGCTCAAGTCGTTTCACAACCACAGAAAAGATCTGAATGATGTAGAGATTTAACTTGCGGCCTATGCTACTAATTCGTGCATAGGACGATGGACACATAAAACTATCATGCCAGCCTAAATGCACGGCGTTCTATGTTTTCCTTGTTTTGATCTGGAATTGATCTTACCAAGATCCTGGTTGATGGCTTGCTACGGTGCCAATGCAGGCGAGTCTCCTGCTAAACCACAAAATTTTGTCCCGCGATTGTACGAGGAGCCTGTTATGAGCTGCATGTTGGGCTACTTTCGTTCCCGTGAATTACAGTTAAATTGCAAAACGTTATATATAAAGGAGTGACCGCAATGCACTACGAATAATTTCACAAGCGTACGACTGTAATCGAATTTGTAGTTCTGTTCGGAGTTTTTAACTTCGCACTCATGTGTTATATACCCTTTCGAAAAAGCCAATGAATCACAATTTTACGCGTTTTTTATGTAAAATGAAATTCTAACGCTAATATCAGGTCCCAAATCAGTGAAAAAGTTCAGAAATCCTGAGAATGCAGGGCCTACTCAATCCTCTAAGCTCGAAGTGCAGCAAGAGTGCCGTACAGAAAAAGAGCACAACAAAGATTGCAGCTGCACCATCTGCAGATTTACGTTTAACCGCCTGGATGTAGTGCTATCCCACGCTGAACAGCAGCATCCCACCGAACTAGATGTCATCAATCGGTTGCGTCTTCAACTTCTGCGTGCTGCATTCGATCCTATGGGTTATCGCCGCAAAAATGCAGATAAAAGTGGAAGTGTCTAACCTCTCACTGCAAGATAACGCAAAAATCTGTCGGCAAATGTTGGAGGATAAATCTATATTGACGCTACCGTTTGCAAAGTCAAATATCAATCTTGGCGCTATTTGTGGGCTAGAATTGTAAACTACGCTGCTTAATGAGCTGCTTTTGACTTCGGTCGAATTATTTTGCACAAAACTTGGCCAATTGAACAAACTCCTTTTCGAATGTTTCGTTGTTACAGCGCAGTTGATGGATGTCAGGCATATGTAGCGAAAAAATACCTTAGTTTGGATCTGGGTTAATTTGGGTTTGTAAAACTGTTAGACGTAAATCAAGTCCACAATGTCAATGGGGTGTCCGTGATGTAAATGACGAGGCTTAAAACGAAACCTCGAGGAGAGACTGACAAATAATTATCGTTTGCGATGCACATGCGGACACGCTTAAGCTTGATTAGCAGGCTTTAGCTCCGTATTCGCATGCACAAAATTGTATACTGGAAGGTGGGAAGTGAGACATGAATTCTTAACCATAGAAGCAGAACATGTCTTTGACAATTGTTTTGTTTTTAGGAAGATGAGTCCTGTTTTATTACCAATTTGCTGGTTTTGTTGGATCCTGCGATAATTATCTGTTAGGTATCGCGTATTAATAAAAAAGCCAATGGATTGAAAGGTCAAACCCACGTCGGGGGAGCTTATGACTGAACAGTTACTTTGGCTAAATGTCTGCCTTTGCTACTGGGCACCCACTACTCCCTGTTTACTCATCACCTCATGAGAGGAGGTACAAACACCACTCGTAGGTTGGGATGTTACCTAAACCTAAAGCAATACGGATTTTTAGAGATGAGAAGGGAATGGGGTTTTATGATTGGCTAGAGGGCAAGTGACAGGTTACTTGGAGTTGACAACGAAAATCCAGGCGCGCCTCCATCATTTATAACCCCTTGGCTGAATCTAAGAGCCAATTGTAGGAAAGGAATCAAGGACACGAGATATAATAGCCATTAAAATGGCAAAAAACAGGTAAAAAGACGAGTCCACCGAACCTCGGTCTGCCCGATTGATTAACCACCGCGCCTCCCTCAAAGTAGACTATTTCCGGACTAGAGCGTACATGCAACATCGGCTTGAGCTCAGTCCATCTCCAATCGTTCGCACTCGTAGGATGTTATGCCAACAATTCAGCATTATTTGATTTCGCCATCATGCCTGAAGCTTGGTGCAATTCAATAACATCTACCATCCCTACGTCTGGAATATTCAGCACAAAAACATCACGTCGCGCAGGCGGTATGCGAGAAAACCGCGTGATTTTAGAAATGCTGACTCAGCCACAATGAGCATACTCGCCGATGGTGGTGGTGTCCACTTACACGCATGCAAAGACGCACTGTTTATAAAGGCGGCCATTAGCAAAGCAGAGAGACAAAACTTTGTAGTAGCAGAAAATATTTTTGCAGATAAATACAAAACCTTGCTTTCTTTGAAGCAATCTGCATCCCATTGTGTCGTGCGGTTCATTCACTAATTGGATATGATTAGGCACACTCATTTCCTTTAGCACTTGCATCCACTAATTTGTCTGGCTCTTTACGCTCTATTTTGTGTCCCTTCTTACATTGCTGTATGCATGCGTGGAACCAAAATAACACGTCGAACTTGTCTTTAAGTCATTTGTTGCCGTCCGCCACGGACCGTGCTAGATTTATTGAATTATCGTGTGTGAAGCTTAAATGTTTGATAAGATGCTGACATCATACCACTTACTGCTATTTGCACTAGACCAGGTCTCCAGCTAATCGTACATTTATCAGTGGCATCACATTACGAACCACATAAAATTCATTAATTGTTTTAGGCCAAGCAAGCTAGTATTGCGTGCGCGTGGTAAACGCCGCCAATCGTAAGGAATTAAAGTAACCGAACGCATTGTAAAAATAAAAAGAACCACTGATTGTTAAACATTCTGTTAGTAAATGGTAGGAGAACCAGTCAAACTGAGGCTTCTAATGATGTGCGGATGCTTCAGAATGCCTCAAGTGGGTCAATCGAAGCAGGTTCGCCCAGTAGTTCAGCGTACCTAATAGGGAGTGAATAAATTGATATGCGTGCAAGTGATCTAAGAACATATTTTGTGCCGCGTTGCGCTAGTGGCTCATTCAAATCATTTTTTGCACTTCGCGAATTTCTGCATTGTTACAAAAATCTCTGTCAAGACAAGCATCTCGTTGGTGAACAGCGAAACTTCACACAAACTACTGACAACTGCCACAAAGAGATCACGGAAATCGAGCATCGCATAAATATTTCTAGTTATAAACCCAGTGTTTTCTTCCAGCGGCTGACATCAGAGAGCTAGCACAGATGTTTGGTGTGAAGTCATGTTCATAGTACTACCTGACTAACTTTCAGAATGACCCATAACTCCATGTGCGATGTGCACTGCCTTAGGTTTCGATGACAAAATAGGAGCCAGTCTTTCACCAGCGTCAGTGGTCTGCTCCATATTTCTAATTTAAGATCATTCTGCATCTTATCAAGTCTCCGAGAAGCCATTGAGCCAGAGTAAGGTAAAATTTCACGGAGCCAGTTAAACTTGTCCGAGAAGCATTATCAAGCTGAAAAATTGATGGCATTTAGGCATAGGTGTAGATTGCTTTCGCTGCGGTCGCTGGTGTCCACATCAAAACTAGAATTATGGAGTCATCAGTCCTTATCAATGCTACTGACAACGATGCAATGACGAAATCGGTGTTTTTGGCGAGAATGGATTTTACAAAGTGAATCCGGTATGCATCTGAATGGCCGATCGCGTTCTTCTCATCCATTAGGCCATTAAGTAATCCGCTTAATAATTAGCCCTAAGATGTGCGCGCGGTGCGGTGTCACCATTATTGGCATAGCGACGAAGGCATAGCATTGAGGGTAGACACTTCTGAAAAGCTAGTCAGTAAGTGAAACACTGCTGCGGGCAACGGAGATTGGTGGCATTAAATGAACAAATTAGAAGTGTTGTATGTAAGTAATGTGCAATTGTTAACGAAGATTTGGTTACTATACTAGAACATGAGAAGTATATTGGGCAAGGCACTTTGAGATAACAGGCTTGTAGTTTGTGGGCTTTTACTCCACCGTTAATCGGTCCTTACCTTGCATTTTTGTACGGTGGGTATTGATGCAGCTCGGTCTTCAAGCTGTCATTGTTTGGCCGGTCCTACAGGGGTCTAAAAATGATGAAAAGTAGTGGAAAGGTTGTGGATAGACCAGACATCACTGGGTGTAAAAGACCCATCACTCTCAACTATCATGGCAAGTTATGGCAAGGACTTAAACAAATTGCAAGATAGAGGTAAGATGCTCCTACAAATTGGAGAATATATCAATACATAGCAGTTACTGAAGCCGTGCAACACATTTCGCTCCGTTTTGGGAGTAAAAGTACACCAATGACACCAATGCTACTGCATCCACGACCCAAAGCAACAAATGGCAGACTTTCAGTTCAAGAACAATCAGAGAAACACTGCTACACGCAAGCAATTGCATTGCTAGCATTTTAATTGTTCTCTACTCCTTTGAAATGCACGATTTCGACTGCTATTACTCCGACTTGAATGATGGCTTTGAATTGCTCTAGATGGCTGCCACCAAGTGTGCTTGTAGATAAATATGCATCCTTAATCGCGCGCATTGGTTCTGACTCGTTGAAGCTGGCTTGGTCGATAGACCCATTCACACAAAACCCTAGTTTGCCTAATTTTAAGCGTTTGTCACGCTAAGAAGTAGCTCACCCATAGAGACTCTTTTCCACCTATCTGTGCTACAATGTCATGGAAATCTAGTGACCATCAATTCTATTTGATGAGGAGAGAATAACGCACTATACTAAAATAGGTCATTTAGCAAAGGTTGTAATGCCAAGAAGTTTTTGATTTTTTTGTAATTTGTTTAGTTATTGATCGCCTTACCATAAAGGGTATAAAGGGCTGACAGTGCATACAATTGTGCTGGGTACTATGAAGAGTATAATGACTAGGATAGAAGGCATTAATTTCCCTGCGCCACAGTGATAGCTATTCACAGCACATCCTTGGCAATTAAATGCCACGCAATGACACACTTGGATAGGATTCATTGCAATAAGCTATTTACGGCATTTTGCATTCCTTTTTTCAAGAATGAAAATGTATTCTTGACAAAGCGCTCGAGAATTTAAAAAAAAATCCAAGGGTTAAGGAAGCATAGAGAGCTATAAGTGTGCCCTGATTAAGGACAGAGAAGTAGGAAGTACCGCTGCATTATCCGCGGATTTAATTTTGACCGAATGGATGTGATTTTATTCCAACTAAACGAACTGTCATTGACAGGTTGCAATTTCGTCTTCTACGTGCTGCGTTCGGTCCAAAAGGCTATTGTCTCAATAATGCAAATAAAGAGGAGAGTGCCTCGTCTTTCATTGCAAAGTAATACAAATGACACTGACAATATATAAGGATAGGTGTGCTATTTGTCTATTTCCCGTCATTAAAAATGTCCCAGCAAGATTTTGAAGCACAAAAGCGAAGGAAGGGAAGTTCTACTCAAAAGTGCTGCTAAGCATTGATTGTTTCTGGTGACGCCCCTCATCGAAATCATCATTACTTTAATCGTGTAGAAAGTATTCTAGAACAGTGCAAATTGATCCATGTAGATTGGCTTGCGCGACATCAAGAAGCACTGTGCATGGTGCATTAATTAGTCTTAAGGAAAATTTAACTAGTCGTCGCAATCAAAAGACGGATATTTAAATGCATCACACATCATAGGAGTTTTTCTTTTCCTTATTATAATAGAGAATTTTTATTAAACTGGTGCAGAGGGGTCGAGAAACGGGTAAGATTTTCTCGTTGCTGTAACAGTTCTGGTGAACTAATTAGGTCTGCTCCTTGCTCGTGAATAAATGAAACACACGTCAGCAGTTAGCTAAGCAGCATTTAGGTTCCATTAAACTCATGTCTAAGCAGGCGCCATTGTAAAACTGATCCATTTAAGAAAAAATAGATAACTTGTACATCCACATTTAAATCCACTTAAATTTAGAGGCCTTAAGCCGGTTACGCTCTCGGATCACAGATATGAAGAAAGATAACACCTCTTAGCGTAGTTTATGCATTTTCCTCCAATATTTTTCAGGGTAATATAGGCAAAGTGCACCTGATGCAAAATAAGGTAGCGTCAATTATGATGCATGCAGATATTATTGGCAAAGATTACAGGAAGTAAGTAGTAAGCAATACGGAAGCAGGTTAGTTAAGCGAACAAGCTATTGCGTTTTGTGCTACACGTAGTTACCCAAGAGTTTATTGATGAAGAATCTTTTTCTTTATATCCAACACCAGTAGTAGTATTGATGACAGCGGTGGTGGAACCAACTATTTTGAAAACGAAAGCCAGCTGATTGATCAGCAGATCGATTGGTTTCTCGTAAGCAGGTGGATTAATCTGTAGGACTCAGAGGATTCCACAGTGATTAGGCACGTTAGTAGCACCTCAAGATGCTAGTGCAATGGAGGTGCAAATTGACGGCATGTGTGCGCTTTTGGCCATCCTTCATTGGGCAGCGCTGCCAAAAATGGCTACGACAAAGAGAACTCACGTAGAAGATCGCCGCTAAGCAGCATGAAGCAGTAAGAAGACATTAGATAAAGTGGATCCAGAGGCAAGAAACAGTTAGTCCATGTGTCATCGCAAATGACTGAGAGATAAAACTTCCATTGATGCGCTTTTGCTCGTGATGCTCCAAGTCAATTTTATCGTTGAATCGTTGCAGACCTGCTATGCAGGCCTACCTTAGTAACCCTGCACCACAAAAAGTGCGTTTTATTTCAGGACGAGGATTCTTCGCCAAATCACACGCTCTACTCGCACAGCCACCTTTCACCTGGCATCAACGCGTCAAAATTTAAAGCGCATTCTGTGGTTTGCCTGCTGCTAAATAATAAATTTGCCAAATAGCCCTAATAACTGCTACAACGCATTCACGTCTGCCATGCACCTCACTGCATTTTAAATTTAGACCCGTTAACTGTCGCTTTAGCCACAGGCATGGTGCTTAGCAATAAAATCACCGTCATTAAGGAATGCTGGTCAGTAGTCGCATTGTCTAAGCATCCTCTGTTGAGCTACTTCAAGTGTCGTGCTAACAATTTGTAGGGATTGATGACCAAAGTTCTTCACCTACATTAAAAGCATCGATTTGTTCTAAGCGGTATTTAGATAGAGGAGCTTTCCTCATTTGACTTTTACGCTTTTCCTCTCACTCCAAGTCATTTATCGATAAAAATACCACTCTCATCACAACGCCTTTAAGTGAGACGTTCCTCAACGTGCTTGTCATTTCTTGCTGCCATTTTTTCAACAGCATCTTTTTGCTTTGTGAGCGCACAGGGTAGCAAAGAAGACCGTAGCGCCTACTTTCACTGAAGTTTTGTTGTCTTTGCGATTCGCGATGCCATACCAAAGAATTCCTCACTTATGACGAAATAGTTGTCAAACGGAGTAACACTTGCTGTGAGGGTGAGGTGTCGAAGGTGCTTAGTAAATAAAATAATAGTCCTTTGTATCAACATAGTGAGTGGCAAATCAAATGGATCATTCCGTAGGATGCGAAACAATCCAGAACCAAACTAACATAATGAAAGCTTAAGGAACGGTTGGGCATGAAGTGAGCGATGAAGATATTGTGCACTAACCTTGGCGAATCCAGTCACTTCACCTCGATGGCTAATTTCTGTCGTCACATTAACACTGCTTTAATAGGACAACCTGATTACGTGACTTCACCAGCATTGATTGGAATCAAGGTGTTACGTGTTTGCGTCGTGCAATTATTGAATTATCATGGCTACATGCCGCTCCATGCATCCGGAACTTTCAGATGTTTAAAAGCATTTGCATTGTTTCTTGATAGATATGGCTGGTGCATCACCGCAGTGCATTCCTTAGCTTAGCTTCGATCCTCACTACGTGTACAATGTTGTGCCAGTGGTCACAACTCCTACTCAAGTGATTCTTGTGTGTGGGAGCGTCACTGTTAACAGCCTGCTCTAAGCTACCACGAGAGCAAAGTACTTGGAACGTAAGTTATTAATGTCAGCAAAATAGTACGTGCACGAAGTAAAATCTGCAGTGAGCTTGCGTGCTCCTAGCCAAGAAAGGTGTCTAACGGTCGTTAACCACCCATCTCCACTTCACAGGTTGAAAGCACTCTACCTGAAATTGAATGGCAGAGAGCATGACACTGAAGCATGCCTTCTGATGGTGTTTACTAATACAAGAAGCCACAATACGTTACTTGAGTCCACGTGTGACTACATGTGCATCGCAAAGAATGACTGTTTGTCAGCTCTCTGTGAGACTCCCACGCATCTCTACTACCCGATTGACGTTGGTGCATGTGATTTAGGCTCACCTTTTCCACAAAGTGGACTTCCTTAGTTGCGAAACTATGATGGATTTCTTTCCATTTCTATCTGATATCTTTCAACTACGGTGTAGTAGTGCAATATGCGAAGCAAAATGCGGTTTATTTAGCCAAGTTTTTGCAAAAAAGACTTTAAAGAATGCAAAAAGCAGGCTATTTAAATAGAAAGAATAGCTCTTTCTTATCACATCAAATTAGACTTGCGATTCTAGCCTATAAATGTCGTTAATGCAGGCGTTTTACTTTACGAAAAATTGGACCGAAATAAATCCATATCCCGAAATTCGCTGACAGAATTCGCATTACCACGCAACGAAAGAATAAGCATTTTTCATTTTATCGGCAAATTTTGAGACGATAGCCCATGGGATCGAATGCAGCACGCAGAAGTTGAAGACGCAACCGGTTAATGACATCTCGTTCGGTGGGATGCTGCTGTTCCGTGTGGAATAACACTACATCCAACCGGTCAAATGTAAATCTGCAAATAGTGCACTGGTAATCTTTGCTACCCTGTTCTTTAGCAGGGCACTCTTGTTGCTCTTCGGGTTCAGGGAATTCAGGAGGCTCTAGGTTCATGGGCCTTCTGCACTTTTCTTCAAATATCGGGCTTGACGCTGTTGGCAAAGTTCTGTCTTTGGAAGAAAACAAACGTATAAAGTGTGTTTTAGTGCCTAAACGGAATGAATAAAGAACACCGGCTACAATCACACCTTACCTAAGTGTGCCATTGTATGACGAGCCGTGTCCGTAAGTGTGCTGAAACCCTCGAGGCAAAGCACGCAGATGTAGAACTTGCAACCGCTATGACGCAGGAGGTGCCGGTGCATCTTGCTTAAGTCGCTGTGCTCTTTGCCACACACAGTGCATTTGTATCTATCATTTGTCTTCTCACCTTCCAGGACAGAACAAATTAAAGAGAAAAAAACTGCATAAAAAGGAAGATTTTTCTTTGACGGTAAGCAATAGTGCATTAACTGGCATATTTTAGCATACTACATCATATTTTAGATGAGAATGACTTCGCAGGTGCTACAATACACGGCTTCACACCATAGATGCGTACAGAACAAATCCATGAGGTACTTTAGCTGCATCTCTCGGTCAGCTACAAATGGATTCTTGATGGCTTCCCCACGAAGGACGTATTTGAGTCGGGAATCCTTGCTTTTAAGCATCTTCTAATGTAAATACAGATAAAATAATTGCAAAATCTAGTTAAAGGCATGCGACTGATGTCAAATTGCGCACTTGCCTCTATCGTGTCGAGGAAACCAATCTTGTCTTTAGGATGGATAGCAAGTGCTTCGATTATTCTTTTTACGTCTTCCATTTCCTCGTTAGAACCTGTAATTTAGGCATCCAAAGCCTCGATTTGCTTTTACACATTTTCTCTAAGCCTCGAGAAATACAAGTAAAACTTACGCAAACCATGAAGCATCTCTTATTTGGCACATTTATGCTGTCTTACCTTCCTCATGCTTTGCTTCTCGACCTCGGCTCATCATCTTTAAAGTTGGGTGAATGAACATCGTTTCCATCCCTCGTAATGCTGACCATGCAAGCTAATCTTACTCGTGGAACCTCAATTTGCTCCAATTAAAGTGGTAAAAATTATGCATTGCAGTTTGAAAGCGTCCTGTTTATTCAACGTCCAACGTTTCACAGTTGAATACTGATATTCCTGGACCAGTTAACTAAGTGCGCCAACAGTTGTTTCGCGTTCCAATGTAGAAGGCGTGCAAACCATAAGACGTGCGGGTGCCATCCAATGTGTTTCCATTATCCCCACTCGTTTATATATTCATAAAAAATAGTTGAACACTCCGCGTTTTGTGGAGACAGCTTTGACTAATAAAGCAAAAAGCCGATCCCGCCTCAAAAAAATTGATAAGCTATCAATTACTTAAAGCTAAGCTACCGACTGATCTGAATAGCATTCAAACAGCGCTTAATTTGCCATCGTTTATTGGCATTATTTCTTCCGTCGAAGCCTCGGCATTGCAAACGTACACAAGGTAGACCAGTTTTGCGAGTAGGAGCGGTGTTCCTAGTTGGCTGTCAATAATAAAATGCAGCCGGTCTTTCCTAGGTAACTCTTGCAGCATGTTGCACTCTTCGCCTGTGTCACTTATCCAATTTTCGCATTTCACTAACTAAAAGAGTCCTCTTGGAATTGGTGCACTAGTGCTTGGAATTGCAATCTCTTGGCTATATTCTTATGCCATCCTAAACCCTTTGAAGTTAAGGCAGCACAATTTATTGTTGACGGAATGCAATGACTTGCACAGAATTATCTTGCTCATGCAAAATGCCAAACGGGTTTAAGTATAAGTAATCAAACTGGGGCATAGGTAGGAATGCCAATGCTTGCATGACACTACATGCGAATCAGGATCAACACTGACGCACTTTGAAAAATGGTAAATACTTATCGCTCACTATAACAATGGGCTTGAGATAGGAAGACCATGGTTACCTACTATTTGATAGTAAAAAGCAATTTCCAATGGCGTATGCAGAGGCCATATGTAAAGGGACAACATGGAACAACGCCTAAAGGACGAGAGGACTATCATTTATACTCCGTTCGAATGTTTGCTTAGAATGAGAAGCATTCGATGAAAACAGGAACCCCTTAGCAAATCAATCTCTACCTAAAGACACTGTAGGGGAGATATACTGCAAAGCTGCCAAACGCGACTGACGCAAAAGTTTAATATCCTTTTAGAACTGCTTGGTTGCTGCAAAGCACTAGATTAAATAAGGAAAAAAAGTAACTACATTGCGATCCTGAAACGCACGTGCATATATGAAGACCGCGCACAGATCACTACACGAGTAACATCGAAAGTATTCGCTTTATGACGAAATATTGTAAAACTATATCTAGTAACTAAAGCAAATAGTTCTGCATCATACAGAGACCAGTCGCAAATTATTTATGCTGGTAACAAAGTTAGAACACATCCGTAACTTAAAATTTCGGACTTCTTAAGCCGATGAGAAGCGGTGCACCTATTTAAAAGTGCACGACCAGCGAACAAATCGTATTTGCTACGTGTCCACCTAAATAGTTGTTTCCAATGATCTCCTTTTCATGGAATGTTTCCATCCATTTTCATGTATTTGCCAATGCATTTGCAGGCTTTAATAGTATAAGGTAAAATAATGGGGTCGGTGTGATATACAACTAAAGGCATCAGCGATTGCATATAACAAAGCTTTTTGCAGTGTTCTTTAATATTGGCAGCCCTTTCTTAATATGGAGTTACAGTACATACAACCATCACTTGCTAAAATGCGTAGATAGGGATATAATTGGGAAAAGCATAATTTTTCGGATTCCATCCTGCAAAGCAAAGACAAATATGGAAGGCTGTTTTCTAAAATATGTACCTATTCATCGAGCAACGGGTCGTTGTTTTTTTAATTACCCTTGAACGGCCAATATTTTGCTCGTTTTATCAAGCAATTGAGGGTAAAATTTGCTTGAAGGTGCTTCTAGACTTGCAGAATCTACGATTTTTCATGCCTCTAGATTTTAGCGTAAGCAGAATGATTAAACTATCTGTCATGACATCGCGCTGACAACCGGTGTTAGTGGTGACGGAGGCTGTACGTGCGTGCGCGTGGTAAACGCCGCCAATCGTAAGGAATTAAAGTAACCGAACGCATTGTAAAAATAAAAAGAACCACTGATTGTTAAACATTCTGTTAGTAAATGGTAGGAGAACCAGTCAAACTGAGGCTTCTAATGATGTGCGGATGCTTCAGAATGCCTCAAGTGGGTCAATCGAAGCAGGTTCGCCCAGTAGTTCAGCGTACCTAATAGGGAGTGAATAAATTGATATGCGTGCAAGTGATCTAAGAACATATTTTGTGCCGCGTTGCGCTAGTGGCTCATTCAAATCATTTTTTGCACTTCGCGAATTTCTGCATTGTTACAAAAATCTCTGTCAAGACAAGCATCTCGTTGGTGAACAGCGAAACTTCACACAAACTACTGACAACTGCCACAAAGAGATCACGGAAATCGAGCATCGCATAAATATTTCTAGTTATAAACCCAGTGTTTTCTTCCAGCGGCTGACATCAGAGAGCTAGCACAGATGTTTGGTGTGAAGTCATGTTCATAGTACTACCTGACTAACTTTCAGAATGACCCATAACTCCATGTGCGATGTGCACTGCCTTAGGTTTCGATGACAAAATAGGAGCCAGTCTTTCACCAGCGTCAGTGGTCTGCTCCATATTTCTAATTTAAGATCATTCTGCATCTTATCAAGTCTCCGAGAAGCCATTGAGCCAGAGTAAGGTAAAATTTCACGGAGCCAGTTAAACTTGTCCGAGAAGCATTATCAAGCTGAAAAATTGATGGCATTTAGGCATAGGTGTAGATTGCTTTCGCTGCGGTCGCTGGTGTCCACATCAAAACTAGAATTATGGAGTCATCAGTCCTTATCAATGCTACTGACAACGATGCAATGACGAAATCGGTGTTTTTGGCGAGAATGGATTTTACAAAGTGAATCCGGTATGCATCTGAATGGCCGATCGCGTTCTTCTCATCCATTAGGCCATTAAGTAATCCGCTTAATAATTAGCCCTAAGATGTGCGCGCGGTGCGGTGTCACCATTATTGGCATAGCGACGAAGGCATAGCATTGAGGGTAGACACTTCTGAAAAGCTAGTCAGTAAGTGAAACACTGCTGCGGGCAACGGAGATTGGTGGCATTAAATGAACAAATTAGAAGTGTTGTATGTAAGTAATGTGCAATTGTTAACGAAGATTTGGTTACTATACTAGAACATGAGAAGTATATTGGGCAAGGCACTTTGAGATAACAGGCTTGTAGTTTGTGGGCTTTTACTCCACCGTTAATCGGTCCTTACCTTGCATTTTTGTACGGTGGGTATTGATGCAGCTCGGTCTTCAAGCTGTCATTGTTTGGCCGGTCCTACAGGGGTCTAAAAATGATGAAAAGTAGTGGAAAGGTTGTGGATAGACCAGACATCACTGGGTGTAAAAGACCCATCACTCTCAACTATCATGGCAAGTTATGGCAAGGACTTAAACAAATTGCAAGATAGAGGTAAGATGCTCCTACAAATTGGAGAATATATCAATACATAGCAGTTACTGAAGCCGTGCAACACATTTCGCTCCGTTTTGGGAGTAAAAGTACACCAATGACACCAATGCTACTGCATCCACGACCCAAAGCAACAAATGGCAGACTTTCAGTTCAAGAACAATCAGAGAAACACTGCTACACGCAAGCAATTGCATTGCTAGCATTTTAATTGTTCTCTACTCCTTTGAAATGCACGATTTCGACTGCTATTACTCCGACTTGAATGATGGCTTTGAATTGCTCTAGATGGCTGCCACCAAGTGTGCTTGTAGATAAATATGCATCCTTAATCGCGCGCATTGGTTCTGACTCGTTGAAGCTGGCTTGGTCGATAGACCCATTCACACAAAACCCTAGTTTGCCTAATTTTAAGCGTTTGTCACGCTAAGAAGTAGCTCACCCATAGAGACTCTTTTCCACCTATCTGTGCTACAATGTCATGGAAATCTAGTGACCATCAATTCTATTTGATGAGGAGAGAATAACGCACTATACTAAAATAGGTCATTTAGCAAAGGTTGTAATGCCAAGAAGTTTTTGATTTTTTTGTAATTTGTTTAGTTATTGATCGCCTTACCATAAAGGGTATAAAGGGCTGACAGTGCATACAATTGTGCTGGGTACTATGAAGAGTATAATGACTAGGATAGAAGGCATTAATTTCCCTGCGCCACAGTGATAGCTATTCACAGCACATCCTTGGCAATTAAATGCCACGCAATGACACACTTGGATAGGATTCATTGCAATAAGCTATTTACGGCATTTTGCATTCCTTTTTTCAAGAATGAAAATGTATTCTTGACAAAGCGCTCGAGAATTTAAAAAAAAATCCAAGGGTTAAGGAAGCATAGAGAGCTATAAGTGTGCCCTGATTAAGGACAGAGAAGTAGGAAGTACCGCTGCATTATCCGCGGATTTAATTTTGACCGAATGGATGTGATTTTATTCCAACTAAACGAACTGTCATTGACAGGTTGCAATTTCGTCTTCTACGTGCTGCGTTCGGTCCAAAAGGCTATTGTCTCAATAATGCAAATAAAGAGGAGAGTGCCTCGTCTTTCATTGCAAAGTAATACAAATGACACTGACAATATATAAGGATAGGTGTGCTATTTGTCTATTTCCCGTCATTAAAAATGTCCCAGCAAGATTTTGAAGCACAAAAGCGAAGGAAGGGAAGTTCTACTCAAAAGTGCTGCTAAGCATTGATTGTTTCTGGTGACGCCCCTCATCGAAATCATCATTACTTTAATCGTGTAGAAAGTATTCTAGAACAGTGCAAATTGATCCATGTAGATTGGCTTGCGCGACATCAAGAAGCACTGTGCATGGTGCATTAATTAGTCTTAAGGAAAATTTAACTAGTCGTCGCAATCAAAAGACGGATATTTAAATGCATCACACATCATAGGAGTTTTTCTTTTCCTTATTATAATAGAGAATTTTTATTAAACTGGTGCAGAGGGGTCGAGAAACGGGTAAGATTTTCTCGTTGCTGTAACAGTTCTGGTGAACTAATTAGGTCTGCTCCTTGCTCGTGAATAAATGAAACACACGTCAGCAGTTAGCTAAGCAGCATTTAGGTTCCATTAAACTCATGTCTAAGCAGGCGCCATTGTAAAACTGATCCATTTAAGAAAAAATAGATAACTTGTACATCCACATTTAAATCCACTTAAATTTAGAGGCCTTAAGCCGGTTACGCTCTCGGATCACAGATATGAAGAAAGATAACACCTCTTAGCGTAGTTTATGCATTTTCCTCCAATATTTTTCAGGGTAATATAGGCAAAGTGCACCTGATGCAAAATAAGGTAGCGTCAATTATGATGCATGCAGATATTATTGGCAAAGATTACAGGAAGTAAGTAGTAAGCAATACGGAAGCAGGTTAGTTAAGCGAACAAGCTATTGCGTTTTGTGCTACACGTAGTTACCCAAGAGTTTATTGATGAAGAATCTTTTTCTTTATATCCAACACCAGTAGTAGTATTGATGACAGCGGTGGTGGAACCAACTATTTTGAAAACGAAAGCCAGCTGATTGATCAGCAGATCGATTGGTTTCTCGTAAGCAGGTGGATTAATCTGTAGGACTCAGAGGATTCCACAGTGATTAGGCACGTTAGTAGCACCTCAAGATGCTAGTGCAATGGAGGTGCAAATTGACGGCATGTGTGCGCTTTTGGCCATCCTTCATTGGGCAGCGCTGCCAAAAATGGCTACGACAAAGAGAACTCACGTAGAAGATCGCCGCTAAGCAGCATGAAGCAGTAAGAAGACATTAGATAAAGTGGATCCAGAGGCAAGAAACAGTTAGTCCATGTGTCATCGCAAATGACTGAGAGATAAAACTTCCATTGATGCGCTTTTGCTCGTGATGCTCCAAGTCAATTTTATCGTTGAATCGTTGCAGACCTGCTATGCAGGCCTACCTTAGTAACCCTGCACCACAAAAAGTGCGTTTTATTTCAGGACGAGGATTCTTCGCCAAATCACACGCTCTACTCGCACAGCCACCTTTCACCTGGCATCAACGCGTCAAAATTTAAAGCGCATTCTGTGGTTTGCCTGCTGCTAAATAATAAATTTGCCAAATAGCCCTAATAACTGCTACAACGCATTCACGTCTGCCATGCACCTCACTGCATTTTAAATTTAGACCCGTTAACTGTCGCTTTAGCCACAGGCATGGTGCTTAGCAATAAAATCACCGTCATTAAGGAATGCTGGTCAGTAGTCGCATTGTCTAAGCATCCTCTGTTGAGCTACTTCAAGTGTCGTGCTAACAATTTGTAGGGATTGATGACCAAAGTTCTTCACCTACATTAAAAGCATCGATTTGTTCTAAGCGGTATTTAGATAGAGGAGCTTTCCTCATTTGACTTTTACGCTTTTCCTCTCACTCCAAGTCATTTATCGATAAAAATACCACTCTCATCACAACGCCTTTAAGTGAGACGTTCCTCAACGTGCTTGTCATTTCTTGCTGCCATTTTTTCAACAGCATCTTTTTGCTTTGTGAGCGCACAGGGTAGCAAAGAAGACCGTAGCGCCTACTTTCACTGAAGTTTTGTTGTCTTTGCGATTCGCGATGCCATACCAAAGAATTCCTCACTTATGACGAAATAGTTGTCAAACGGAGTAACACTTGCTGTGAGGGTGAGGTGTCGAAGGTGCTTAGTAAATAAAATAATAGTCCTTTGTATCAACATAGTGAGTGGCAAATCAAATGGATCATTCCGTAGGATGCGAAACAATCCAGAACCAAACTAACATAATGAAAGCTTAAGGAACGGTTGGGCATGAAGTGAGCGATGAAGATATTGTGCACTAACCTTGGCGAATCCAGTCACTTCACCTCGATGGCTAATTTCTGTCGTCACATTAACACTGCTTTAATAGGACAACCTGATTACGTGACTTCACCAGCATTGATTGGAATCAAGGTGTTACGTGTTTGCGTCGTGCAATTATTGAATTATCATGGCTACATGCCGCTCCATGCATCCGGAACTTTCAGATGTTTAAAAGCATTTGCATTGTTTCTTGATAGATATGGCTGGTGCATCACCGCAGTGCATTCCTTAGCTTAGCTTCGATCCTCACTACGTGTACAATGTTGTGCCAGTGGTCACAACTCCTACTCAAGTGATTCTTGTGTGTGGGAGCGTCACTGTTAACAGCCTGCTCTAAGCTACCACGAGAGCAAAGTACGTGGAACGTAAGTTATTAATGTCAGCAAAATAGTACGTGCACGAAGTAAAATCTGCAGTGAGCTTGCGTGCTCCTAGCCAAGAAAGGTGTCTAACGGTCGTTAACCACCCATCTCCACTTCACAGGTTAAAAGCACTCTACCTGAAATTGAATGGCAGAGAGCATGACACTGAAGCATGCCTTCTGATGGTGTTTACTAATACAAGAAGCCACAATACGTTACTTGAGTCCACGTGTGACTACATGTGCATCGCAAAGAATGACTGTTTGTCAGCTCTCTGTGAGACTCCCACGCATCTCTACTACCCGATTGACGTTGGTGCATGTGATTTAGGCTCACCTTTTCCACAAAGTGGACTTCCTTAGTTGCGAAACTATGATGGATTTCTTTCCATTTCTATCTGATATCTTTCAACTACGGTGTAGTAGTGCAATATGCGAAGCAAAATGCGGTTTATTTAGCCAAGTTTTTGCAAAAAAGACTTTAAAGAATGCAAAAAGCAGGCTATTTAAATAGAAAGAATAGCTCTTTCTTATCACATCAAATTAGACTTGCGATTCTAGCCTATAAATGTCGTTAATGCAGGCGTTTTACTTTACGAAAAATTGGACCGAAATAAATCCATATCCCGAAATTCGCTGACAGAATTCGCATTACCACGCAACGAAAGAATAAGCATTTTTCATTTTATCGGCAAATTTTGAGACGATAGCCCATGGGATCGAATGCAGCACGCAGAAGTTGAAGACGCAACCGGTTAATGACATCTCGTTCGGTGGGATGCTGCTGTTCCGTGTGGAATAACACTACATCCAACCGGTCAAATGTAAATCTGCAAATAGTGCACTGGTAATCTTTGCTACCCTGTTCTTTAGCAGGGCACTCTTGTTGCTCTTCGGGTTCAGGGAATTCAGGAGGCTCTAGGTTCATGGGCCTTCTGCACTTTTCTTCAAATATCGGGCTTGACGCTGTTGGCAAAGTTCTGTCTTTGGAAGAAAACAAACGTATAAAGTGTGTTTTAGTGCCTAAACGGAATGAATAAAGAACACCGGCTACAATCACACCTTACCTAAGTGTGCCATTGTATGACGAGCCGTGTCCGTAAGTGTGCTGAAACCCTCGAGGCAAAGCACGCAGATGTAGAACTTGCAACCGCTATGACGCAGGAGGTGCCGGTGCATCTTGCTTAAGTCGCTGTGCTCTTTGCCACACACAGTGCATTTGTATCTATCATTTGTCTTCTCACCTTCCAGGACAGAACAAATTAAAGAGAAAAAAACTGCATAAAAAGGAAGATTTTTCTTTGACGGTAAGCAATAGTGCATTAACTGGCATATTTTAGCATACTACATCATATTTTAGATGAGAATGACTTCGCAGGTGCTACAATACACGGCTTCACACCATAGATGCGTACAGAACAAATCCATGAGGTACTTTAGCTGCATCTCTCGGTCAGCTACAAATGGATTCTTGATGGCTTCCCCACGAAGGACGTATTTGAGTCGGGAATCCTTGCTTTTAAGCATCTTCTAATGTAAATACAGATAAAATAATTGCAAAATCTAGTTAAAGGCATGCGACTGATGTCAAATTGCGCACTTGCCTCTATCGTGTCGAGGAAACCAATCTTGTCTTTAGGATGGATAGCAAGTGCTTCGATTATTCTTTTTACGTCTTCCATTTCCTCGTTAGAACCTGTAATTTAGGCATCCAAAGCCTCGATTTGCTTTTACACATTTTCTCTAAGCCTCGAGAAATACAAGTAAAACTTACGCAAACCATGAAGCATCTCTTATTTGGCACATTTATGCTGTCTTACCTTCCTCATGCTTTGCTTCTCGACCTCGGCTCATCATCTTTAAAGTTGGGTGAATGAACATCGTTTCCATCCCTCGTAATGCTGACCATGCAAGCTAATCTTACTCGTGGAACCTCAATTTGCTCCAATTAAAGTGGTAAAAATTATGCATTGCAGTTTGAAAGCGTCCTGTTTATTCAACGTCCAACGTTTCACAGTTGAATACTGATATTCCTGGACCAGTTAACTAAGTGCGCCAACAGTTGTTTCGCGTTCCAATGTAGAAGGCGTGCAAACCATAAGACGTGCGGGTGCCATCCAATGTGTTTCCATTATCCCCACTCGTTTATATATTCATAAAAAATAGTTGAACACTCCGCGTTTTGTGGAGACAGCTTTGACTAATAAAGCAAAAAGCCGATCCCGCCTCAAAAAAATTGATAAGCTATCAATTACTTAAAGCTAAGCTACCGACTGATCTGAATAGCATTCAAACAGCGCTTAATTTGCCATCGTTTATTGGCATTATTTCTTCCGTCGAAGCCTCGGCATTGCAAACGTACACAAGGTAAACCAGTTTTGCGAGTAGGAGCGGTGTTCCTAGTTGGCTGTCAATAATAAAATGCAGCCGGTCTTTCCTAGGTAACTCTTGCAGCATGTTGCACTCTTCGCCTGTGTCACTTATCCAATTTTCGCATTTCACTAACTAAAAGAGTCCTCTTGGAATTGGTGCACTAGTGCTTGGAATTGCAATCTCTTGGCTATATTCTTATGCCATCCTAAACCCTTTGAAGTTAAGGCAGCACAATTTATTGTTGACGGAATGCAATGACTTGCACAGAATTATCTTGCTCATGCAAAATGCCAAACGGGTTTAAGTATAAGTAATCAAACTGGGGCATAGGTAGGAATGCCAATGCTTGCATGACACTACATGCGAATCAGGATCAACACTGACGCACTTTGAAAAATGGTAAATACTTATCGCTCACTATAACAATGGGCTTGAGATAGGAAGACCATGGTTACCTACTATTTGATAGTAAAAAGCAATTTCCAATGGCGTATGCAGAGGCCATATGTAAAGGGACAACATGGAACAACGCCTAAAGGACGAGAGGACTATCATTTATACTCCGTTCGAATGTTTGCTTAGAATGAGAAGCATTCGATGAAAACAGGAACCCCTTAGCAAATCAATCTCTACCTAAAGACACTGTAGGGGAGATATACTGCAAAGCTGCCAAACGCGACTGACGCAAAAGTTTAATATCCTTTTAGAACTGCTTGGTTGCTGCAAAGCACTAGATTAAATAAGGAAAAAAAGTAACTACATTGCGATCCTGAAACGCACGTGCATATATGAAGACCGCGCACAGATCACTACACGAGTAACATCGAAAGTATTCGCTTTATGACGAAATATTGTAAAACTATATCTAGTAACTAAAGCAAATAGTTCTGCATCATACAGAGACCAGTCGCAAATTATTTATGCTGGTAACAAAGTTAGAACACATCCGTAACTTAAAATTTCGGACTTCTTAAGCCGATGAGAAGCGGTGCACCTATTTAAAAGTGCACGACCAGCGAACAAATCGTATTTGCTACGTGTCCACCTAAATAGTTGTTTCCAATGATCTCCTTTTCATGGAATGTTTCCATCCATTTTCATGTATTTGCCAATGCATTTGCAGGCTTTAATAGTATAAGGTAAAATAATGGGGTCGGTGTGATATACAACTAAAGGCATCAGCGATTGCATATAACAAAGCTTTTTGCAGTGTTCTTTAATATTGGCAGCCCTTTCTTAATATGGAGTTACAGTACATACAACCATCACTTGCTAAAATGCGTAGATAGGGATATAATTGGGAAAAGCATAATTTTTCGGATTCCATCCTGCAAAGCAAAGACAAATATGGAAGGCTGTTTTCTAAAATATGTACCTATTCATCGAGCAACGGGTCGTTGTTTTTTTAATTACCCTTGAACGGCCAATATTTTGCTCGTTTTATCAAGCAATTGAGGGTAAAATTTGCTTGAAGGTGCTTCTAGACTTGCAGAATCTACGATTTTTCATGCCTCTAGATTTTAGCGTAAGCAGAATGATTAAACTATCTGTCATGACATCGCGCTGACAACCGGTGTTAGTGGTGACGGAGGCTGTACGTGCGTGCGCGTGGTAAACGCCGCCAATCGTAAGGAATTAAAGTAACCGAACGCATTGTAAAAATAAAAAGAACCACTGATTGTTAAACATTCTGTTAGTAAATGGTAGGAGAACCAGTCAAACTGAGGCTTCTAATGATGTGCGGATGCTTCAGAATGCCTCAAGTGGGTCAATCGAAGCAGGTTCGCCCAGTAGTTCAGCGTACCTAATAGGGAGTGAATAAATTGATATGCGTGCAAGTGATCTAAGAACATATTTTGTGCCGCGTTGCGCTAGTGGCTCATTCAAATCATTTTTTGCACTTCGCGAATTTCTGCATTGTTACAAAAATCTCTGTCAAGACAAGCATCTCGTTGGTGAACAGCGAAACTTCACACAAACTACTGACAACTGCCACAAAGAGATCACGGAAATCGAGCATCGCATAAATATTTCTAGTTATAAACCCAGTGTTTTCTTCCAGCGGCTGACATCAGAGAGCTAGCACAGATGTTTGGTGTGAAGTCATGTTCATAGTACTACCTGACTAACTTTCAGAATGACCCATAACTCCATGTGCGATGTGCACTGCCTTAGGTTTCGATGACAAAATAGGAGCCAGTCTTTCACCAGCGTCAGTGGTCTGCTCCATATTTCTAATTTAAGATCATTCTGCATCTTATCAAGTCTCCGAGAAGCCATTGAGCCAGAGTAAGGTAAAATTTCACGGAGCCAGTTAAACTTGTCCGAGAAGCATTATCAAGCTGAAAAATTGATGGCATTTAGGCATAGGTGTAGATTGCTTTCGCTGCGGTCGCTGGTGTCCACATCAAAACTAGAATTATGGAGTCATCAGTCCTTATCAATGCTACTGACAACGATGCAATGACGAAATCGGTGTTTTTGGCGAGAATGGATTTTACAAAGTGAATCCGGTATGCATATGCATAGCCAATCGCGTTCTTCTCATCCATTAAGCCATTAAGTAGTCTGCTTAATAATTAGCCCTAAGATGTGCGCGCGGTGCGGTGTCACTATTATTGGCATATCAACGAAGGCGTAGCATTGAGGAGAGATAGTACTGAGAAGCTAGTTAGTAAATGAAACACTCTGCTTCAGACAACGGGAAATGGTTACTTTATTAGAGCATGCCGCATTTGGCAGAAAACCTATGGGAAGAATTTTGGGCAATGTACTTTAAGATAACAGGCTTGTAGCGTGTGGGCTTTTACCTTGCAAGTTCTGTATGGTGAGCATCAATGTAGCTCGGTCTACGAGCTGTCATTGTTTGGCTGGTCCTACAGGGGCCTAAAAATGATGAAAAGTAGTGGAAAGGTTGTGGATAGATCAGACATTACATCAGACATTACTAGCAATTGCATTGCTAGCAATTTACTTGTTCTCTACTCCTTTGAAATGTACGATTGCGATTGCTATTACTCCGACTTGAATGATCATTAAAGCAATTAATCAAGGAAATGGCTTCGAATTGCTCTAACTAGCCGCCGCCAAGTGTGCTCTTAGATAAATATGCATCCTTAATCGTGCGCATTGGTTCTGACTCGTTAAAGCTGGCTTGGTCGATGGACCCATTCACACAAAACTCTAGTTTATCTAATTTTGAGCGTTTGTCACGCTAAGAAGTGGCTCACCCATAGAGACTCTGTTCCACCCATCTGTGCTACAGTGTCGTGTAAAGCTAGTGACCATCAATTCTATTTGGTGAGGAGAGAATAACGCACTATACTAAAATAGGTCATTTAGCAAAGGTTGTAATGCCAAGAAGTTTTTGATTTTTTTGTAATTTGTTTAGTTATTGATCGCCTTACCATAAAGGGTATAAAGGGCTGACAGTGCATACAATTGTGCTGGGTACTATGAAGAGTATAATGACTAGGATAGAAGGCATTAATTTCCCTGCGCCACAGTGATAGCTATTCACAGCACATCCTTGGCAATTAAATGCCACGCAATGACACACTTGGATAGGATTCATTGCAATAAGCTATTTACGGCATTTTGCATTCCTTTTTTCAAGAATGAAAATGTATTCTTGACAAAGCGCTCGAGAATTTAAAAAAAAATCCAAGGGTTAAGGAAGCATAGAGAGCTATAAGTGTGCCCTGATTAAGGACAGAGAAGTAGGAAGTACCGCTGCATTATCCGCGGATTTAATTTTGACCGAATGGATGTGATTTTATTCCAACTAAACGAACTGTCATTGACAGGTTGCAATTTCGTCTTCTACGTGCTGCGTTCGGTCCAAAAGGCTATTGTCTCAATAATGCAAATAAAGAGGAGAGTGCCTCGTCTTTCATTGCAAAGTAATACAAATGACACTGACAATATATAAGGATAGGTGTGCTATTTGTCTATTTCCCGTCATTAAAAATGTCCCAGCAAGATTTTGAAGCACAAAAGCGAAGGAAGGGAAGTTCTACTCAAAAGTGCTGCTAAGCATTGATTGTTTCTGGTGACGCCCCTCATCGAAATCATCATTACTTTAATCGTGTAGAAAGTATTCTAGAACAGTGCAAATTGATCCATGTAGATTGGCTTGCGCGACATCAAGAAGCACTGTGCATGGTGCATTGATTAGTCTTAAGGAAAATTTAACTAGTCGTCGCAATCAAAAGACGGATATTTAAATGCATCACACATCATAGGAGTTTTTCTTTTCCTTATTATAATAGAGAATTTTCATTAAACTCATGCAGAGGGGTCGAGAAACGAGAAAGATTTCTCGTTGCTGTAACAGCTCTGGTTAACTAATGAGGTCTGCTCCTTGCTCATGAATAAGTGAAACACACATCAACAGCTAGCTGAGCAACATTTAGGTTCCATTAAACTCATGTCTAAGCAGGCGCCATTGTAAAACTGATCCATTTAAGAAAAAATAGATAACTTGTACATCCACCTTTGATTCCACTTAAATTTGGGGGCCTTAACCCGGTTACTCTCCCGGATCATAATTATAAAGAAAGATAACACCTCTTAGCGTAGTTGATGCATTTTCCTCCAATATCTTTCAGGGTAACATAGTAAATATTAAATAGTAAATAGTAAATAAAATAAAAGTCCTTTGAATCACCATAGTGAGTGACAAATCAAATGGATCATTCCGTAGGATGCGAAACAATCCAGAACCAAACTAACATAATGAAAGCTTAAGGAACGGTTGGGCATGAAGTGAGCGATGAAGATATTGTGCACTAACCTTGGCGAATCCAGTCACTTCACCTCGATGTCTAATTTCTGTTTTCACATTAGCACTGCTTTAATAGGACAACCCGATTACGTGACTTCACCAGGAGTGATTGGAACCAAGGTGCTACGTGTTTGCTTCGTGCGATTATTGAATTATCTTGGCTACATACCTCTCCGTGCATGCGAAACTTTCAGATGTTTCTTGTTTTTTGACAGATATAGCTGGTGCATCACCGCAGTGCATTCCTTAGCTTAGCTTCGATCCTCACTACGTGTACAATGTTGTGCCAGTGGTCACAACTCCTACTCAAGTGATTCTTGTGTGTGGGAGCGTCACTGTTAACAGCCTGCTCTAAGCTACCACGAGAGCAAAGTACGTGGAACGTAAGTTATTAATGTCAGCAAAATAGTACGTGCACGAAGTAAAATCTGCAGTGAGCTTGCGTGCTCCTAGCCAAGAAAGGTGTCTAACGGTCGTTAACCACCCATCTCCACTTCACAGGTTGAAAGCACTCTACCTGAAATTGAATGGCAGAGAGCATGACACTGAAGCATGCCTTCTGATGGTGTTTACTAATACAAGAAGCCACAATACGTTACTTGAGTCCACGTGTGACTACATGTGCATCGCAAAGAATGACTGTTTGTCAGCTCTCTGTGAGACTCCCACGCATCTCTAATACCCGATTGACGTTGGTGGATGTGATTTAGGCTCACCTTTTCCACAAAGTGGACTTCCTTAGTTGCGAAACTATGATGGATTTCTTTCCGTTTCTCTTTGATATCTATTAACTACGGTGTGGTAGCGCAAGATCCGAAGCGAAATCCGGTTTATTTAGCCAAATTTTAACAAAAAATGCTTTGGAAAAGGCGAAAAGCAGGCCGCTTAAACGGAAAGGCTGGCCCTTCCTCATCACATCAAATTAGACTTGCGATTCTAGCCTGTAAATGTCGTTAATGCTGGTGTTTTACTTTACAAAAAATTTATGCAAAATTAATTCATCTCTTGAAATTCGCTGGCAGAATTCGCATTGCCACGCAACGAAAGAATAAGTATTCTTCATTTTATCGGCAAGTTTTGAGGCGATAGCCCATGGGATCAATTGCAGCACGCAGAAGTTGAAGACGCAAATGGTTAATGATATCTCGTTCAGTGAGATGCTGCTGTTCCGTGTGGAATAACACTGCATCCAACAAGTCAGGGCACTCTTGTTGTTCTTTGGGGTCAGGGGATTGAGGAGGCTCTAGGTTCATAGGACTTCTGCACTCTTCTTCAAATATCGGGCTTGACGCTGGTGGCAAAAATCTATCTTTAGAAGAAAACGAACGTATAAAGTGTGTTTTATTGGCCAAACGTAATGGAGAAAGAACACGGGCTACAATCACACCTTACCTAAGTGTGCTATTGTGTAACAAGCCGTTTCTGCAAGTGTGGTGAAACTCTCGAGGCAAAGCACGCAGAAGCAGAACTTGCAACCGCTATGACGCAGGAGATGCCTGTGCATCTTACTTAAGTCGTCGTGCCCTTTACCACACGCAGTGCATTTTTATCCATTATTTGACTTCTCACCTTTTAGGGCGAAACAAATTATAAAGAAAGAATCGCATTTAACGGAAGATTTGTTTAGCGGTAAATAATAGTACACTAACTGGCATATTTTTGCATGCTACATCATATTTTAAATTTGATTGACTTTGTAGCTGCTATGCTTACACGCCTTCACTCCACAGATGCGTACAGAACAAATCCATGAGGTACTTTGGCTACGTCTCTCGGTCAGCTACAAAGGAATTCTTGATGGCTTCCCCATGAAGAACGTATTTGAGTCGGGAATCCTTGCTTTTAAGCATCTTCTAATGTAAATACAGATAAAATAATTGCAAAATCCAGTTAAAGGCATGCCACCGGTAGCAAATTACGCTCTTACCACTATCGTGTCGAGGAAACTAATCTCGTCTTCAAGATAGATAGCAAGTGCTTCGATCAACCTTCTAACACCTTTCATCTTCTCGTTAGAACCTGTAATTAAGGCATCCAAGCCTACGATTTGCCTTTATGCATTTTTTGAGCCCCGAAAAATGCAAGTGAACCTTACGCAAGCCATCAAACATCTCTTATTTGGCACAGTTATGCTGTCTTACCTTTCTCGTGCTTTGCTTCTCCACCTTGGCTCATTACCTTTGAATTTGGGCAAGCGAACATCGTTTCCATCCCTCGTAATGCCGATCATACATGCCAATCTAACTTGTGGAAAATAAATCCTCTCCACTTAAAGTGGTAAAAATCATACTTTGCAGTTTAAGAACATCCTGTTACTTCAAAGTTCAAGGTATCGCAGTTGAGGACTGATATTTAAAATTGCGACGCATAAGGTTTCCCTGAACTTACTGCGAAAGCGGCTAAACAGCTCAAAGCTAGCGAATTACCACAACTAATTTTTAACTGTCAACAAACTGCTTTTTGCCGAATTTCTACTATTAAAGCTCGCAAGTTAATTATATACCGAACCGTTCAGGACATTCTGCTCAGTTACCATGGGCAAATGTGCATGGCTGATACCAGTGAGATTACTTCCGAAGCCTAAATTAAAAGAACACAGACTGCAATGCCAAAAAATATTTGAGGGATTAGTGCTATTACGCGAACACAAGTTTAGATTCTTCGTGCTAAGTGAAAAGAGAAGATTGTGTTTGTGCGATTCGCCTGTTCTCTGTGCCTCCACTTCATATCACTAGTAAGTGTCAAAAAATTCATCTACGCAATCAATCAAGAAGACTGTTTTAAATGGTCCTCAATAACCCAACACGAAGTGGGTTTTGGTAAGTGTATTTTTCTCATCGTGCACCTTCGTTTGAGCCCATTCATCCATCGAGACCAAGCTCACCTACGCTTGTGGAATCTTTGTGCACAGGAGGATTTTAACCCTCATATCAAAGCCACAAATGAAATGGCTCAAGCTCTACATCCTAACTTTGCTTACGCTTACAAATGCAGCATGATGATTTAAGTCGCAAATGTCGACGTCGCTCTAAATCCTCCAGAATCATTTGCCGATGTTTTATCATGAACTGCATACGTAAGGCTGAATTAGTATCATTAAATTTGCAGCATCACGCTCCTACTCGAGCTTTTATAGGCTTTAATTAGTTGCCACATTCCGTCAGGGGCGACACGGCAAGCGATACAAACATTGTAGGTAGGGCGGTTGAGCGAGGATACCTAAGACATTCATACCAATTGCAATAACTTTTGGGCAAAATAAGTTAGTTTGGCATGACTGAGGATGGTGGTCACAAAGTATCGATGCGCACATTCGTAGCAGAAAAGTAATCTACGCAAACTGGGTTAGAGGCAGTATTATTGCAGATGCCATCACATTATTCGTTTAATACACAGGTGCGGCTACAGGAAGTGGGCTTGGCAATTCATTAGGCTCTGTGCAATACAAGTAAACAAGTTTGTTAAGCAAACGGAAGCTTTGCGTCAACCAGATTTCGTCAAAAGTACCTTTTACATAACTTAATACTGAGTCCGGAATGCCTTGCATAACGTTACAACTTGACTTCTTAATGCCCTTAAGGGTGCGGAACTCTACAAAACTCCGTATTAAGATGTAGCAGCATATGCGCCTAGCCTACTGTAATCTAATAAAGTATTTATAACTTCATGTACAAGTGCCGTTTCTCAGGCCTCTCCTGTTATTGCGATCTACTGTCAAGATGCTTAGCGTTGATTGGAAGTTAGTTCGTGAATGGTGGAGAAAGTGACAAATGATATAGCAGGGGTGCATGCAACCTTCCTCCACTGAATTATATGAGCAGTTCTCAATTCAATTATGCACTGGACTATTCGGCACTTTCTCTTCGGTATTCATGAGTAAATGTGCACCAAAGACGCCAATGGAACCACTTCCAAAACCTAAACCGAAAACTCACAGCCCATAACGCTAAGGAAAATTTGAGGAGTCAGGGCTACCTGGCATGCACAGTTACCATTACTCTGTGTGGAGTGAAATAATCAGACTCCGCTTTAGCCATTTACATAGCCTCTGTGCCTCTACTACACACAATACAAGTTTTGGAGGTCCAATCACACTGCCATATAAAGAGAGAGCTGCAAGTAGCCCTATCTAAGCCGCTACTAAGTACGTTTGTTGATAAGTATGCTTTCCCATCGTACGTCTCGGTTCTGACTAGTCGCGGATGGTCGGTCGATAGACTCACTCACCTACCAAGCCCGTCGGTCTACGTTTGTGCAATCATTGCACTAAAAAAGATTTCAACCCTTTCTACCAGAGCCACAAAAATGGTCTATTTGTGACATTCTAAATTAGCTCATAGTTAGGACCGGAGCACAAAGATGTGATCACTTTTATTGGCTTTGCTTTTTCAGTGCGAAATACAAATCTGTGAAAACGGCGTTTTCAAAAGCTGTTAGCCAATGCATCTCAAAAGGTGAGTGCCATGTGACAACAAAAAATAGATGCGGAAGGGCGGCGAATACCTGGGGGGAAGGGCTGGAACCAAACACGGATCCTTAAGATGTGCAGCGGTGGCTAATCTCGTACATAGTATCACGGGCTTGTCCAGATGGCAATGAGGAATGCTATTAACGGAGGATTCGCCTTAACTCCTAGATGCGACATGTTGGCAATGATGGAGTTTCACTTATGAAGGGCAGATAATATCAAGTGGATAGACATTGAAGATACAGCGCAGAACTTACAGCCATCTAACAAATTTACTGTAAGTTGCAGGAGTCTAGCGAATTAACCGCTTTGTAATAATATGGGGGAATTAAGAAACACTATGATTTAAAAAGAAAGGGTTTTATCCTCAAAAAATAAAACCAACAAATAGCCATAAAATGCGTGTGCATTTACGTTCGTCTGAAGAATATGCATGCGTACTCATGCAACCGGCTGTTAGTGGGAATCGCTGCAGCTGCCACAAATGCACAGTGCTCTTTCTACAATTGCAAAGAAGCATTGAAATTTTTATACTCTATACGAAGCTCAAAACTTAAGCCATTTTATACTAGCTTTCCTGCTTTAAGCGCTATCGCAAATTTAGTACAAATCATATGGCGCTAGTTGAAGCACGTTGCAAAAATGTGCTGACAACAAAAATATAGCCGATTAGAAGCTTGAAAGGGGGGTTAATCTCAAGAACATGCCTTGGTTCCGCACGAGTGTCCTAATTCTTTCAAGTAGTGGTTGCACCCATTCACTTTCTTAGGGGTTGCTTCGGGTCGCAACGAGAAATGCACTTAATGAGGGATATGATAAAGCACTTAACATGCGACTAAATAGCGGTGGCGTGGCCTTACATCTAAAAGAAAGGCAATATCCAGTGAGCGGTCATTGAAGAAAAGATGCAGATGCTTGAGGCCATCTAACGGATCGATTGCAAGTTCTTTGAGTTCAGCGGACTCAAACACTTTGTGATGACGTGGATGCATCAAGAAACACAATGCAACAGAACAAAGGAATTTGATATTTCAATATACCGACCAATGAAAATCTCAAAATCATTTAAAAATACATTGCATTGGCATTCAATGGCTAAATGTGTGTGGGAAAAAAGAAGCTGAATTCGTACGAATCGCTGAGACTGCGAAAACCTGAACTTTTTGTCGGTATAAATAAGTTGCTTTGATTCTCACTTTTGGTTAAGTAAAATACATGTGCAAGTACAAATTCGATAAAGCCTACGCGCACGGCCTTGTCGGCCCACCTAAGTTTTGGATGCGATTCTAAACTTTTACAGTACTGTTCTTTATTCCTTTTGCACCTTGTGTTGATATTTCATTATCAACTTCATGAACAGAGTTGAATTTAGAATACTAACTCTGCAGCATAACATTCCTACTTGAACCTTAATAAGTTCCAGATGACTGCTGCAAAACATTGGAGGCAATGGAACAGGTAGCGCAAGCATGACGAATAAAGATAACAAGAGACGAAACCTACATCATTTTGTACTAGTTATATGACTTTTGTGCGAAAATTTGTCATCATTGCATGGCTGAGGACTACCAAAACAAAATATTGGGACGTGCATTTATGGGATAAAAATACCCTGTGAACACTGGGTCACAGGAGAAGTACCATTGCAGATGCCATCACGATAAGCATTTAACGCACAGGTGCATCTACAGAAAGTGAGCTTGACAATGCGTTAGGCCCCATACAATGGGAGAAAGTAATTCTGTTAAGCGAATGGGAGCTTCCCGCCATGTAGGTCTTATCACAATCACCTAATCATAATATCGGTCTGGCTGGTCTCCAATTGCAAGACAAAATGACCTCAAGTCTTATTCTCTTTAATCCGCAAACCACGGATTGTGGTAGCTGTTACAACTCAAAATCATAGCCTTATGTAATCTAAGCGCTAGTGCCTGTTTTGCCAGAGTGCCTTGCAGAATATTACAACTTGACTGCATACTTTCTTCAGTATTTTCTATTAAGCTATAAACTGTTCATACACCTGGGCCACTGCAATGCCATGAAGTGTGTGTAACCTCTTGTACAAGTTTCATTTCTCGATCCACTCTCAGCACCGCGAATTACAGTCAGGAAGCTGATAATTGTCGATTGGAGGCAAGTTACTTGTCCATTCGTACTACCACCTAGGCCTATAGGAATGAATTCTTTTTGAAATTTCGCAGCACACTTCGACTAAGCTGCAAATGTTCAGTCTAGCTAAATTGCGTCAAGAAAGTATATGCGGAAATCACCAGTCGTATGCAATGTTTACGCGATACGTTTGCAGTAAAATTGCAAATTTGCATTTTTGCTTGTGCTAACGGAACAAATGATCTGCAGGTTGGCCGCATGTTCTGCATAGCGATGTTTTAGGGGGTAATGCAGACAGGGTTTGCTCAAAACAAGGAGGCTTTTGCACAGAATGCGGCATTTGCAGATTCTAGATGTCTCCATCAAGAAGAACTTGAGTCGGAGTGACGAGGGTGGATCTAATTATCCAAACACGGGTCCAAAACTTTCTACCAGCTGCTCTTTTAGTCAACCAGTGACTGTGGTGCTCTCAAACGCAGAATTCTTAGCCCTGCGATTGATTGCAGATACCCAAATGGAGCAGTGAAATTGCATAGGTGCCTAACGATCACTTTAGCACTGCCTTGTTCAGCTGTGACTGGTTGAGACATGGCAGCCGTGTTGCAATGCTTTATTCTCTTTCTGTCCTACAATGCTCTGCAATGCAAAATTACTCACTTGCAGCCACTAGTAACAGCCCACGACCACCCATTTAATCGCTTCCAAGACAACCTCGCCTCCATTTTTCACACCTTTTCACTTTAGTTCGTGCTTACACCTATTCTAGTTTTCCGAAAAGTGCAAAGAAGTTCAACCTACTTTTACTTTGGGAATATGCTAAATACAGTGTAAAGAGTAAGATTGAAAGCAATTTGCAATTCTTAACACGGCTAATCGAATCGTTGCCATCATGTCTACTGCAAACGCACAAGTGTATTTCATTGTTCTCATGCTTTTCGGCATATTTTTGGAACGCTTTATCCATTTTCTCCGAATACGTTTTTACAAATTCTAATTGTTAATCAAAACCCTGTTGAATTTTCGAAGTTCCATGAATATAAGGTGATAATGCGGTCCTTCCATATTGATTTAATTGTGATTAGCCCCGAAAAATAATCAAATTAATTTCCTAATTTATGCAGGCACAGAAAATCTCAAAAAATAGGACGACTGATTGCATGATCGTGTCAATTTTACAAATTAGTTTGATTGATGGCGGCAAAAATTGACGTTATTTAGACCGACCTAAACGAATACATACCCAGAATAAGGTTGGAAATCCAATTAACATTTGTAGACAAATGCAAAATAGGTCATGCATGATCTGCAGCCAAGAAATGGGGTGTTTGTTGAGCTTTCTGGGTAGCATGCAGAGCAAATTTTTACCTTAAATCGTCAGTCGTTTTAATAATATACATAAATTTTAGCGTTCGTAGCGCCTTTTGAACTTACTAAAGGTAAGTTACAACAAACCTACCCTCAAAGTCATCGAAGTTCAGCCAAAATAGCGTTTTTAATGAAGAGGGCGCCGCCATCTCTTTAATGTTCAATATGCATACCTTTTGGGCTGGCTAGAACGGTGCCCTTTTGAATTGCTGCGCAGAATTACATGATAGACAGCTTAGCATGCTGCGTAGGCAATGCTGGTAAGCAATTTGGGACCAAACATAAGGCATTCATGGGTTCTTTGGCTGAATATATTTCACGTTAACCTTACTCATCTTGCCTTGTAAGCAACGGCGATACAATGGCGAACTCCGTGTCCTCTTTAGGTAGGCCAATGTGGATTTGGGCTAAATATTTAGAATACTACTATGATTTATTTGGCAGGATTTTGGCAATGTAAAATGTGGAACTGGTGGAAAGGAAAAAGCGTAAATAAATGATTAAAAGATCTAGGCATTAAATACATTTTCATTGTGACTCTGCCTATCTAGATCCACTTGGTAAAGTTCTCTTTTCAGCAGGTAATCACAGTATGCTAATTAAGTAGCTACATGCTTAAAAATCCCTCATTAATACAACCCAGCAAAAGCAGCTTATGTGAACATAGATTTAGAGCAGGCGATAAACTCTAAAAATTTATATGAAATCTCTTCCTCTTATTCCTACGGTCTCATTGCAAAATTTTAATTGACACCGTAAGCAGTAGATTTTTGCTGTGATCCAAGACATTTCATTGGAGTGTTTACACCTAAAACACAAAAGTCTATTCACTCACTTTGGGTGTATATTCTGAGGGGATCTTCTTCTTGTGCGGCTTTGATGACTCAAATTATAGCAAGATACAAAATAGCATAACTCTGCGCACTGTTGCTTTTATGCTAACAAAGTGATACTTATGGACCTTAAATGCATTCTGTAGGCGAGTCAAAAAGACCATCTGAACCTAGTTTTGTAAGAGTGATTCAATCTTCTTGAGGCAGAGAATTCTACTCTACCTTACCCCGCTAATTCCACTGCATCATTATTTTGCCTGTCCTTCTATTCCAATGCCTCGAAAATAGCAAAATAACCATTTCTGCAGACATTCTGTGGAGTCGCCTGGTGGTAAATTAGCCCTACTATATAAGAAGCTAGGATGCCAATTATTTAAAATTTAATTGAGATTGACGCATCTACAATGCTTGGAGGACTAAATACTGAAAAGCCGAATGAATATTTCTAGCCGTGAGGAAAGGTTTAACACCAGTAGCAGGTTGACATGATACCTAATCTTAAAGCAATGCTGATTATCAAAGTTGAGATGTAAATCGGGCTCTTAGGATTGGCTAGAGGGCTATTGTCAGGCTACGCGGAGTTCATAACGGAGGCCCAGATGCACTGTGAACGCTTATTCATCTTTGCGATTCCTTAGCTAAAATGAGAAACTGAAAGCAAAAAAAATTGAGATCGCGAGATGTAGTGGCTGACAAATGGCAGAAAAGGTAATGGCAATTTGAGAAATTAACGCCGATCTAAGTACTCCTACAAGATCGCCTCTTCCCAAAACGTCCTTATTCTCCTCTGACTATTTCCAGTCAGTTAGCTTTAGCATTTTCGCATAGACAATCTCAAGCGGAGCCTTACAAAAAGGCGGATCAAATGAATATGGATATGCTGAACAAAGTGCTACCAAAAGTCTGAGGAAGAGCAATGCAAGTTGATGGACCAGGCCTTTTTAAAGTGCTCGTAAGAAGTGTTAGACGCGTTCCCATATCTCCCTTCAATAAATAATTGACTCGGGTAATCGGCACTTCTTGTGCTTGAAACATAGGAGATTACCTAAACATCAATTAACAGTAAAGTTAGTTTAACACACATCAGCCACGCTTATTCGACATCACATACGTCAGTAAAAGCGATTCCGTCAGTCATGGTCCATGTTCTTATTGCGCCAACTACAACCTCAAATCGATCGCGGAGCCAGAAATCCGCTTCGGAAACACCGCAGCAACTGGAAGCTCTACTACGTGCGTTCTCGCACTTCGTCTACGGTCCCTGTCAAAAATCAACTTCATTTGTAGAATATTTTAATTGCGATGGACCCGCTGACTTAATCACCTACATATTTCTTCCACCACGTGCTACCTGCTAAAGCAATTTTCCATGCAAGTGTCTTTTACGTGTCAGCAATCTACTTCTGACGCTGGTCACACATCCTTGGAGACGTTCACACGATCTTGTGGGTACAGGTTTCCTGGCCAAACTGGAAAGGATATGTAAGCATTCACCCCTGTAAATGCGTCTGTCCTGTTCATGCATATCGGCCAATCGCAGACGGACTCCATTGAGCTGAAGACTTCTACAATGTGACTAAGGAAAGAAGTGACTGTTCAAGAAGTCAGATCTCAGTTATTAGCCAGTCAACAAAGCAGAGGGACAATAGTCTCCTGTTTTCTCCTCTGACGCTGTCCTACGCATAGCTGACCATAAAAGCATCTAGTACTAGCAAATACACTGGGCTCAAATCAGCGCTTGATAATCAGGCCATGTGAAAAATCGTACGACTACCAAAGAGACCGCACTGATACCGTACCAACTTAGCACTTAGTGGCAAAAGATGGTAGCATTCTAAAGAAAGGGCTTTGAGTTTTTGAGCAAAGAAATGCCATTTGAATTGGCAGAGTGTGTTTTGTAGGTTGGACTGTCATGGAGGACCAAATGTACTGAATTTCTACTGTGATGCGTATTCATGTGTATGATGAAAACTTCGATAACGGCTGGGTGTAAAACTTCTACTTATTTGCAATCTGTATGAAAGAAGTCGCTGGTGGTAAAAGGGACTCACGCTCACCACCAACAATAGGGAGGTTGGGTGCAAACTCATAAGTCAATTTCTTTCGATTTTATAATCAGGCTGCTTTCTTGTCTAGCCTGGAGAAACCAGACACATCTTAACAATAAATTCGTCTGCAAGTTTAGTTTTATCTTGTGATAGACGAACCATAACGTCTTATCTTGTCGCCATTTCACTGTACTTGCTAATAGCATAAGTTGCAGCGCAAACTTGTATATTAATAAATACGTGTGCAGACGTATACTTTAAATAGCAGCAGTAATATGCCTATATGCACGAAAGTATATATATGCACGCATACATGTATGCGAAACTGATTTAAGCATGTTTTGTATGCATCAAAATTTCATATCTAAGGAGTAAAAGGCAGAGAAGAAAGACCAAGCAAAACAAGTATCGCTGTAGAAGTTTGCATTTCATGAACTCGTAGAACATGATTTCCTCTTTATAAGAGCAAAGCTCGACTTTATTTGCCTTATTACTAACCCCTTTTTGGTAGTGCCTGATGCGGGTCAATCAAATGAAGGGGACGTCAGACGTCAGAATCATCGGTTATGGTGCTCAACAAGTACTACTGTTAGCAAAGCTTGAAATACCCATAACCCCCCTCTATCCGCCTCTGTTCTGGTCTCACCTCATTTTTCATTTGCCGATTCTGCTCGACAGGCGGTACAATCAAGATAGTTAACTAAGGAACCATTGTTACTACTAAGTACGCAGTGTGCAAATTCTCACTAAGGGGGTTCCCGAAGCAGTTCTAAGTCAACATTTTAGGCAAATGTTAAAAGAATGCCTGATCGTCCGCCTGTTGGCCACCTTATTAGGGTATAATTCGTGATTTATTTTGAATTTCTCTGCAATCTCCAATAAATGCTAATTGGTGCCTGAGAAACCTTGCCACTATAATTAATTAAAGGACTTCACGTGCAGAGCATTGATTGTTTGACTGCTGGCTTCCATTGCGATCACTTGATGGACCATATTGTCTGTGCTGAGTGAGCCGGCCTTTAAGCCCGCCGGCGATCTCCGATTCCTTTCTACTTGTTGGTCATGCGTATTTAATAGGTCTTTTGTTTCCTTTCCTCCAATAAAGCGCCTCGTGGTGTTGACAGCCGAAAATAAACCCGACTTTAGAGGATATCAAATCTGAAAAATGTCCCTCATTTCATGCTTTAGCGGTAAGGGAAATGTGAATGTGTTACAGATGAAAGAATTGCTGGCACCCCAGTAGAAGCCACACAACACACGAGTCATCTAGAAAAGTTCTGTTTTAGGGAATTTATTAACCTACATGCATAAAAACGTCAACAATGTGAGCATGCGTTAAACTCTGTCATTACGGAGCTGTGTTAATTACCGCAATCTCATTCTAAGCTCAACATTTGGGCCGGTGTTCCAGCATTTACCTGTTGACACACTAAGTGGTCAGTAAAACTATCTACCTCGGAACAAACTTGACCTTCTGCTGCCGTAGAAAAACTTACTCGCAATTCTTTGACAATATGTACCTGCAGTCTGAAACAAAAGAATTTAGTTATTAACAGTGCTCACTACTTCACAGTTAGTATTCTAGTCTTCTATTATACAACCAGAGTATTGTAAAAGTTTTCGTGAGAGAGACTTAACTCAATCCAATATACTGCCATTTCGCACTTTCCACTCAGCTCTATGTTTGCACCTATTGCCGCCAATTGGGATCGCGAATGGGTGTGCCTCATTTATGGTGCGCTTCGGTTCTGACTCTTCCACGCCGGTCGATTGGCAGCGACAAAGTTAGTTCCCAGACCTATGGATCTTCTGGGAAAATATTAAACACTATATGCACACTTATGCTAAATTGACTAAAATGTAGGTGTAGCCATTCGGCTGACTCTTCGTACGAAACATCGCAAATGCTGCGATTAGATCCTTTGGCCAGCAAAGAGAAGTTGCCTTACTTCTTGATGCTCAACTTGTAAAATTCAGATGCGATGATATGAAATGAAACTGCATTAAATTTGAGATAATTTGCTGCACACCATTGTACAAGGCGCCTAAATGGTAAAAGCAGCATCCAATTATCGCGACAGTCTACTACATCCATTTGCACTACGTGCTATATTTTGATTGAATGAATAAGGGCTTTGGTAATATTACACAATTTGCTTGACAACGCATTTCAATTCGGTTATTCAGGAGTTCGAATCACTTGCTGCACTTCGTCAAGGACAATACGGCAAGAAACGTGAGCATGTTAAGGAGCGCAAATGATAAACGAAGCCTGATTCCAGTCTATACTTTGCAACAGATTTTGGCACATGCACAGTTTGGTGAGAAAACAGCCTATGTTTGCTCGATTGTTGCAATAACATTTTTTAAAAGGTGCCGCGCTGATTGGCAAGATCCATGCGGTGGTAGACTGCCCACATTGACCCGCCACGGCAGATTAAAGGTGTCCGCCATTGAGCAGTCACAATTCTGCTGTGACGCAAATCTAATGAACCACTGCGCCGCTGTAGTAATCCACTGAGGTTCCCAATTAAAGAGCTTAGTAGAGTGCTGACACTTCACGACAGCAGCATTGCTTGATGTTCTCAAAGCAGGGGTCATTCACCCAAGCTGATTACTATTGTGGTGAAGGCCGAGGCGGATTCGTGGTCAAGCGCATCTGACGCACGATAATTCCGAAATTGCCAATTTTGCAGAGACCGCGTTTCTACAGCCAATATTTTGATTACAAAACCGGTGATGATGGCCCGACGAATGGTGGGTGAGATGAAATTTCGCTCTTTCTGGAACAGAGGCATGGAAATCCGCACCTTAGACATCAGCTTGTTTTCTGGTCAACTTAAAACTTGATGAGCCTCATCCACAGCATTTAGGGGGTGTTAGGGGGAAATAAGACACAGTAGGAGGCAAACTGACTTCATATCTTGATGAGCTGCCTGAAGGACTGTGTCTAATCTCAAACATCATCACACAGGCGATGCTCACTATTAAGAACTAAACAAAACGATCACAAGCAGTGGTTTCTCCATTAAATATCGTCTTCTCATCATAAACTTTACGTCACGACTGAAAATTCCAAATGACGACAACACCTTTGAATGAAGGCAGATATCCTGAATCAAAGCAGGAGCAGTACAGATTACGTGCTCGCAGGCTTAGCTGACTTTAAAAAAAAGGGCAGACAAGTATAAAATGCTATAGATTGTTTAAATGGATAGTAATAATGACTTGCGTGGGTGTGGATGTCAACAGATGAGGGGGAATAAAGCGAGAGTGCAAAGGAGTGAATAGATAGGTAGGATGGAACTGGATGGCAAAATTACGTGTTAATCTTCCTTGCTTATAGTTAAGAGCCAAAAGATGCATTTGAATGGGAGGTGTTAGTCTGTTTAGTTCTTACAGAGCTCAAATGTTATAGGAAGGAAACAACTCTGGCTAAACTAATCAAATTCCAGAAGTATTGCTGATGTGTCAAGTTGAGTTCCATGGTCGTTCATTCATAGAGTCAATAGAGCTGACTTGCATTGGTGGCTAAAGAATGAGTAAATGTGATGCGGTCATGAATTCTTGGTCTTCGTTCACGTGACAGGCATGAATTTACAGCTATTTGAAGGAAAATGTTGTGTTTGAAGTTGAGGTGAGCCTTATGAAAGGCTATTGAGGTACGTCGATAGTGCCTGAAATGATGCAAGCTGCTACTATTATTAACCAGATAGTGCCTGTTTGTTATCGTATTTGCAAGCCTTCTTAGCAGCTTTTCGATAATCCCTTTTTTGTCAAGGCATGCAATCTCTATCCGTCAGAATTGGGGGTGATGCTGAAGCTCCTAATGGGATCGAGTGCGTAGGACGTCATATGCTCTCCTTACCAAACCGCATTGTCAGTGCACCGATCAACGGATCGACGAGGCCATCTGTTGTGTGGGAACTGTCAGTTATCTAGACAAGATGTTGATTCATAGATCGGTCGATGAAAGTACAGTGCTGCTCACCTGTCCGCTGGTGAGAACACGGATATCTGTGCTCCAGAATGGAAGAATGAGTAGGCGGTATTGTCGCTTTCATTAGTAATTGTGCGACCTAACATCTCATGTGGAACAGTGTTTTGTGTGTAGACTTCACACCAAGACGTGGTAATAGTGGTCCCACGTTTTACAGACTAAACCAGTGCACTGATTTTCAGTAAACGACCAGCACTTTGCAGCGTAATGATGTGGTTGCCTGTTATTTTGGAACACGGCAAACAAATAAAATTGCCTCGAATTTCCAAGTATTTTGTAATCGAGTGTACAGGATTGTTACGGATGTCTGGTCTGTCCATTACCTTTCCTCTCGGTTACCATGACGTGGCCAAAGTCTCCGGCTATGCGGCATAACGATTAGTGTATTTCATGATAGGGCTTTGTTTCTTCCCCTCTCGTATTGGCCCAGGACAGCCACTTGCAGTGTAATGCACGACAGCGATTCAGAGATTCAACGTCGCCACCGGACAGTGAGCCCACAGTCACAGTCGAGCTACCACCCTCCTACTTTCTTTCATTTCTAGGCCCCTGTAGGACCAGCCAAACAATAACAGCTCGTAGATTGAGCTACAGCGATACTCACCATACACAAACGCAAGGTAAGGACCGATAAACGGTGGCGTACGTTCACACATTTCGAGCCCGTTGCTTCCAAGTGCCTTGCCCGAAATACTTTTTTAGGCTTTCTGCCAAACACAGCATATTCGAGCAAAGTGACTTATTTGTCGTCCATCCTTAAACATTGCCTACACAAAACTTTTTTGGTTTGTTCATTTGCTACCGCCGTTCTTCTTGTTCTCTGCATTTGAGTCTTTCATTCACTAGCTAGCTTTTCAGTAGCATCTCTCCTCAATGCTACGCCTTCTTTGTTATGCCAACGGTAGTGACACCGCGCCGCGCGTACACCATAGGAATAACTATTAAGCAGATTACTAATTGATCAAATGGATTAAAAGAACCCGATCAGCCATCCAAGTATTTACCGAAACCACTTCCTGTTAGTTTTAAATTTTGCCGCTGCTTAATGATTACGTGGGTTTGGTAATGTCTAACTACAGGTCAATCAGAATGTAGCCTTGCCTGGATACTTACACGCCTTTTTGCCCCACAAAGGACCTAGGTGTCTGTTAAGAGGAAATAAGGCATTTGTAGATGATAAGATGGACCACGACGTTGAACGTGCTTGAGACGTAGGCTGGCATGACTGCCAAAATTCTGTGATCAATTGTCAGAGGTTGTGTTGGTTCCGATGCCAAAAGTGGTTTTAAGCAATACGCCTGTAGAAAGCTACAACAGAAGTTAGCGTCGTGTTCGCAGGCACGAGCACTCATACGCAGCATAGAGGTAAGATGAATCCCTCGATAAGAAACGTCTGAAAAGTGTCTTCTCTCCCAAATCGCACCTGATTCATACATCCGTGCTGAGTCTATCATATGAAGCATTTATCATGTGATCATACCCCACTGGCCTCGGTCTTTTTAATAAAATCTCAAAGTTGACGGTCTGATAAGGTTCAGGCGTATGCCGATCATCAGCAGCTCACCGCGTTGATCGTAGAGACGACGCCAAATACGAGTGTGCCAATTTAGAAATGTCGTATCACAGGCATCCTATTTGTGATTTAAAAAAGCTGTACAAAAGTTGGCAAGGCAAGGCAATGTCAGCTAGTTGCGCGCCCACTGCATGACACTCCATGGAGATGTAGAGAATGAGTAAGTTGCCTTTTCATCATCGTAGTGTGCTTCTTGTGAAAGTACTAGGAGCCCTTATTTTCAAAACCAACAGTTCGGTTCGAGTCGAGAGAAGTTGCATGCAGAAACATAGTACAGAGTAGTCTTATAGTAGTCAATCAAATTATCGCCGTCACCACCAATTAGCAATACAATTAATATAATAAACTTAGAAATAAGCCAGAACAGCGCACAAACCCTAGGGATCATATTAGAAAATCCTAATATGCATGCAGTCAAATATATCTTTATAAAATTTTCGCATTTACTACAGAGCGCATAACCATAAAAATCTTGAGTGTTCTATATTACATAAGGTCTTAATTCTGCCTATATTCCTTAAGGAAAAGTATCTCGGACAAAAATGCAGGACACGCGAGCATATTAGTCACAGCCTTTTGACTAAAGAATTACGATTTCCTTCAATGCTCCTATTTTACGCTAAAAAATCTTTCTTTGTGTCGTTACATGACCACGAACTAATTTATCTTTGATTCTTAAAATTATCGGCCACCTTTTTGGTTGCCTCCCTTTAAGTTCGCGGCTTGTCAATTCGTGTCATTTTCCACAAGTTGCTTCCTCAACTTTCTCTTTTCTGTAGATATTAAACCCCTATTTAAGCTGATGCGTCGCTCAGGTCAACAAGTGTCATGATTCGCCGCTAAAAGTAATGCCTTGTGAGTCCAAAAGCAGGGCATCCTCATTGTGGTAAAACAGCAAAAGTAAAGCATTTCTGATCATGTTTACATACTGTCGCTTCTGCTGAAAATGTTCGATCTTGTTTTGGCAGAACCCAGCTCTAGATTGTCTGGCCAACGGGGCGCTGAACATACGAGGAAAGATGTATGGAGCCCAATTAATGACACGATGCAGAGATTGTGACCTGCTTCTGTGAATTGTAATGCATGAGCATAAATAATCGTATGCATTTGCATGAAGTTAGTCGAGCGTTATAACACCAGACTAATCTGCGAACTCTACTAATCTGCAATCAGTCAAAAGAGTCTATCAGTGATGTCAAATAATCTTAATACTACGTCAACTCTGACCTATTTAGCTAATTAATTAGTGGATTTGGAGACATTTTGCGTGTCCGAGTTTAATGTATTAGTTCTTAGCAATGCAACCTCATATTTAAATGCATAGCTAATTTTGTTCATGCACAGCATAAAAAATATGCAATTTAATCCTAGGAGTGAGCCTTGCTCACGAGATCGGTGCTGCGAATATCGCAAATGATTTCTGGTCACTAAAATTTTAGAAGAAATGAACTAAGCTCAGGACCCGCAGAGGCCAGAAAGTAAGACTTTGGAAATTCAAGTGATAAATGCCCGGTGATTTTGTATGAAGGCCTTTTGTGCTTTTAAAGGAGCAGAAAAACTGCCAAAGCAGGAACGCGTGGTCCCAGATGCCCCAATCGGAAGTTACAACGATGAGATGGAAGACGAGAGAAGATTAATCGAAGCACTTATGACCAACCTGGAAGACGAGAATAATTTTCTGGAAAAGATAAAAGTAAATATGTGGCTTGTTAATTGTCACATGTTTCTCAATAATAGTAGCGATTTCTTTACCTATATCACCACGTATTTGCACAAGAAAAATGACCCCCGACTAACCCACATGTTCAGGGGGAATTTCATCAAGAACCCCTTAGTATCTGATCGAGCGACGCAGTTAAGATGCTTCTTGGATTCGCTCTGTACGCGGCTGTGGTGTGAAGCTATGCAAAGTACATACCCATTATGAGGAAGATTGTATGCTAGTGCACTATTCTATTCGTCAATGGTAACTTTTCCTTCTGAGCAATTCGGCTAAGTGCTTGCTTTACATACTTGTGGAAGGTGAGAAGAAAGCTGATGGTAAATACAAATGTACTAAGTGTGGCAAAGAGTATAACAACTTGGACGGGATGCGCCAACACCTCCTGCGTCACAGTAAATGCAGGTTCTACTTCTGCGTGCAATGCTTTGAGGGATGCAACACGTTTACCGATATGGTGCGCCACAAAAAGACACATGGTGGTGAGGTTTGATTGCAGTCAGTGTTCCTCGCTATACCACTAGTTACAATGAATAATACTTTGTACTTCTTATGAAAGATGCAGTTGAGCCACCGCTATCAATTGAGGAAGTTTTGAGAAAAATGAGAAGACGTGAGGACCTAGATCCTCCTCAGCCCTCTAGGGCCGAAGAGCTAGGGGATGGTCCTCCTGGAAAAAGGCACTGGATGGAACACCGCTGCAGTGTTTGCGGATCTGCTTTTGACTACCTAGATGTGATTTTATCACACACAATACAGGAGCATCCAACTGAACGCGAAGTCATTAGTCGGTTGCGAGTTCGCTTCTTGCGTGCTGCACTTAATCCTAATGCAGATGAGGAAGAGGATGCTCTGAATCCTACCAGCTAGACTTAAGAGAAAACGTACCTAAGTGCTTGCACATATGTGTGTGTATAATGCTCTTTGTGGCGGCATTTTTAATAGGAATCCCGCGCTTCTTCGATGTGAAGAAACCTCTATAATAAGCTTGTGCTTATTCTATTTAAAGTCTCTCGCAAACTTGTCCGTTTAACCTATTTTCTGGTTTTATGCTTTGCTACTTCACCTCAGGTGAAAGCCATCAGACAAATTTAGCAAGATAAACCTAATAAGTTTAGGACCACGTAAAGTCCAAATTGTAGAACGGGTGAACTTAATCCGCATCCATCAATGTTAATCGGTAGTTGGTGGTGGGATTGGCCAAAATAATGTGATTAGTTAGTTGTCTTTGATTGGACAACTAAGTAGTGAATAAGTACAGTATAATACACTTTTACCGACTAAGCCAAAACAAAAGGGCATGCCTTAAGCGCAACCCAGAAGATGGAAAGCGGGACTTCAATGAGGTCATATCACAGTAGCCGCAACAAAACTACAGCTGGGAAGCTTATTAGTGCTTTCCTCAAGCACCATGGCTAAAAAGCATGTTGAATCTCGCAGTTCATTTCATTGCTATAGGCTAGTAATTCGGACGAATTATTAGGCCAGCACGTTTGTGTGACATGTGCAGTATTACCTCGATTACCTTCTTATTGTCACATAGGGAAGTCAGAGGGGGATGTGATATAATGATTTGCTTATAATTTGCCATGCCCATTTAAATGTTTCTTATTTCGCATCTCGACAATCCAGCCCTACTCTTTGCCGCATTTACCCCGACAAGATCCTTGCTTTGCAGAACTTTGAAACAAGTGTGCGGGCAAAGATATCGGGAACAATGTCATCTATTTTTGCCGGTAAATTCGAAACGCTGACCTGGACCATTTGGCTTCTAAGTATAACATGCTCTCTCCACCCCACTTCTTTGTTGCGTTTTACTTGATGTGATGCCGACGGATAACACACACCTGCGTAGGTAAGGTTGCACAAATGAATCTGTACATTATTAGCAGAGACTAGCATGCGGCAACTCGGATCTATTTTATTTCTACGTGAATAGTACAGCCTCCGTCACCACTAACATCGATCGTCAGCGTGATGTCATGATAGAGGGTTAAATAATTCCGCTTACGCTAGAATCCAGAGGCATGAAAAATTGTACATTCTGCAAGGCTTGAAGAGTAGTAAAACAAATTTTACCCTCAATCGCTTGATAAAACGGGCAAAATATTGGTCATTTATGCGTAATTAAAAAACAACAACCTGTTGCCCGATAAAGAGGTACACGTTTACCATTGCTTGGTAGGATGGGACCCACAAATGTTTGCTTTCCCTTAATAAATCCCTGTTTACGCATTTTAGCAATTGAAGGTTGCATGTACTGTAGGTCCATATTAAGAAAGGACTGCCCGAGTTCAAGGAACACTGCAAAAGTTTTGTTATATGCAATCCCTGATGCCTTTAGTTGTATATCACACCGATCCCACTGTTTTGCCTAATACTATTAAAGCCTGCAAATGCGTTGGCAAATGCATGAAACTGGATGCAAACACTCCATGAAAAGAAGATCCTTGGGAATACCCATTTATGTGGACACGTAGCAAGCACGATTTCTTTACTGGTCCTGTACTTTTAAATAGGTGCACCGCTTCTCATCGGCTTAAGAAATCCGAAATTTTATGCTGCGGATGTGTTGTAACTTTGTTACCAGCATAAATCATTTGCGACCGGCCTCTGTATGATGCAGAACTGGTTGCTCTATTTACCAGCTATATTTTATCCAAATATTTGGTCATGAAGCAAAAATACTCCCCATGTTACTCGTGTAGTGATCTGGGCGCGGTCTTCATATATGCACGTGCTTTTTAGGATCGCAATGTAGTTGCTTTTTTTCCTGATTTAATCCAGCGCGTTGCAGCAATCAAGCAGTTCTAAAAGGACATTAAATTTTTGCGTCAGTCGCGTTTGGCAGCTTTGCAGTTTATCCCCTCCTACAGTGTCTTTAGGTAGAGATTGATTTGCTTGGGGGATTCTGTTTTCATCAGATGCTTCTCATCCTAAGCAAACATTGGAATATAGTGTAAATGATACAGTCCTCTCATCTTTTAGGCATTGTTAAATGTCGTTCCCTTGCATATGGCCTCTGCATACGCCATTAGAAATTGTTTTCTATTATCAAATAGTAGGTAGCCATGGTCTTCCTATCTCAAGCTCCTTGTTATAATAAACGACAATTATTTACCGTCCTTCAAAGTGCGTCAGTGTTGATTCTGAATCAGATGTAGTGTCATGCAAGCATTGGCATTCTCACCTATGCTTTGGTTTGATTACTTGTACTTAAACCCGTTTTGGCATTTTGCATGAGCAAGATAATTCTTTGCAAGTCATTGCATTCCGCCAACAATAAATTGTGCTGCCGTAACTTCAAAGGGTTCAAATTGGCATAAAATATTGCAAAGGGATTGTGATTCCAAGCACTAATGCACCGATTCCTAGAGGACCCTTTTAGTTATTAAAATGCGACAATTGTGTTAGTGACACAGGAGAAGAGTGCAACATGCTGCAAGAGTTGCCTAGGAAAGGCCGGCTGCAATTTATTATTGACAGCCAATTAGGAACACCACTCCTACTCGCAAAACTGGTCTACCTGGTGTACGTTTGCAGTGCCGAGGCTTCGACTAATCGATGGCAAAATAAGCGCTGCTTGAATACTATCCGGATTAGAGGGTTGTTTAGCTTTAAGTAATTGGTAGATTATCAATTCTTGTGAGGCGGGATTGGCTTTTTGACTTTATTAGGCAAAGCTGCCGCCACAAAATGCGAAGTGTTCAATTGCTTCGTACGAGTATCTAAATGAGTGAAGATAAGGGAAACACATTGGATGTATATATATTTTCGTGCATATATATATTACTGCTACTATCGTAAGTATACGTCTGCACACGTATTTATTTTATATATAAATTTGCGCTGCAACTTATGCTATTAGCAAATACGGTGAAATGGCGACAAGGTAAGATGTTATGGTTCGTCTATTGTTAAGATGTGTCTGGTTTCTCCAGGCTAGACCAAAGAGCAGCCTGATTATGGGATCAATAGAAATTGACCTATGAGTTCGCATTTAACCTCTATATTGCTGTTGGTGAGCGTGGGTCCCTTTTAGCACCAGCGACTTCTTTTTTACAGATTGCAAATAAGTAGAAGTTGGTAATGCTGTAACACAAAAAGTGCTGTTGCTTGCCTCGCAAACACATTTTTTAGAGTCTTAAGTTTTACGCTCAGCCGCTATCGAAATTTTCAGCATACACATGGATGTGCATCGCAATAGAGATTCGATACACTTGGTCCTCCGTGACAGTCCAACCTACAAAGTACGCTCTGCCAATTTGAATTGCATTTCTTTGCTCAAGAACTCCGAACCCTTTCTTTAGAATGCTACCGTCTTTTACCACTAAGTGCTAAGTTGGTCCGGTATTAGTGCGGTCTCTTTGGTAGTCGCATGATTTTTCATATGGCCTGATTATTAAGCGCTGATTTAAGCCCGTCGTATTTGCTAGTGCCAGAAAGTTAAATGCCGTAGCTAGGAAACACACTTCTTACTAGCTACTTCTTGGATCTCCTTAATGGATCAAGGTGGTTCTCCATGCCAGACTTATGTTCGGATACTAGAAAGCAAGGTAGCAAAAATGTTAATAATAAAACATGAAGTAACTGCGACTTGTATCTTAGGGGGCGAGAAACACCGACCAGATATATTACGGTTGCCTTAGATCGGAGTTCAATTCAAGATTCGACAAACGCAAGCCACTGTATTTGATTGTTTTGCGGCAAATATTAAATGAACAGCCTTTTTTAATGGGTAATCTTGTCAATTAAGGAAGAAAGGCATATAAAAATGCTTTCTATCAGAGATCGTCCGATATTCAGTACTTCCTCGCTAAATGGTTGCATCTGAAGGGCAGTTTTGCCAAATGGAAATATTAATAGTGCTGTTTAATATGCAAAATACAGTCATGGAGCGTCGAAGCGCGTTATTTAAAAAATTTGAGCGGCACCAAATACCCGTTGACACAACATTCTTGCTGACACTCTAAGAGCATGGAACTAAAGATCGAAATTCTCCCACGAAACACCTGATACCAACGCGTGTTGATTAACTTCAGCTCCTATCGCTCAGCTGCGTTTTGACCTCTCAAGACGTGTTTGTAACATTGCGTATGCAAACAACCGCAGAAATAATTTACTGTTTTCTCTTGCATTATTATTCACCTTGCAGATTTGTCAGCACTGAATAAAAAAAGTTGTTAATAGTTAAGTTCACACTGTGCATTCTTGTCTTGCACTGAGACAGTGAATCACTGAAGTGGAACGAGAAGTTGATCGCAGACTACTAATTTACCAAACAGGATGTAAATCAACAAATTAGGTGCAAAATTACACAAGGCTTAGGGCAGAATGTGAAGGAGATACAACGACAGCAATGATAATCACACAGCAAGGTTTTGCGCAATCACAGTAGTAACAAATGTAAAAAAGTCTTCTTGCCACTCACAGGTGCTGCTTGAACGAAAGTAAGTGGGCAGAATTTGGCGCATGCACCGAAAAACACACGGCATAGGTAGCTGTCTAACCATTTTAGTTCCTGTGCGCTGTTCTGAATGCTGTCGCCGAAGTCCAAAGTGTGTTGGCTTGATCGCGAACTACTTGCTTCATCATAGAATGCCAATTATTTTAATCATTGCTTGTAATGGTATTTGCGAAAGATGTAAATAGCAAAAATTGGCATAGTTTAACAATGCATTAAGAGTTAATCAAACCTGCCTGAGACATTATGACTCCAAATATAAAAAAGCGATTGGAAAAGGTCTCGCTCAGGTTATAGGAAATCACCGGACATTCATAAACACTACTTTCATCCAGCCAATTGGGAATGTCTGTTGGCTGACTAAGGTGCGCAAGTGGTGCTTTGAAGTGCTCGGTAGGCCATGTAGAGGTCATAGCGACAGCCTATACAATATGGGTGGCACGTCTGTCCCATTAATCACCACATATTAGGTGATCTCAGTTGTAAACAACTTCTCAGACCTTTGTCGTTGCATCTTTCCACGAAGTGGGGTGGTTTAAATTAGGTTAAAATAGTGCGCCAGAGCTCGTCTTAGAAAAAAATGGAGTAAATAATTTTAAATAAAGTAACATTTCATAGCTTAGGAGGCCTAGATTAACATACATGCCAGTAGACGAGCATATTATTGAGGCAAACACCAAACAAGCGCTGGTTTGAGGGCTCGATTGCCTTAACATGGGCCTTAGTACGAAGCAATCAAGGCATTTGCCTTCATTCAAAAAAGTGCTTGCCGTTTAGAATTGGTAACCATGCTTAAAAGCGTACAGTTGGAAGGCTGCATTCAATGACAAAATCACTGGATACAACCGTTTTGCATAAATCACACTAAAGAGCACATCCCGCACACCAAAATTTAAGGCTGTGTGCAACTCTCCGAATAAATTGCAAACGTATGGCGAATCCGCTTCTAGTTCAGAACTGCTGAGCAAAGATTGGCAATGCCAACAACACTTAGGTACTTGCATAATAGATCTCCTAATTCTCCATAAGGGTCCGTGATCTTTTAAGATGGGCTTTTGCATAAAAGCACGTTGCTTATTCATTTGAAATAAACTGCGAATAACCTCTTGAAATAAACTGCGAATAACCTCTTGATATCGCATGCTTGATGGTATACGGGAAGTAGAAGGTCACTCGGTTGGAGTTTAAAGGTCGAAAAAAGAGTTATCAGGATGGCACATGAAGTATGGCATGAGTAGAATTGTTTGATGAAATCTGTAAGCGCAGAGTTGATTATGCATGCAGGAAAAGATTAGCAAGAGAAAGTGATGAGTAAACAGGGAGCAGTGGGCGCTCAGTAGCAAAGGCAGACATTTCGCTAAAGTAACTGTTCATTCATTAGCTCCTCCGACGTGGGTTTGACCATCTAATCCCTACAGATTTGTGCTTTCAAAATTTGACATCTTTGTGTGGGAAAAGAAATTGTGTTTGGCATAATCCGTCCCAAAGCAAAAATCTGCAAAACATGAGCTTTGCAATCACGGGCTAGACAGTTCGTTTTGGCTCTTAAAACAGATTTTAGTTAAGAACATTAGGTGGTGACCGGGAGAGGTGAGGGTTTAGCAAGCTGATGACTTCACAAATGAGCATAGATCTGATCATCTCTGACCAGAAGCTATGAAGGAAGTCTAAATTTTAAGAGTAAGATTTGGATCTAGAAATGTGTCCTCATTTTTTCAAGCAGACTGAGTGGATGCCTTCTGTCACAGGTTTGTTCAAATTGTGATGTGCAGACATGTGCGTTAATTTACTTCTACCAGCTAATGTATTAATAGAGCTTCTACGTAGTGAAAATACGCTTCCAACTTGAAACAGCTGTGCAAGCGCTGACAATGTAAACGGCATTGAGATAACTGCATAACAGTCCAACCAATTCTCAATAGAGATCCCTAGTCTTCTTGGTATGCAATTTCACCTAAAAAGCCACTCATTAACTAACTGGTGATGGGTACAATTTGATATGTCATGCCTGGATATTTACAGTATGTGGAAGACACCTAGACTTCACTATGCACTTAAACTGAACAACTAGCATTTCTATAAAGTCAAAGAGATTCAGCTTGTTTCCAGTACCATCTCACAATCTTTGACCAACGCTTTTGAACTCTCGTTGCCTGGGTGAAATTCGAATGCATGAGGAGCTGCAAATCTTCTTTGTCGTCCAGAGGCGAGAGTGGATCATTGCTCAGAGCATCATATAAATTCTATTCGCAGGGACCACATTTTCATTTGCAGATGATGCACCACAGACGTCATATTTCGCATTGCAATGGTCGTGCAAACGTTGGTAAACTTGGGTTTGGTGGGCTAGTAAGCCCATTAGCCAGTCGAGATTATATGAGTCTGGATAGAGGCATATAATGGCCACTCATTTTAAGCTCTAGACCTTTTAAACCTAGTTTCGGCATGTAATGGAGGCGCAAAGGACATGTGAATTGCGGAAGACATAAGGTCTTCATCTCACTTAACACAGAAGTACAGGAATTACGCATGCGCGCTAGTACTGATCCCCTTATTTGCCACAAACTTGCAATCTCTAATTTTCCAGTGGAGTATACTAACAGATAATCAGTAGAAGCAGGTTTCTGCACCAACTTTCTAGTTTCCAGCTTAGTAAGTTCAAGAACACTCTACGTGTTTTACTTTTGCAAGCTAGTCTTTGACCGTACAACCATTGGCATTGAATTAACAGAATACATTTGACATGCAAAGGAAAATTCGTATCACTTTAAATGGAACGAATGTACGCTCCATGAGTGAGGTTGGCTCAAAAGATCGGCTTCACGAAGGTCGTAAATGACGTTTGTTCATTAAAGTTCATAGAAAATGAGCCAAAATCGAGACATGAGGAGGGAGGAGAGTAAGGCAGCAGATGGCATAACTGTGCCAAATGAGAGATGCTTTATGGTTGTGCATAAGAGTGTCATGTACTTTTGAAGGCTTAGAGAAAAATACAGATCAGCAACTCATAGCCCTGGATGCCCTAATAGTAAGTTCTAACGAGGAGATAGAAGAAGCGAGAAGGGTATTCGAAGCACTCATTATCGACCCCGAAGACGGGATACCCGTCATTGCAGAGATAGAGGTACGTGCATGCTTTGCTATTAACCGCATTTCCTTTGAAATATGTTGCAATTAATTTGCCCATGTTTTCAAATCTTTGCATTAGAAGATGCTTGCAAACAATGATTTCCGGCTAAAATATGTCCTCGATGGAGAGGCCATCGAGAATCCCTTTGCAGCTGATCGAGAAAGGCAGCTAAAGTGCCTTATGGAATTGTACTGTGCTCATCTTTGATGTCAAGCCCGTCAAGCCCAACTCATTTGGAGTGAATCGTGTATTACACAACAAAATGCTAGTTGAAGCGCTATTACTTCCCTTAAAAGAAGCTGTTCCATTTTTGTGTAATTCTCATAATTTCCTAAGTTTTTCTACTTTGGAATGTAAAAGAAAGATTGACGGTGCATACAAGTGTACTGCGTGCGATAAAGAGCATAACTACTTGGATGAGATGCATCAACACCTCCTGCGACATAGTAAATGGAAGTTCTACTTCTGTGTGCGTTGCCTCGAAAGTTTCAGCACACTTTTAGAAACAGCTATTCACACAATGACATACATAGGTAAGGTCCGTCTCCAGCCGGTGTTATATGCCCTTTCTAAAAAGCCAATGATTCACACTTTACACGTTCTTTATGTAAGATGCAATCGTAATGCTGGAATCAGGTCCGAAATCAGTGGAAAAGTCCAAAAGTCCTGGCAACGTGGAGCCTCCTCAATCCTCTAAGCTCGAAGTGCAGCAAGGGTGCCAATCAGAAGAAGAGCATAACAAAGATTACCGTTGCACTATCTGCGGATTTTCGTTTGATCGCCTGGATGTAGTGCTATCCTACGCTGAACAGCAGCATCCCACCGAACGAGATGTTATTAACCGGTTGCGTCTTCAACTTCTGCGTGCTGCATTCGATCCCATAGGCTATCGCCTCAAACATGCAGATCAAAATGAGAGTGTCTAACCTCTCACTGCAAGATAATACAAAATCTGTCGGCAAATATCGGAGGATAAATCTGTGTTGATGCTACGGTTTGTAAAGTCAAATATCAATCTTGACGGTATTTGTGGGCTAGAATTGTAAACTACGCTGTTTAATGAGCTGCTTTTGACTTCGGTCGAATTCTTTTTTCGCAAAACTTTATCAAGTGAACAAATTCCTTTTTGAGTGTTACGTTGCTGCACCGCAGTTGATAGATATCAGGCAGATGTAGAAAAATACACCCTAGTTTGATCTGTGTTAATTTTGGTTCGTAAAACTGTAAGATGTATATTATGTCTACCAATGCTAATAAGGTGTCCGAGATGTGATTGGCGAGGTTTAAAATAAAACCTCGAAGAGAGACTGACAAACAATTATCTTTTGCGATGCGCACGCGAACACGCTTGGCTCGATTAGCAGGCTTTAGCTCCGAACACGCATGCACTAGACTGCAAGCTAAAAGGTGAGAAGTGAATCGTGAATTTTTGGCCATAGAAGCAAAACACATCTTTGACAATTGTTTTGTTTTTAGGAAGATGCGTCCTGTTTCATTACCGATTTGCTGTTTTTGTTGGATCCCACGATAAGTATCCATTAGGTATCGCGTATTAATAGAAAAGCTAGACCAACATGAGCTTAGCAGACCGGAGGTCCACAAAGCTCTCCAAGTTGGTGCCATGTTGCCGAGAATGTAACAGAAGTGCGGCTTGATTTTGGAACTTTGCGACTTTGGGATGGGACACGAGGTCAAGAGGAAGAATGAAGTATGCTGGGCTAAGGTTAAAACGTGTATATCCCGCAGCATTGCCCCACTGTTACCTTTCTCCGGGTTGCGGCAGTCGCAACTACACAACGGCGATCGTCAGTGGAAAGTGCAGACACATTTGTAATTTCTCGAAAGTACGCTACACGCCTTCGGGCAGCAGTATGCGCAGCTCCAGCAACAGGCTTTTCCAATGCGATGAAAGGACTAACACGTGAGCGATGTCGATTACAAGCTCCTTGGTTTTCTACTGTCTTGGGTTTATTCCATGTATCGTTATCGATGATCTGGTCAGCTATTAAAATTCACCTGCATCTACCTCTCTGTCCATAAGCACGTGGAGGCGATTAATTGCCAGAGAGCTCTCTGACCAAAATCAGCTCCCCTCAGCTCCATTCACAGGTTAATTCCGCGCTGACAACCTAAGATTTATTCTTCTTAAAGCTGTCAACATAAGTTTGCCCATAAATGTAATTAGCGGCAATTTCTAAGTACACTGTGTCAGAGGCAAGGGACTCACCCCAAATGAAACACTTCCAAGTCGTTGCGAGCTACTAGGAGAAAAGCGAGTGTGAACACACGGTCACTACATCATTGCCAGTTGCACTAGCATAATCTTAATGAAAAATGTGTTAGTGTCCTCTCCTCCACTTTTCCTTTGACTCATCTTGGCAACCGCACCTCCTCTGCCTCACCGTGGCTTCTACGGTCATTACTTTTGCTCATCTGAAGACATTTCTACATCTTTATCAATTGATGCTTCAGAAGGTGTTTGCCGCGAAGGGAGGAAGCAGCAACGGTTTTCTTTGTACCACATAAGGGTGAGGCGTGCACGCTTTACAAGACGTACTAGGCAAAAGTCGCTTAGATATTTGGAAAATTCCTAAACTCTTCATAGGTTTGTGACTAATCAGGACACTATTTCATAATGCTCACTGCAGTGCAAATATTTTGAACCCTTATGGAACTCAAGGTGTGGGGAAGACAAGACGAATTTGATTTGATGTGATTTGACTTGATCTGTTCACTTTGCCACCGAAGTTGAAAGTGTGCATTAAAAGTAAAAAGGGAAACCAAGACGTGCCTGTTACAAAAAAGGAAGATATAGGAGGAAAATCCACAATTATCTTATCATATATAGGGGTTTTACCCAAATAGTCTGACGGCGTCTGAGTGAGTGATAAGCTTACCATAATTTGGAAGACTCCAGCCTAAGTTGAAGCTGATTTTGTGTGAATTGTATATTTCAGTACTGGTTGCGACCATCAGCAGAGCATTTTCTTTACACCTGCATCGACCATGGGGATCCATTAATGAAAGTGCTCGGTGACATAGGATGACATCGGGTTAATCATTGATATGCAGTAATCTCCTGCACATTTCATCTGTCTGCATGCAGCGCCGATCAACCGGATGGTGCCAGAAGGAAGTATGACGCTCAAAGATATTCAAGGACCACCTGCTGAAAGGTAACTCGTTTGGCCTTTGACCCACATGGAGTATAATGGGGCAATTGTGCATCATAAAAGTCCCGGTGTGACTGGGCTTAAGCTCATCCACTATCATGATGAGATGAAATGCAACGATTTTACCCATTTGTGTTGTGTCGCGACTAATGGTGCTTACCGCGCAAATGCAATGTTGGCTTGTTTGGCCTATAATGAGTAATTACACTCCATTTGCATCTTTCACTGATTTCGATGGGAAATGTACGAGTAACTAAAGGAGTTATTTAAGGCAAACGTCATTTATTAATAAAACTCAAGTTGCTTTTGGGGAATGCATAACAATCACCTATATGATGAAATCAAGAATGCTAGCTTGGGCGGTAAAACAGCAGCACGCAACTCATAGGCATAATCTGCATGGTGTTTTGGTTAAACATATTTCCCTAGCAATGGGGGAGAAGAATGCAAGGTGTCAGTCAGAAAGCTAAATGGAATTGGCAACCGCAACGAGCGTCCGTATTTACATCTGAGCGGTAGAAGAACCGCGCGGCACGACGAGATACGCATTGTCCTAATAACAGTAGCATCAATGCATTTACTCGCATTAATGTTACTCACGATTACAGATTATCTCTGTGTTCTTGATGAGCTTAAAATCAGCGAGTAAGTGCTAAGGATATTTGAATTTCTAAACTAAATTTTGTGTAAATATTCCGATCTCGCCGGCTGTGCTTCATACTACAACGATATGGGAAAATTCGCGATCCTATTAGCAGGTTCTTCGCCCTTTTGAGGACTACTATCAGGAGCTGTGCTTTACTACCGTATGCACTCTCATTCAATTTTAGGTAGGGTGCATTCAAGATGAGGTACTGAGATTGAAGAAATGCCAACCGCCAGACGCTCTACTTGGTCAGGGGCGTACGAGCGCAATGCAACTTGTACTGTGTGCACAGGCTAGATTGCTGACATTAAAACTATCGTTCTGAGTACATTGCCCTGTTGATGGCTTATAGTGTGCTGCTAGCAGTGCCGCTCCCTTACAAAAGCATCACTGGAGTAACGGTTGTGACCAGTACCATAATATTCCACTCGTAGTGAGGTTAGAAGCCAAGGTAAGCAGCAAATTGCAGTGATGGAGCACCCATACGAATCGAGAGGCGATGGCGATGTCGCACTGCTCCTCCATCACTTACCATTTCCGTTTTTTAGGCTGTTTTGTGCATATTAGAATGACTCGTTTGATTTGTTAGTCACTATATCAATACGAGGAATTTTCGTTATATTCACTAAGCACCTTCACTCTCTCTCCTGGAGCAATTATTACTCCTGATGGCAACAACATGCCATAACAAATATGTCCTTCTGTAGGGCATCGTGAGAACAAAACAATAAAGCCTAAGTGAAATCGAAAATTCTGTCTTTTTTCCCACCGTATGCACTCGCTTGACGCAAAGATATTGTTAAAGAAGGTAGCAGCAAAAATTGGTAGAGGCTTTAACGTGCGTCCCATTGAAAGGCAATATGATGAGGATTAGCCCTTCATTTCCAATGGCTTTAAAATAAGGGAAAAAGAATAATGATTTTGAAGGTTGCTTCTTGTATGCTTTCCAACACTTAGTATTGCTAGCTTATTCTCTTAATGTTAGGACAGAACTTCTAGGTCTTCTTCTTGTTGATGTGATCGGGAAGGAGAAAAGTGGAGTGACTTTCTTTGCGAATGTTTTCCAGCACATTGACTCTGTAAAAGACTCTATTTGCATGACTACACGAGTGTACTAGAGGGTGTAGAGCTTTCAGCAGGATCATATCTGCATCACAAATCGCGGGAATATGCATGATCGCGCTTGAGAAGATGTCACCTGGAAGCGAATGGTCAGAATGCTCAACCCGGACTAAGTAACCCCTTCGAAGCTAACCAACGCCAACAAAGGCATTTTTCTCTTCTTAGGCACTATCCTGTTTGTATTTGAATCGTGAATTTGTTGCGCATCTGACCTGTCAATTAAGTTGTTTCGAAGAAATTCTACTAATGCTTGTGTGTCGTTGCATCACCTGCAGATTTTGTGTCGAAACCGAAAAATTGTAGATTATTTGACAATGTCGAAATAATTTTGATTTATTCAATGCGTACGGAGGAGTCATTGTTCAGTCACAGCACCTCTTTCCCATCTCCTGCGAGTTAAGAAGCCATTACGAATTTAAGAGCATTTAAGTAGCGATGCGGGTATTTAATCAATAAGATAGAAGAGGCATTTTCCTATTTGTCTGAGGGCATTTGGACTGTATGGCTTGCGGATTGACAGAAAAATGACAGTCAATGAGCAGATTGTTGGCATCCTCTGATCATTTGTTGATTTCACCGAGCTGACGGTTTACCAAGATGTACGCTTTCCGTAAAAAAACCAATCAACAAGGAATGCCTGCATTTCTTGGAAATCCATCTCTTGTTCTTGCTTTATAGCTGCAGCCACTGCAACTGCTGCTCAGTGCCTCAGAGTAGCTAGCATCCTTAGCCATACCTCATCGGATCCAGGCTTGCACAATGATCGTAAAGGCAATGGTTCGGGAGAACTTGTAAACATCATTCAAGAATTCTCTAACTGCTTGGAAACCTTAGGCTATAATCTTATCAGTTCACTCTAAAGCGTAGCGATTTTTATCATATCCTTTTTCTTTACCAACTTGAATTTTAAGCGCAACATTTTTTAAATAGGAATGACGAAACGGTTATTGAAATGAGGTGATAAGAAGAAGTGCATTTGTTTATGTTGGTTAGAATCCAACTCGTTAATAACAGTAGCAGGACGGATTTTATAAAAAGCAGCTTGCATATGCAAACGCACCTCAAGAAAAAGGCTTTACTACAGGTGGGTAATTATTAAGTTAGCATCAAATCAAGGTGGATATCGTCCACAATGACACACCCCATCGGTGGCTGCAGACACTGGGCATGCTCAATCATGATCAGCCAAAAACTGCTACTACTGCCCCAACTTATCGCCCTGGAAGGAAATGACGTCTGTTTCATTTGCAAGAAGGTGTAATGTATCATCTGCAAATGAAAATGTGGTCCCTGCAACCAGTTCTGCATCAAACAGAGACCGGTCGCAAATTATTTATGCTGGTAACAAAGTTACAGCACATCCGTAATATAAAATTCCGGATTTCTTAGGCCGATGAGAAGCGGTGCACCTATTTAAAAGTACACGATCAGCAAACAAATCGTATTTGCCACGTGTCCACATAAATAGGCATTCCCAATTATCTTCTTTTAACGGAGTGTTTGCATCCAGTTTCATGTATTTGCCAACGCATTTGCAGGCCTTAATAGTATAAAACAAAATAATGGGATCGATGTGATATACAAATAAAGGCGTCAGTGACTGCATATTATAAAACTTTCTATAGTGTTCTTTGAAATTGGGCAGTCCTTTATTGATATGGAGTTACAGTACCTGCAACCATCAATCGCTAAAATGCGTAGATAGGGATTTATTAAGGAAGAGCATACTTTTGTGGATCCCATCTTACCAAGCAATGGTAAACATGTACCCATTCATCGGGCAACAGGTTGTTTTTTAATCACCCTAAAGCGACCAATGGTTTGCTCGTTTTATCAAGCGATTGAGGGTAAAATTTGTTTGACTGTGCTTCTAGACTTGCAGAATCTACGATTTTTTATGCCTTTAGATCCTGGTGTAAGCAGAATTATTAAACCCTCTATCATGACATCGCTCTGACAACCGGTGTTAGTAGTGACGGAGGCTGTACCCTTCATGCAGACTAAAAGTCGATTCGGGTTGCTGCATGCCAGTCTCTGCGAATAATGTAAAGATTTGTTGGTGCAATCACACCTTTGTCGCACTTGCACAGATTTGTGCCATCCGTCTCCATCAGATCAAGAGAAACGCAACAAAGAGATGAGGGTAGATAGGACATGTTATACTTAAAGCCAAATGACCCAGGTTAGCGTTTCGAATTTACTGGCAAAAATAGATGACATTATGCCGGATATCTTTGGTCGAACACTTGTTTTAAAGTTCTGCAAAGCGAGGATCTTGTTAGGACGAATGCAGCAAAGAGTAGGGCTGTAGCGTCGAGATGTGAAATGCGAAACATTCAAATTGGCATGGCAAATTATAAGCAAAGCATTAAATCATATCGCCCCCTGACTTCCCTATGAGGTAATGCTCTACATGTACACAAACGTGATGGCCTAATAATTCATCTGAATTACTAGCTTATAGTGACGAATTGAGCTGCGAGAGTCTACACGGCTGATGCATTGCTATTCGCCAAGTGCAGTTTCGACACGCTTTATGGCCATAGTGCTTGAGGAAGGCACAGATAAGCTTCCCAGCTGTAGTTTTGTTGCGGCCACTGTAATCTGACCTTATTAAAAGTTCCACTTTCCATCTTCTAGGTTGCAATTTTGGCATGCCCTTTCGTTTTAACTTAATCGGTAAAAGTGTGTTACATTATACTTATTCACTACTTAGTTGTCCAATCAAAGACAACTAACTAGTCACATTACTTCGCCCACTCTCACCACCAACTACCGATTAACATTGATGGATGCGGATTAAGTTCACCCGTTCTACAATTTGGACTTTACGTGGTCCTAAACTTATTAGGTTTATCTTGCTAAATTTGTCTGATGGCTTTCACCTGAGGTGAAGTAGCAAAGCATAAAACCAGAAAATAGGTTAAACGGACAAGTTTGCGAGAGACTTTAAATAGAATAAGCACAAGCTTATTATAGAGGTTTCTTCACATCGAAGAAGCGCGGGATTCCTATTAAAAATGCCGCCACAAAGAGCATTATACACACACATATGTGCAAGCACTTAGGTACGTTTTCTCTTAAGTCTAGCTGGTAGGATTCAGAGCATCCTCTTCCTCATCTGCATTAGGATTAAGTGCAGCACGCAAGAAGCGAACTCGCAACCGACTAATGACTTCGCGTTCAGTTGGATGCTCCTGTATTGTGTGTGATAAAATCACATCTAGGTAGTCAAAAGCAGATCCGCAAACACTGCAGCGGTGTTCCATCCAGTGCCTTTTTCCAGGAGGACCATCCCCTAGCTCTTCGGCCCTAGAGGGCTGAGGCGGATCTAGGCCCTCACGTCTTCTCATTTTTCTCAAAACTTCCTCAATTGATAGCGGTTGCTCAACTGCATCTTTTATAAGAAGTACAAAGTATTATTCATTGTAACTAGTGGTATAGCAAGGAACACTGACTGCAATCAAACCTCACCACCATGTGTCTTTTGTGGCGCACCATATCCGTAAACGTGTTGCATCCCTCAAAGCACTGCACGCAGAAGTAGAACCTGCATTTACTGTGACGCAGGAGGTGTTGGCGCATCCCGTCCAAGTTGTTATACTCTTTGCCACACTTAGTAGATTTGTGTTTACCATCAGCTTTCTTCTCGCCTTCCATAAGAATATAAAACAGGCATTTAGCCGGGGAAAGTATCTTAGATGAATGGAATGGTGCGCTAGCACACAAACTTCCTCATGATGGGCATCTAACTTGCATAGCTTTATACCACAGCCACATACAGAACAAACCCATGAGGCATTCTAACTGCGTCGCTCGGTCAGGTATCAAGGGGTTTTTGATGAAATTCTTCCTGAACATGTAGGTTAGTCGTAGATCATTGTTCTTAAGCATCTTCTACGACAAGTACGTGGTGATATAGGCAAAGAAATCGCCACCACCACCACATATTTACTTTTATCTCTCCAAGAAAATTAATTTCGTCCTCCGGGTTGGTCACAAGTGCTTGGATTATCCTTCTCTTATCGTCCATCTCATCTTTGGAACATCCACTTGGGGCATCTGGAGCCACAGATTCCTGCTTTGGCAGTTCCTCTGCTCCTTTAAAAGCACAAAAGGCCTTCATACAAAACCATCAGACATCTCTTACTTGACACTGTTAGAATCTCCAAAGTCTTACTTTCTGGCCTCTGCGGGTCCTGACCTTGACTCATTTCTTCTAAATTTTAGTGAACAGACATTATTTATGACCACCGTAGCGCCGATCTCGTGAGCGAATCTCGCTCGTGGGACTTAAATTGCATATTTTTTACTTTGCATAAACAAAATTTCCTGTGCATTTAAATATGAGGTTGCATTGCTAAGAACTAATCCACCAAACTTGAACACGCAAAATGTCCCAAAACCCACTATTTTAAAGCTAAATAGACCAGAGATCACTTAGCATTACGATTATTTCACATCACTGATAGACTCTTGACTGATTGCAGATAAGTAGGGTTCGCAGATTCGTCTAGTGGTAAAACGCCCGACTAACATCATGCAAATGCATGCGATCATTTCAAACCACAGAGGCAGGTCACGATCTCTACATCGTGTCATTAATTTCGCTTCGTATATCTTTCCTCGTATGTTCTGTGTCCCATTAGGCAGACAACCTAGGGCTGGGTTCTGCCAAAATAAGATTGAACGTTTTCAGTAGAAGCGGCAGTATCTTGACATGATCAGAAATGCTTCGCTTTTGACGTTTAACCACAATGAGGATGCCCTGCTTTCGGGCTTACAAGGCATTCCTTTCAGCGGCGAATCATGACACTTGTTGACCTGAGTGACGCATCTGCTTAAATAGGGGCATGATATCTACAGGGAAGGGGAAGTTGAGGAAGCAGCATGTGGGTAATGACACGAATTGACAAACCGTATATGACCATATGATAAGTCCTGCATGTGACAGACTCAGCATGGATGTGCAAATTACACGCGACTTAGCAGAGGAGACACTTTTCCAGACGTTTCTTATCGAGGAATCCATCTTACCTCTATGCTACGTGTTCGTGCTCGCGCCTACGATTGACTGATTCCTCATTAAAGAATAAGGTTTATGCTTGGCCGGAAAAATGGCAACTTTTTAATGCGGAGAATACCGCCTATTTTGGCTTCGAGTGTTTGTTTGAATAGTCGAACTCGTCGTTCGTGCGTAAAGAGGCAGATCCAGAGTCCAATTTTGTCACACCATGGGACATCCGACTCTGTGCATCCAACTCAAACCTTTCGGTGTCATCAGACGGTCTTGCGAAATAACTGGCAATGTCTTCGTGAGCGGATCGTCACCAACAGCATCCCAGAAGCAGATAAGGCTTGCACCACGTCGCTCTTCATCGAGGAACATTAACCTGCAATTTACTCGCATCTCGGCTGTTCGGTGCCGGTCGTTTGCAAGAGTCGGAACTTGACAATTGCTTAATGAAAATGTCAGTTCTAAATAAGGCGCTGATTTCTGGGATTAATTGCACAATGGCTTGTATTGTGGGAGGGACATGGTCACGTATGGGAGGAGTACAATGGATAGACACTGATGGTTTTGCCAGATTCAGATCCTCAAAGTGAAATGTAAAATGAATATCAACTGCTTTGTTAAAACGAACCTTCCAAACCTTTGAAAACATAAAGAGTGGTGTTCCTTAATCTCCTTGCACTGTTTACCGCTTCCAAGTTTAAGTCGCATTAATATACAATTGCGGATTTAGGACCTTCATATCGAAACAGTATTCTAGCTAAAAAAAGCGGCAAATTTTGGCAAAAGGCGGGGCATCTGCTGATGTAGCAAGCAAAATACCTATAAAGATATTCGTTAAACTTCAAAAATATTAAGGAAGCGAAAAAATACAATAGCTATAGCCTAGAATTAAGGCTGGTGATGAGTAGAGCCTAGTTTGATTTCGTCCACATTGCATTAGCTGCCTAGCAATTCAACGTTAGTGTTAAACCAAATCAAAGCTGCCTTATTGCATGGCTTTGGACCCAAACTAGCTCGCCTTACATTATGACATTGCTCGTTATTTCGTTTTTTCCTTGTAATTGATTAGGATCCCGGTAAAAGTGTAAGTTATGGCTCTCTCTATTAGTTAAACATTGAATGTGTGGGGCAGGTTTGAAAAGTGCAGACTAAATTGCGTCGCGGGCATACTTCATGTGCTGGAATGATAAAATAATGATGAGAAAGAAGCGCGTTCTTTGTGCTGCGAATATTCTTGATATCGCTGCGCTTATAAACACAGTATTCACATTATCATGGCCTGTTTATATTTCGAATTCAATCCAATCTTACCAAGTTGGTATTTTTCCAGTGTTTTTCTAATAGAAAGCGACTTTTGATGTAAGCCTGTTTAACTGATCATCCATAAGTGGGTGCCTATTTATAGGATTGTTTAAACCGATGATCATCCGTCTTTGTAATAAAGGGCAAAGTGCAGCCGATATCACCAAGTTTGACATGGAACGGATCCTACCAAGGCTCAAACGCCAAACAAGGTAAGCCTTCTGTCAAACCACATTTTATCTTGCGGCTACAAATAGAGCACGCCATGTCTCAAATTTCAGGTTGCTTTCGTTCCTGTATAGCGCAGTTCAATTTTAGGACGTTATCTATTAAGAAACCACCGCAATGCAAATGGTTTAGAAATTGCTTACGCGAATTTGAAATGCACCAAATGGAACAAAAGATAAGAAAATCGATTAGGCACCACGTTCCAGGACATTGTTCAACGACGAAGAGTGAATGGCGGGTACTGAGTGTCCGACAGTCTAGCAGATGGGGATATCGCCTGTTCCACGAGCCGAAATCGCACATCATCATACAAGACCTCGTGCTAGAGTACCAAAAACCTGAAAATTATTTTAATCTAAAAAGTCGGAGCACACTAAAGTGCTTGAGATGCAACGGCTTACTTACCCTTAAGCAAATATGCCACTTTGCGAAATTGACACAGATTTAACAAAGGATTAAAATCAATCCACAATCTGCTGGACAGCGCCAAATTGTGAGGCACGTCGGTATAGATCAATTTCTAAGAAATACAAATGCATAGAAAGGCACACTAGCAGGTGTTACTATAGTCGTCAATTTTGTCTCCTTCGGCTTTACAGCATGCAATTTGACTTCGTGAATTTAAAGTGCCCTTCCTCTGGTTTGATTGAGTTCCCTTTAGATTGCTACCGCAAAGAAGAGTACGAGTGAAGATGCTGCCCTTCATCCTGCAAGCTGACGTGAGTCATTGCCACCGTTTAAATGTGTGAATTAACGATGTTTAATGATGCCATGCATATCTCCACGATGTTTTAATAGGTTTTTCTTCCTTGTAGAGATACCTTGCTTTTAACGGACAGAAACATGATATTTCTCCGTGCTAACTTCTTTATCATTCAATCAACGGCGCAACCTTTTGTGCTGGGCTCGACCACAGTTAGATAAGTAATGATTAGATGCAAAGGAATACTGGAAAAAGTGTGCTGAACACATTAATGAAGGCAATGAATTTATGCTATTTTAAATTCGTTTCAGTAGGTCGAAAAGACTACCATGGGGAATCGGGAGTATTTCATGCCGTTGCAGATGGTTGATAGGCTGCGCAGAGACCTCAGTAGCGCCTTTGACATCTGGTGATGCGTAGTCATTCCTGATGCCATCCCCTAATCCCACACAAATGGGGGCTCTAGGGGAAGAAAAATGACAGCTATAGTCATGTTATCTCGTTAAAATCTAGCCGCTAACCCAAATGTCCAACCTATTTTACAGCGCAAATCATGTCATGTAATCCATTAGAAACTTATGGATTGGTTTGCAAAATGATTAGGCAGAGTAAAGACAGATTTGTGCTAATATGGCGCTTTGATAGGTTAGTTGATTCGGTATCAGATTGTATGGGCAGATAGGTAAAGGCATCAACTGTGCTTAGCGTCTGTAATGCTTACCCCACCACAGCAGTGTGACACAGCCACTTCAGGAAGGACTCACGATGCAATTCCTTTTCGCACTAAATGACCACGAAACAGACTTGGCGCCCTGTTTTCCAATATAACTATTTCAGCAATGGGTGGCTTCTAGTTCACCCTAAACAAATCCTTGTGAAGTTTCTTAACGCCCATAAGTTTAATACTCCGCTCTGGATTGATCTTTGCGAATACTTGCGAGATATCCTTCCCGTTTGCACAAGACTGCCACCAGAATTAGGGCCTTTGCAAGTTCAGTTAGCAATTTAAATCAGTGGAACCCAGAATGTCAGTAGGATCCATCGCGAATTAAGTGACATAATGTCAAGCCGTTTCTCTTCTAACAATGGTAAGAAGATACAGCAGACATGAAAAAGGGCTGCGGAGCCGTCTGCAAGTCACGCTCGTGAACAGGGCTACAATCCACCTCCGTAGCCCGTTAAAGAGTTAATTATGATATCGAGGCATTAAGACAGACCAGAGATGTGCTTGTTGTTTCGCCTGTTTTTGGGAAACCCTATAGCTTAGGAGGTAAAATTCATGCCGAGTGCTTATTGGAATAAGTTCTACTTTCACGAAATTAAAATTTTTAGTTGTTGTTGAGAGTGTTTTGGTAAATAATTAAATTTCGACACGCTTACATTGCTGCAGGGGCCTATATAGACGGTGGTCATGTCGCTATGACCAAAGCTAGTGTTACACCGTTTACTTTCATCCAGATCCCCAATGAATGTGTGTCGTGAGTGTGGACGGAGTGAAAAGGCACCAGGAATCATTAGTGCTCTGTAGGATTCTGAAGCACCACTTGGTCGTTGGCCTGCACTTCACATGCCCTTGCCAGTTGCGAGTCGGTTTGATTCAAGCTGCATGAAAAACGCATTTCTGCAAGCCTTCTTCTTCACCTTGTGTTCCCATGTTACCCCAATTCGTAAGCAAAATTCGTGCTTAAGATGGGCGCATGCACTCATTCCTCCAGCTGACCATCTATCCGTTCAGCAAAGTAACGAGAACCTCTGCACAATATTTTCCGTGCTTTGAGCGATTGTTGGTTTCTTAACAAGAAGAGTTTATTTTGTTCGCAAAAAGTTCCTTCAGAAGCAGTTGCAGGACACTTCCTTTGTTGCCATCTTCATTAATGGAGCTCCATGTGCCATCACCTTCAGAATATAAAATCGCAGCAAATGCATGCATGGCTGCCTTTGCAGTTAATGTTATTTTACTGGATTGTTGGCAGGCTGAAGTGTGCGGACATCGCTAGTGACCTAGTGACATCCAACACACGATAACATCGGTGTGACAAAATGTTAGGACTGATCCCCTTTTCTGTCTTTTTGACAGCAACCTAAATAGTAAAAATGCGTGGCCATGCATCGCTGCATGTTTAAACCATTTTTAATTGCGACCTCTCTTGTTGCACAGAAAATTTTCTCTTAGACCCCTTAGTTAGTTTACGATAACTGATAGTGTGAGCTGATGAGAGAGAGACTGATTTTTGAAAAATAAGGCAAATGTGATTTGTAGTAATGCCTTGGTAGTGTGGTCAAATCTGCGTCAAAATACGTGGGTGGGTTCAGCTTCTGTTCGTCAGCACGGCCTATAAGTCACGTCAGCAGCCTTGCAATCCTTCGTCGCGTCTCTGCTTCATAATCAGGCATCCCGCTGCATCGGATTACGATTTTAGGATTGATGCGGTTTGCTAAGCTATCGAAAAAGCGCAGTGACCTTAATTTTCATCTTAGGTCCTTCAGTTGGAGACGCTTTTGCGACGGGATAAAAGCCGGCAAATGTTCGCAGAACGTTGCTGTAATGCAAACTATAAAAATTCACATCGACAATTAAATGTGAATTTGAATCCGTTTGCTCCTGAATACGCAGACTTGTCAGCGCTTTTATTCGTTTGGACTCAAGATCTCTCAGGAGCTGTCGCAAATGTTTCCACAGTTTCATGACTCTACCCTTTGCCGCTTATAAAATAGTCGTGCTTAAATTATTTCTAAAACTGCCAAGCATCACGGTGGTATAGCAGAAAATGTATGGACGCTTGAATGCCTGAAGCAGCCAACGTTGGCTAAAATTTAGCCTGGCCAACAGAATCGCAATCTGCTCTTGTACTCCACCGTAGAATTAATCAAACTATCATGGCACTACATTAATCCATACTATTTTGTTCCTTCTAATAATCTTTCCAAATAACAGTGTTCTAACAACACAACGCAATTAGCCCATCATCATTAGCTTTATTGAGTCCATTTGACTGGATTTTGATGCCTTGGCATGACCTTAGATTACATTAAAGAACCCAGGTCATGTAAACGTGACTCTGACTACTGTTTCGCCCTTTCCTCCCATCCCCTCATTTGGCATCGAATTTGTTTAATAACCCCGACCCGCTTCGAAGCTTTATTTTGCGTGGGACTAGAAGACGATGTCAGGGGTGATAACGCATTAACTAACATGGGTTCAGGCTACTTTATCGCAGCGCCATCACATATTCAAGGGATAATGCCTGGACCGATGTGCACATCACGCTTTCATCAGCATCCCCTCACATCCTGGCATGAACCATCTTGCCATGATCGAGTCCAACACAGATTTAAGAAGCGCGCTTACGATGAAGGAACTGTTGGTGCAGAAACAGTGTTGATTCTGTCCCATCAGACACAGTAGCCAAACAATTGGGCAGTAACATTGCCGGTTCCCTATTGATTTTCTCTGATTCTTTAAGAACAGCGTCGATGTGCATTCGTCTTCGCAGCATCACTGTTCCCATCTGTCTTCCATTTCGCGACCATTAGCCAGTAAATGATGGTCAGCGTCGCCCTCCATCTTGGTCAATTTGTCACAACGATGGCACCATTGCATAAGGCTTTGAGGTTTCTGGGGCAGCATCTCGATGACAAGTCATTATAGAGTCACGAGATGGCAGACAATCCACTGAGTGTTGTAGAGTAGTATCCACATATCACGTTTGTTTAATCCCCCATTTGTACTAACAAGTATTCGAGTTACAACATGGTGGTAGTAAAGACCATTGAGATAATTCCCAAGTGCCATTTCTAATCCATTTAGCATGTTCCTTGTTCACTCATCTCTATCTTTGAGCCATGGGCTGTGTGTATAGTAAAAGAGTCTAAATTCATCATGATTCGTTCCTTATTATGTGCTTGCTGATCCCAATTTTGAACTGCTGCCTCAGGTATCGTTGGCCGAAGTAGTAGTGCAACACAGAACACGGCGACACCTATGGAATAATAGAAAAGTGTCTCATTTCTGTCCGATATGGCACAGTACCTGTACAAAGAATTAAAGACGCTAAAAATATCCTAGAGATATGCATTTCATAGTGAAAAACGTTGTCAGCTTGCAGGATGAAGAGTAGTATCTTCATCCTCTGTCGTAAACTGGCATATTGTGGTAGGTGTTACCCCATAGCACTATCACTTTCCGTTAGGATCTTTCATTGGGCAAGAATTTGATTTTATTTTAACAACGTCTCAGCATCAAGCTGGCGTTTGATTCGCTAAAATAACGAGCTCTTACAGCATCAATCGAAGAATTAATCTTATCATTAGTGGAAGTACAAGTGTGCGAATCTTCGTCAGTACTCGTAGTTTTGGTTGAAAATGAATCTGCTCCTAGCCTTCATCCTCTTCCTCAAAATGCCTAGCCAGTTATTCGGCTGTAACAAGGTGCAGCCAAAGTTGTTTCATAAAAGCAAGCAGTTATTAAGGTATGATAGCACCTGGAGATCTACCACTGTACTGCGCATCCGTACAAAGAGACGAAAGTTAAGTTGACAAATAAAATCGAAAGAAATTTTTAGACATGGCTTAGGCAGAAGCCAATCATGATGTGGTCTCTGATGCCGGTCCTTATTAGCCCGAGAAGCTATATTGTGCTTGTTCGAGTAACTGCACCTCCATAGCCATTGATGTTCAAGGAATGCGAATTTCGTGACGCCACGCACTGCATCTGCCACCGATACTATTGATAAGGATAAGGAAGTGCGCTCCGAACTTACATAGTCGTCATCACTTTGCCTCGTCCTTAATATCACCGAAGCCGTCGAAGAACATTCTTATAGGTTCATACCAACCCTTACAAGGAAGTAAAGGACGAAAGAGACTGGACAAACTCCTTGGCCTTCTACATAAGTGCCCTCGATTGTCTTTCCGCGTCAAATGTAAAGCGTTGCTTGATGAGCATTGAATATCATAGGTTGATTCCGCTATTGTAGTGCCAACATGCGCTGTACATGGCACTATTAAAAAGGAAAAGGCCATCCACAATACTTTTTGTTTTGGCCTTTGCACACCTGTAATGGGTGCACATTGTAGATGAGAGCCCTCTTCGCTGGTGAGATGGCAGTTTTAGCCCGAAGGAAATTGGTGTGTGTCATGCATGTGCGGGGTGCGCTTCCTTCCTGTGGCAGACACGGTTCGTTTCGTCACGAGCTCCGCATTCGCTGTTGCAGTGTATTCATTTAAAATGACAGTAAGTCGATAAAAATTAAGGAAAGGTAAAAATAAGAGAAATGTCAACTCAAGGTATTTAGCCACATTGCTACATGAATGCCATCTACCAAAACCATAATCTTTCTTTTCCAGCCAACTATGCAAGCATAAATCTGACCCAAAGTATGCAAGAAATGGCAGTAAAATACATGGGATGGTAAGTGAATAACACACCTCACGAACATCACTTCGCCGAAAACTTGACAGGTCCGCGCGTGCGCGGCTGACATTTAAACATGAAAAGGAGACAAATTAAAACTACAAATGGTATTTAGCGAACATTTGCTGTTAAATGCATTGATCCTTTGCTTGAGGGAACATATCGCGTTAAGATATTGTACAAAATTAGTACAGATATTAAATTATGATATCGCTCATTCAAACAGTTCCGTAAACGCATAGGTTATGGGAGCATAGTTGAATTCGATTGCCACAGTTTTGCATGATTATGCATATTTCTTCGACCGCAGCGCTAGGCATGAAAGAGAGAGCAGTACTGATTACATTACTCGTGGATACGAGCCGATCAAAAGGCATTCATGTTTGTTTCATTCTAGCGATCATCGTGGGACAATCACGCGCTGCTCAGCGAGTTAGTGACCGGTGCAATAGGATCTAGACTACCTTCGATATTCTTTGCTTCAGCTGATTGCAAATACATTTACCTCTAATGTTCGTGGCAGATTTTTAAATCTGAGTTCTAGTTATTTGGTCATTCTGAAAAGTCTCATCACTTCACAATGACGACAAGCATTTGCATGGAGGCAAGCACTATGAGCGGAGTGCAATAAGGGTTGCTGCTCTTAGCGCAACTGATTTTCATCCATTGCAGGAAGATCTGAGAAGAGTCGGGATTGTTGCCAATGGAAACAGGTGTATATCCCAACTGCCATTAGACTAGCGCCGACTATCCTTGAGTAAACGAAGAGTCGTTTGGGTACAGAGCCATCCTGCTACGCTTCTCTTTCCCTTTGTGCTGTAAGCCATCATATCTGGTCCAGTAGTGCCTCTCTGTCTATAAATAAGCTCATTACTCGAATTATGAAGTGCTATTCAAATTGCAAAACTTTAGTTATGATTGAATACAATGTTGGCAATTTTAAATGTAACCAAGGAAAGGCGATTCAGTGCACAGAAGGCTGTACAGCTCTTAGCGCGGCAAAATTATTTTTTTGCAGAGTCCATATTTATCATGGAAAAATTGCCATGGTGCAGCAAAGCAATGCAACAGAGTATCGTCTACAGTAGTCGATAATGCTCTTTGCGCTTTAAGGCGGTCACAAAAATAGAACTTAGGATGCAAATAGTTCTAACTGCCAAATCAGGTGCAGAAACTCTATTTCAGCATTTCAGAAGACATGAATTGGACAAAGGAGAGGTAAATTAGTTTCACAAAGTCGACAATCATGAAGTGGATCTAAAGCAGAAGCAAATTAATGTCACCATTTTGAAAGGTACGAACTGAACTTAAGTGAGAAGAAATTGGATTCACAAAGTCAAAATGGGTAAAACTGGCGCAAAGCAAAGAAGTAAATTGCTTTTATTATATTAAGAGGCATAAAGTGGGGCAAATCGGTGACAATTTGTCTTTACTTTGTGATGCTTATTTTATACCTTTTTCGTCATTTGTGCAATATCCCTTCGACTGACCTTATATGATTTATGTCACAACGGAATTATGAATGATAGGTAAGGAGAGAACTAGCATTCCTTGTGCCAAATGACTTAGCATTTTTAGCATCTTATTCTCAGATGAGGGTGAGTGACAATGCAACTAACAATTTTTTCGTCTAAGTGTAGAGAAGCTAGCTGAAATAGAGGCTAGTGTTGTCATGGCTGCGGTAAAGATTAAGATCGGGCGAAATATATTGCCTAAGAGCGACACATTGCGATGTTCATCTCGGAATATAAGTGAATCATCAATTCTTGCCCTCTTTGAATTCTCTATTTTTAAAAAAGGCTTATCAAAGAGGTATCCCACTCGTCGCACAAATGCGCTGGCATGGACTTCATCAAAAGCACCAAATCCGTTTGGAAGTCAGGACCCAAATAGGGTAGCATTGGACTGGTTCAATTCATTTACAAACTGGAGCCGTAGCAGGCGTGAAAGCTACAGATAGGTTGCATAGCCTACTTTTATCTAAGCTGTAGTCTATGGCCTGCTGGGCTACAAGGTTGTAAATCAAAGCACATTCTATTTAGAAACGGGTTTTTTATGATGCTTGATTGGGAAACAGAAAAAGTGTTATGTTGAGGTAAGAAGTGGTGCACTACCACAGGTGGTGGTGCTGTGAATGAAGAAGGGTTAGCACTTCGTCCTCTATAAATAACCCGAATGGGCAGAATGAGGAGAACTATAGACTCGAGGGAGAGTTTGACAAAGATAAAATTGGCTTGGAAAAAGCGGAATTAAATACTGACATGAGTGCTACTCTCTGTGAGACCCAGACTGTTTGATGCTGTTCTTAAGCGGCTTTGGTGCGTAAATGGTAGAATAAATATGAAGCCCGAAGTGTATGCATTCGAAAAAGCTACCTGAAGCGCGTATCTTTCTTTAAGATGAAAAGGGTAGAGAAGGGACAGAAGGAATGGGAAGTGAATTTGATGTGATAAATAGCGACGAGCACTTGCATGTACCCACCATGCTCCAATCTTGATGAAGGTGGCTGGAGACAACATGATTCTTACCCCTTTAATTTACCACAAAGGACTGCATGCTTTTAATTGGTGAAGGCATTAATCTTTGTTGGCATCCCTCATTGTGCTTAAAATATGTTGCTTACGTCAATAAGACCACGTCTCCTGCAAATGAAGAAATCGGATAGGAATCGAGCACCTACCCTTTACTATCTGGTATTTTATAAATAGCTGCATGAGCACCTTTGTTTCTCTTTACATTTTACGATTTTCATTCGTATTAGCATCCCAATCATTTGATATTCTTCTCCGTTATCCCTGCCTTAAAGTCCGCACTTGACCGGCCAAACTCTAGTTAATTGATTAAACCTAACCGGTAAATCAGTGACAATGCTAATGCCCACTTTTCGTCTTTTTTGACACCTGTAATTGTAAGCTGCAAACGCCTACCAACATTTGGTGAATATGAGGAGAGGACCATTTACATGTAGTCACGGAGTCACAATCAACGTTCATTCAGCAATGGCTCTCCTTTTTTTCCATGCGATGCACGAAAATAGAAAATTAGTAGATTTTGATTTGCTCTTCATTGGTTAGTGAGAAAATTAGTAGCTTGGAAGATTGCTACATGAAAACAATCAGCAGCTATGCAACTAATATGGAAGGACATTTAACGCGATGCACTGCTTTTTCGTTTTCAAATGCCTTCTAATATTATGTGCATGTAGCGTAACAAGAATAAATTTAGAAATTGGCCGAGCACATTCACTGCCTTAAATAGCAGCGCAACCAATGATTTATGTCGCAGGAATTATCAGGCCTCAAGGCTGAATGCTATTGACTGAGGGCACGACTCTTGCAAGACGCTCTGGATGCTACTCGACATCACTCACTCAGTTCTGGTGTTGAGGAGCAGGGAATATGAAGAGAGTGGTCAATGTGGCAATGACGTAGACATCACTCCTAGCTTAAGGCGGATTTGTCCAGTGACGGTTCGTACTACCTAGCCAACCGAGCAAAATTGTTCATATTTGGCGTATTTATTCGCTTTATGAGGATGTGAACGTGGAAAACACGAAAGACCTAAACACGAATAAGTATATGCTCTAATATGCACAAAAGCAGCAAACAAATGCATACAAATAGGTCGCGGACACACACTTGCACCTAAGCCGTAATTGCGTCGTTAACAATCTATATAACGCTCCTAGACATCCTACGCAAGGAGCTAAGGAACTCGGAAATGATGGTTTATCAAGACTATCTGAAAATCCTAGCAGCCCACTTCTGATGATTTTTATTTAGTAGGATCTGCAGTTTTTAGGCAGTGAGCAATTCAACGCATTCCGAGCTTTCAGAAGTAAGAGTACACCGACGGTGCCAATGAGATCGCTCCTAAAAATTTCGAAATAAAAATCACGGACTACACAACTTAGGAAAATTTTAGAGCACTTTTATTCCAGATGGGAGGTAGAAACTGCAGATTCAGCATTTCACATGATTGAATGCCCTCACCACTAATTGCTGCTGCGATTTAAAGGTCCAGTTGAGCAGTCAATCAAGGACATGGCTGTAGGCAGGCCTGAATAAGCTGCCGCCAATTAGGATTGCGAATGGGTGTGTCTCTTTCATCGTACACCCTTTCTGTAGAGTAAAATTAGATTAAGGTTGCTGCATGATAGTCTCCGCGAATAATGTATAGATTCGTTGGTGAAATTTCATCTTTATCGCACTTGCGCAGATTTGTGCAAAACGAAACAAAGGGGTGAAGGTGGAGAGGCGTGTTATACTTAGGAGCCAAACGGCCCAGGTTCAGCGCTTCGAATTTGCTAGGGAAAAAAGATGATATTATGCTCAATATCTTTGGTCGCACACTTATTTTAAACTTCTGTATAGCAAGGATCGTGTTGGGGTGAAAATGACAAAGAGTAGAACTGGAGCGTTGAGATATGGAGTGCGAAACATTTAAATGGACATGACAAATTACTAACAAACCATTAAATCATGCCCACCTTCGACTTCCCTATGTGAGAATAAGAAAGTAATCGAGGTAATGCTCTGCATTTTACACAAAAGTGCTGGCCTAAGAATTCGTCCAGATTACTAATGTATAGCGACAATATGAACTGCAAGAATCAACACGGCTGATGCATTGCTATTCGACAAGTACAGTTTCGACACACTTTGTAGCCATGTTGCTTGAGGAAGGCGCAGAAAAGCTTTTTATTTGCGGTTTTGCTGCGGTTACTGTAATCTGCCCTTATTGAAGATTCCGCTTTCCATCTTCTCGGTTTCAATTTTGGCATGCAATTTCGCTTTGGCTTAATCGACAAAAGTGTGCCATATTGTACTTATTAATTATTTTGTTGTCCAATCAAAGACAATTAACTAATCACATCACTTCGGCCATCACCGCCACCAACTGCCGATTAACATTAATGAATGTGGATTTAGCTCACCAGTTTTGCAAGTCGGACTTTACGTGCTCCTAGTCCTATTAGGTATTTCTGGCTGAATTTGTCTAATGGCTCCTACCTAATGTAGAGTAGCAGAACACCATACCAAAAATGGGTTAAATGGACAAGTTTGTAAGAGACTTTAAAAGGAATAAGCATCAGCTTATTATAGAGTCATCGTCACATTGAAGAAGGGCAAAAATCCTGTTAGACAAGCTATCACAAAGAGCATAATACATATGTGCCAGCACTTAAATGCATTTTCTCTTAAGTCTAGCTGGTGGGATTAGGAGCATGCTCTTCCTCATCTCCATTAGGATTGAGTGCAGCACGCATGAGGCGAACACACAACCGACCAATGACGTCTCGTTCAGTTGGGTGCTCCTGCTCTGTGTGTGATAACATCACATCCAATCGGTCAAAAGCGGATCCGCAAACACTACAGCGATATTCCATCCTGTGCCTTTTTCGGGGAGGACCATCCTCCAGCTCTTCGGACATAGAGGGCTGAGGAGGCTCTAGGCCCTCACGTCTTCTCAGTTTTCTCAACACTTCCTGAATTGATGGCGGCGGCTCAAATACATCTTTTACAAGAAGTATGGAGTATTATTCGTTGGAATTAGTGGTAGAGCAAGGAACACTGACTGCAATCAAATCTTGCCACCATGTGTCGTCTTTCTGTGGTGTACCATATCCGTAAACGTGTTGCATCCCTCGAAGCATTGCACGCAGAAGAAGAACCTGCATTTACTGTGGCGCAGAAGGTGTTGGCGCATCCCATTCAAGTTGTTATACTCCTTACCACGCTTGGTACATTTGTGAAAAGCAAGCAATTAGCCAGATTGCCTAGAAAGGAAAAATCATCTTAGACGAATAGAATAATGCACTAGCATACAAAGGTCATCATGATGGGCATCTAATTTGCATTGCTTTATACCACAGCCGCGTACAGAGCAAATCCATGAGGCATCCCAACTGCGCCGCTCGATCAGGTACTAATGGGTTCTTGATGACATTCCCACCGAACATGTAGGTTAGTCGGGAGCTATTGTTCTTGAGCATCTTATAAGGCATGTACGTGGTGATATAGGTAAAGAAATCGCCACTAAAGTTAAGACACACGTGATAATTAAAAAATCTCATACTTACTTTTATCTCCTCGATAAAATTAATCTCGTCTTCTGGGTTGGTCATAAGTGCTTGGATTAACCTTCTCTCGTCGTCAATCTCATCGTCGGAACTTCCACTTGGGGCATCTGGAGCCACAGATTCCTGCTTTGGCAGTTTCCATGCTCCTTTAAAATCACGAAAAGCCTTCATTCTAAAACATCAGACGTCTCTCATTTGACACCGTTGGAATTTCTAAGGTCTTACTTCCTGGCCTCTGCGGGTCCTGACCTTGACTCATTTCTTCAGAATTTGCGACATTCGTGGCGCCGATCTCTTGAGCGGATCTCACTCGTGAGACTTAAATTTTATATATTTTGCTTTGCGTAAACAAAATTACCTGTCCATTTAAATATGAGGTTACACAGCTAAGAACTAGTACACCAAACTTGAACAAGCAAAATGCCCCCAAATCCACTATTTAGAAAGCTAAATAGGCCAGAGTTGACGTGGTATTAGGATTACTTGACATCGTTGATAGACACTTTTGACTGATTGCAGATTAGCAGGGTTCGAAGACTCGTCTAGTGGTAAACACCCGACTAACTTCATGTAAATACATATGGTCACCTATACTCATGCATTACAAACCACAGAAGTAGGTCACGATCTCTGCATCGTGTCATTAATTGGGCTTCGTAATCTTTTCTCGTATGTTCTGCGCCCTGTTAGCCAGACAGTCTAGAATTGAGTTCTGCCGAAAACAAGATGGAACATTATCAGCAGCAGCGACAGTATCTTGGCATGGTCAGAAATGCTTCGCTTTTGCCATTTTACCACAATGAGGATGCCTTACTTTCGGTCTCACAAGGTTTTCCTTTCAGCGGCAAATCATGACACTTGTTAACCTGAGACAAGATTAATCCTGTCTTCCGGGTTGGTCATAAGTGCCTGAATTAACCTTCTCTCTTCGTCCATCTCATCTTGAAACTTCCACTTGGGGCGTCTGGGGCCACGGATTCCTGCTTTGGCAGTTTCCTTGCTCCTTTAAAAGCACAAAAAACCTTCATACATAACCATCAAGCATCTCTTACTTGGCACCGTTAGAATTTCCAAAGTCTTACTTTCTGGCCTTTGCGGGTCCTGACCTTGGCTCATTTCTTCTAAAATTTTGGTAACAAGGCATCATTTGCGATATTCGTAGCGCCAACCTCGTGAGCAGATCTCATTCGTGGGGCTTAAATTTTGTATTTTACTTTGCGTAAACAAAACTACCTGTGCATTTAAATATGAGGTTACACAGATAAGAACTAGTGCACCGAACATGAACGCGCACAATGTCCCCAAATCCGCTATTCAAAAAGCTTAATAGATCAGAGTTGACGGAGTATTAAGATTGCTTGACATTGCTGATAGACTCTTTTGACTGATTACAGATAAGTAGGGTTCGAAGATTCGCCTAGTGTTAAAACATCCGACGAACTCCATTCGAATTCATACGATCACCTGTACCCATGCATTACAAACCACAGAAGCACGTCACGACCTCATTATCGATAATTCTTTATAATTCTATTCAAGGTTGTCTTCTGGATGTATCCAAAAGCCTTAGATATGCCTACATCTCTACCAAAGATTTTTCTGCTATGGCTGGATTTGGGCTACCACCAATACCACACACCGAAGCCTTTTTTGCAATGAATTGCTCACCCTTCAATTAAGCGCTTAATCCAGAAGTAGTCTGCTGTCGAAAAATATACCTAGACCTGACAATGCTGGAAGATGCTAAATAAGTGTCACTAATTACTCCCATAATACTATAATTGACAGGCGTTTAGTCCCAACCTTGTCTCCACCAGCATTTCAACTATTTCATTTTAACAATTAACTGCCCTTAAAGCTGACCAAGTAGTAATAGTGAGACCGAATCGCTAATGGGAATTGGTTTTACCACTGCAACTGCGAATGATTGGCAATGCTCTCTCCCGATAGCAGACGACAGAACAGATTTTAACTGCATTCACACTAAGTAATTCATAACACATTGGCAGACTTTTAATGTTGTGTTATACTGGAGCATAATCCACACCTCACGCGCTGTCCTCTTGTGTCGCTTTACTAGCCGCGAAAGATTTACTACTTCAATTTGAAGGTTATCACAGTGAGGCAATTAGAAATGACGACAACAGATAATCGTAAAAGATCACAGCAAAGTGGGTTAGCAGATGTGTGACTGAGATTTTGATGGACTGCGACCTCAGCGCGCACTCCTTTGCTGACTCACCCGCGCTGGTCGATTGATGGATCGATAAGTGCATGCGCTGTGCCCTCGATGCGCAACGGCTACCCTGCTAAGCAGACGATCGATTGGCAAGACCTAGAACCCAGAATGAGAGGTTTTTCTATCAAATAATTTCTCAACTAGAAGGGCAGAAATAAATCTTGCAAATAGTTATAGAAATATTATCAGCAACGAATCCGGCGAATCGCAGTAGCCTTTGCTCAAGCATCTGCATTGCCTGGTTTTTTGGTTAACTAATACTCCCCTGTGTTTTAATGCATTTAAAATTTAAGAATGGATATAGCTTGCGCGTTTATTCTCAGAGTGAATTCAGCGCAGACCTTCATCTCTACCAATATGGAACCCCTCAAATGCAGCTATTGCTCCATGTCATTAAATACCGCCATCCTTTACTTAGCGCACCTGTTTCGCGAGCATCGAGGTATGCTTTCTTCACTGTTATAATGTCCTTTTCCATTTACACTCATACCTGTGCATGCCAATGGACTTGTTTGAAGTTGTGCATTTCGATGCTTGGCAATCCGCACGTCTATTCATATGAGCTTGAGGGAAGATCATTAACAGTTAAAGCATGATGATTTGACTGACTTTTGCTTTGATTTGAATACAATTACTCGCTTAGTAAGTAGTCGACTTAGAAGATCCCTGCCGTTCTCAGACAGTACTTTGGCAGTCACCTATGGGACTTCGACATCTTACTCCATGCATTCTTTGACTTTTCAGAATTCAGACGTGCGCGTTGTCCGGTTTGCTTAACACACCGCCATACTATTGGGTTGGCTTTAATGCATCAAAAAGGTTAAAAAAGTTATAAAGCTGATGAAGAATGGTCGCACATTTAGGATTTTAGCAGGGATACGCAGCCTGATTCTGTTCAGCGATTCGCTGATAGGGCAACTTGCTGCCATTTTACTACAAGTAAAACCCGTGTGTTATGCTTGAACTAATTCATTTGTGACGCATAGCGCTTTCACAAACGTGAGTGCGCTTGCATAGTTAAAGACTAATGGGCAAAATTAGAGCATCAAAGTGTATTCAGTCCTAATGTGCATGAAGACAAACAGATTCGAAATGACAGATCACCAAAACTATTTGATGGTGTCAATAACCCATTTCTGCCGACTGTTACTGATAGGATTTGCATTTAGATGGTTACCGAAGAATTTGACACATTCCATGCGGGTTTTAGGAGTGAAAGTGCAACAATGTTACCAATGGAACTTCATGCAAAGTATAGAGCAACAAATAGCAGCCTCTTAAATTCGAGAACAGTCAAAAAAGCAATGCTGCTGCAAATACGCTACTCCTCTGCATGATTTTTGGACACGAAGCTAGGATTGCATCGCTGGCTATTCAACTGTGCTCTATGACTTCGATATCTGCAGTCATGACTGATACCACCTCGACTTGAAGTACCTGTCAAGCAGCCGATCGAGGAGATAGCTCTTAATTGCTTTCAAAAAGCCACCATCAATTAAGTCTTTCAACGAGCATACTTTTAAACGTGCGCATCGGTTCTGACTCCTCCAAGGTGGTCAACCGATGGATCCGCTCACATGTCAACTCCAGATTCGTAGACTTTGATGCATTGGTCACTCTGGGAAGGATTCTTGCCCTTCTTACTAAAGCCACAAAAGGATTGACTCCAGACTGACATTTTGAATGCAAAACCGTTGGGCAATTTTATCAATCCCATAATCAGGCTGCTTTTCCATTTAGTCTGGAGAAATCAGACACCTCTTACCAATAAATTCACCCGCAAGTGTAATTTTGTCTTGTAGTAGACAAAGCATGCGAACTCACCGTTTCATTAATTAACAACACATATCTGCTTAAAATACATACGTGTGCAAACGTATACTTATAATAATGATGGCAGTATGCATGCGTTCACGAATACATGCATATAATATATGTATATAAATGTCTGTAGTCATATATGTATATATATATATATATGTATACAAGTACACAAAAATATACAAGCATTTGATTTAAGCCTGCACTGAATGCACTAAAAAGTTCGCATCCGATGAGTAAAAGGCAGAGAAGAATGACTAAACAAAACAGGTATCGCTGCAGAATCTGTAGAACGTGATTTTCTCTTTGAAAGGGCAAAGCTCGACTTTCTTTGTCTTTCTAATAATCCGTTTTTAGTAGCGCTTGAGGCAAATTAGAGAAATGAATGGAACGAGGGACGTCAGGATCATCGGTTTGATATTCAACAATCGCTAATGTTGGCAAAGCTTTTACACACATGACTCTGCTCTACCTACCCTCATTTTGGCCTCATCTCATTTTAAATTTGCCGATTTTGCTCTACAGGTGGTACAGTCGCGACAGTCTACCAAGAAAATCTTGTGTGCATCAAGTACACAGTGTACAGATCGTCACTGAGGGAATTCTGGGGGCAATTCATGCCAACATCTGAGAACAAATAACCATAGGATTAACTAATGCTGGAATACTAATAGAACTATTTCCAAGAATAGAATATGTCCTCACAAATTTGTCTGCGTCTCGTATCGGTAAGTCTTTATGCGGTATGCGGAGAAGCCCGGTCTTAATGATGGCTTTCCTATGAAAACTGTGCAAATTATTTGGCGAACATGGCACGTCTGCGATAGCTATAGTTACAAAAGGTAAATTGGAGGAAAATTCAAGAATCCATAATGCACTTTGCTGTGGCACTTGATGAATGAAAGGCATTCCTTCCCTTAGAGTGCTGCTTTTGTCTGCCTTGTAGTGAGGGCAGTAGGCTCTGTCACTTAGACAAGATCCTCAACAGCGGTTCTAGCCCGATCGATGCTTTCAATTAGTACACTTTTTTAAGACATCGTGCATGAGCGAAGCATTATTGACAAGGTCATAATAATAATGGTAACGTACGTAAGTGCCTCGAAATGCTAAATCCCTGCACTGCTGACTGAAGAAAAATTTGTCCAATAAACCATTTATTCAGGAAAAGACAAGTCCCATTTCCACATGATAGCGAAATGCAGAGATTTGTAGCCACCACACCAGCAGGCATGGGCCCAGCTTCCGAAAAGCACTCTTAACAAGGCCGAAGAGGAAATAGATGTAAGACTTGATGCTGTTGGATTCATGAGCGATTAAGTGATGTGCTTTTGGCCACTGAGAGGTGTGGTCCGGCTACTCCGACCCTGTCTATTCCTCCGTAAGAGATCTTCTGCAGACTAGAAATTTGCTAGTAAAACTCAACCAATGTAATTTAATGCAAGATAGTTGTTATTTTGCCAACAAAGTAGTCGATGAAGAGCAGTGGCGGTGCACTTGGTCCTACTTGAATCATAATTCTCCCAGTGTTATGACGTTTACAACAATCAGCAGATGATAGATTGTAAGCGGTTCCACGGTGGCTATTACAGCAGCCTTGCAGAATTGTGAAGCATCCATGCAATGTTTTTGCAGCTTTAGCTATCGAGTCCGTTCTCCGTGCTTTCTAGAGAATGTTACTTCGATACCTACCGGCACACCCATAAACCTCGACATTCTTCACAGATGCGCAATGCAACCAAAACGGTGGTTACTCATTACACTACTCTTACTAAATTTATCTAGCGAAGTTTTACGCATTGGTCATTCCGAACCCAGCATCGCGTTTTCGGCAAAATCTAACAAAATACAACAGCTCACAGCTCCTCATTGAAAGCTACATGCAGTGGTGAAGAGAAGACACGAATAAGAGTTTGTCTGTTTTTTTGGAGAATAATTAATTTTAGAAGTATTTTGAATAGAAGTGGGCGAATATAATGGGAAGAGAAGCTGGCAAAGGTGCCTGTCAAGCCATGCCTCTCGGTTAATGTGTTGGCAGTGGCGAGTGGAGTATGGTCAAGTTGAAAGAACCCGCTTCCAACTTGGAATACTGCATATGTTATAGATACTCTATGCTGCATATGGTATATGCCATATACAATTTATAAAAGAGGTTATAAATTTAATGAATTCAGTAATGAATCCTTTGGGTCGTAAAGCGAGCCCTACTAAATTGAAATCAGTAGGAGGCTGTGGAGGGGAATGCATATTGCTGGTGGATGGTGTCCTAAGGGCTGGGGCATGATATGAGACTCACTTAGGGAGGTGTTACGGTAGTGCTCAGACCACCTTTAGTAGCGTTCTACGTTCACCCTTGATGCATGAAAAGCACCTAACTTCATAATCCTGATACAATTCCATGTAACACTGTCCTTTTTTCCAGTCTTGCCTACATAACAGAAACTAATGCTGCTAGGGCCAAGCATTTGGATGTCCTGGTGCAAATCTTTCACTTCTCACCGCTCACATTTTCGTCTGTACTGACCGAGGACAATCATCTCTCCTTAAGCATACTTTTGCACAATTATGAGCAATGCAGCAGCGCAGAAGGTGGCAATGTGGCAGCGTGACAGAGAGTCATTTTCAGACCTTAGTCTGGAACACTTCACACTTCACTTGGACCAAATCTGGATTCATAGCTTCTATTTGTCTATATTTGTGTTACATTTACAGTAACCTGATCTCGCTAAAAGACTGCAAAGTCTTGGTGAACTTCGTGGGTCACAGTTTTGCTAAATTTATATTGATCTGGACTTTAGCTAATCCGCAGTAAGAGACAGGCATTTTGGTAAATGGTAATACAACCCCTTGCGCGATGAATTACACCTCTAAAACTTGTTTTTCTTCTAGAACAGGCTGGCAGGATTTGGGGCATTCTCTCCCTCATCAGCACCAACATTGAGAGAAGCACAGAGGAGATCATGACGCAGCCGGTCAATTATACCTCGTTCAGTTGGGTGTTCGTGTTCTGTGTGTAATAACACCACATCCAAGCGGTCGAAAGTGAGTCCGCAGACAACGCAGCGCCAATCTTTCCTGGACCTTTCTTTAGAAGGACATCTCACCTGCTCTTTGCGCATAGGCGATTGAGGAGGCTCCAAGTCCTTAGGATCTCTCAATCTATCCGGGAGTTTTACTGATGCCCGTAGCCTGTTACTATCTTCTGTAACTAAAGAACACATAAAGTATGATTTGTTGGATTAACTGGAAAGATAGGGGACATTGACCTCAATCAAACCTTACCAATGTGTGTCATGATGTGACGATCCATTCCTAAAGGCGTGTTGTGGCCCTCGAGGCAACGTACACACAAGTAGAACTTGCATTTGCTGTGCGACAGCAGGTGCTGACGCATCAAATTCAAGTCGTTACATTCTGCACCGCACGCCGTACATTTGTACCCAATGTTAGCCTCCTCTTCACCTTTCACAACAAATCAAAGCAAGGAACTAAGCAAACTACAAGAACGGAAATTGTTCTCAGAGGGAAACAATAGCACGCCAGCATGAGCATTGCTACAAGATATATTGTTTCTTCTCATAGAATGCAATTGGCAGGTATCGAATTGACTGGCTCTATGCCACATTTGCATACGGAACAAGTCCAGGACGCATCGCAGCTGCGTTTTCGATCACCTATGAAAGGATTCTTGATGGCCCTTCCATTGAGGATGTAAGTTAGTCGAGGATCATTGCTCTTGAGTATCCTCTAACGAAAATTGATGAAAAAACAAGTAAGTTAAACACGGCGATGTTTAGCGATAAGTGATAAGCGGAAAATCACACATACCCTTATCTCCGCTAAAAATTCGATCTCGTCTTCTGAGTTGATAATAAGCGATTGGATTATCTTTCTCCTGTATCCCGTCTTATCCGTCGAACTTCCAGTTGAAGTATCTGGGACCACGTTCCTATGCATTGATAGTTTCTCTAGACCTCTAAAATTGAGGGCTGCATTAGAGCACAATCACTGAGCGTCTCCTTATTGGCACAGTTAACATTTCTACAGTCTTACTCTCTGACCTCCTCGTGCCCTGACATTCTCTTATTTCTTTCGAGTTTTGGTGACAAATTATCAGTTGCGACCTTCGTAGCGTCGATCCCATAAGCCGATCTCACTTGTAGAGCTCAAGTCTGGTTCTTCAAAATTGCATACCATTTTACTTTGCATTTAAAGACAACTTGTGCGCTTAAAAATAAGGGTCCGTAATTAAGGACTAGTGGAGCAAAGTCGGGCTTACGAAATGTTCTTGAAGCGGCTATTCATAAAATTGAATACATCAGCGTCTACAGAATATCAAGATGGCCAGGTATCATCAGTAAACTCTTCCTACTGACAGTCGTCCAATAGTGCTCGCAGATTTGTTAGGTGCCGAAAGCTCCAGCACATTCCGTGTGGATTTAAGCGCAAAACATACTATCGCATCGACTCTCGAGAAGTTATTGCGATTACCTATACCCACATACCGTAAGACATACACATAAGTCATGGTCTTTGTACGGTGCCATTTATTGGGCTCTGTATATCTTTCCTGGCACTTTCAGTGACCCAGACTATAATCAGACTATAGTCTGAAAAACGCGAGCTTAGTTCTGCTGATGCTGGCATCAAGCAGTTAGTGTATCTGCATATTTGGATGATTTATAATGTGTTGAGGAACACAGAATGCCTTCCTACCCTAATTTCTTTTAATCATTTTTCTTCCCGCAGCTAATTCTTCGACGTTTGCGTGTGTCGTAGTCCTTACCAATTCTCCCAGATTGGCCTATGGGACTTAAGAATAGGCTGTGTGATGTTCATTACTTAAGACCAAGTTCAATTAAGTTGGTATGGCAGCGAAAGACTGCCCGATCAGATCTTTAACACCCCTGATAATTAAAAATATCCTGCGATCACGTATCTTTTCGCTAGTGCCGCCCGATTACCTGAGATGAGAACTTAGCAGGATGGGCACAAGCATACACATGGTCACCAGACCCAAGCAGAGGAGGTTCACTTTCATGCATAACAACATATTATCACCTTCCGAATTATCAAATCCGGATAGATCAATAAAGTGTTGAGAGACAATTCCCACAGGTGAACAAAATTTGCTTATAAATTCCAATTCCTTAAGAGGATGTGTAGTTCTGACACAAGTTGGGCTTACTGCTTCTTGTGGCACAGAGCAAATTAACCTAAATGTTCGAAGAATCGCTTAAGTGATAGAATGACACAGATAGTCCAATCGCTCGATCCTATTGCAGTCAACATTATTCATCGAGTTTCTGTAATGCTGCAACTCAAGGTTGAGGGACATCTTATTTTAGGATCAATAATTCTGCTATCTCTTTCGAATCTGGCTTATCCAGACAACACACACAATTACTGCCCCAGGTAATTCAAATTGTTCCTGCTTCTCGTACAACGGAGTGTGAAGTGTGCTGTGATTAGATTTTGTGCTGACAGGACCACAGGGCGGTTAATGCACTCCCTCTCTCTCACGACGCAATTTATTTTAACACCAACATTCCCATCAAGTCTGACACCTATACTGGTAGGTTCTGGTATCCTCTGTCAAATTGATTATCTTTAATATCCTCAGTCCACTTCTATTTATTCATTTTTTGACTTTGATGTCACTTAAGATTGCAAAACTTTTCACTAAAATAGGCTCATTAAAAGCTTTTACGAGGCATGTCTTGGCAATAGTATTCCAAGTTGCAAGTGAAAGCTTTCAACTTAACCATTCTCTACTCGCCACTGTCAGCGCATTAATCAATGCGAATGGTATGGTAGGCACCTCTGATAACTACCTTCCCATAACCATCACCTACTTTTATTCAAAACGTTCTTAAAGCCACCTGATTTCCAAAAGATTTAACACACTTCAATTTGCGCCTTCTTTTCGCATTGTGTGTGGTTCTTAACAAGCTGCTGTAAACTCATGTATTTTGCCAGATTCTAGTGAGTGCGTGATGCTGGAGTCGGAAGAGCCAATGAGTAAAATCTTTGCTACTTAAATTAACCAAGAGTAGTTTAATGAACAGCTACCGTTTAGGTTGCATTGTGCCCCTGTCCATGGATGTCGCGGTCTATGGGTCTGCTGCCAAGTAACAAAGTACTATTTTCTAAGTGCACAGGGAAGTCACCCGATCGATACGAATACATAAACATTACATGGGTGCTTCGCCATTCTTCAAGGCTGCTGTAATAGGCTCCTTGGAATTGCTCACACCCGATCATGTGCTAATCATTACGAGCGTTATAAAACTGAAGGAAACATGAGTCAAGCAGGATTAAGTGTACCGCCAACCGCCTTTAATGCTGTGGTGGCTTTAAGTGCTCTACACGGACTGATGTGTTGACAAATTAATGACTCTAGTGCACTAACTGCCATGGATTGTTTCATTTGCAAATTTTTCGGTCTGTAGAAGCAAGGCTGTTGGATAGGAATTGACAAGGTGAAGTTGGCGAAACCACACCTACCAGTGGCCAAAGCACACCACTTAATTACCTGTGAATTCATCAGCATTAAAGTTTATTTCCACTCCAAATTTCGACATTTTCGCGCAAAAGTGGTATACTGGCTAAGAATGATTCGTGTAAGATGCGCGTATGCCAGCCGGTGTGATAGCTATAAATCATGGCATTTTGTTAGCCTCTGGAAATGAGGCTTGGCTTTTGCCCCCTAAAAGAGCAAATTTACCTTCAATCAGAGCAATAAAATTTGGCTGCTTGAGGCAACTAAGTGTCTAACCACTAGTGTTTTGACCTCTAAATTATAAACTTCATAATGCCGTGAAATTTGAGCAAGGACAGAAGCGTACAATCCAAGCCGTACTCTTTGTCAACTTGCAATCATCAAAGGTCAATCTAAGTTGAGCACTTGAGCCAGACGTTTATATACCTACTGCTTTACTAACTGCTCTAAATTTCACAAATTCAGTACATTTGAGTGCATATGGCTATTTGAAGAGGATTTATATAGGGAATTTAAATGAAGTGGCAAACTTTAATTTTGCAATGGACATTTCTACTATATGGAACCTGACAATGGGTTGAAACATCCGGATTTCCAGATCAAAATATTACCTAATCACTCTGCGTCGATATCCAAGACCACCATTATTAGGACGTTTATTTCTTCATCTATCATCTATATGATTGCTACCAATGTCTGCAAGTCACGCATGCCAATTTGATATCAGGCGCTTGTTAAAACGAATGCCTCTTAACATAAGCGTCAGTTGCAACACAGTTCAAAGTGTCCACAGGTGGTTCTCCTACACAGCCAGCTACTGACTGCATCAGGGTAGTTTTACAGAGCATGTACCTACTCTGCAAAAGACGCGACCCATTTCGCGGACTCAATCTGCATTTCCTACGCCCCGTACTATTGCTGAATACCAGAATGCCTGATTGCTGCACAGTGTGACAATATCATTGATTTGTTTCAAGGTTTATTCCAGTGATTAGGCAGTAAAACTTGATCCTTAACTTCGTATAGATGTGACAGTGAAAGGTGCCTTTATCATCAAATTATTCAGGTTGGAGGTAACTTCACCTCACGTGCACTTGTATTGTGGCTTATTCGGGAGGGTGGATTGGACCTGATGATTTCAGGATAACCAAATTAAAAATCCAGAACAATTCATCGCCAAATATGCGCCAACACATCTGCACACATCAGATCATGCCGTGTTTGTGTTTGGACACAGACTAATGTGACCAAAATTCCCTTTATCATTAAAGAAACGAGGTGTGCTTCTGTAAAGCTAAGTCAGCTGTCAGGCGTAAACTTAATCAGCCAGTATTTGGACAAAATTTTGATAATTATCCCCAAGTTGCTATGGCACTTATTACAAATGATTCACGCCCCAACTACCTCAACATCAATTTCTGCGATTAATTGACGGGTTTGGCCACCCTCAAAGCACATTGAACTGTAAGCTACTGACGGTAGCCCTTTGCTGCTGCTGACGCTAATTCAAATTCTGGCAATGTAAGGTGATGTGAAAAATATAGGCGCGCAATCAGCTTTTATTGTGTCTAGTTGGCCTGTTTTAACCCAAATAGTTGGAACGAAATTGGATTCTTCTCTTTTTGCATTGGTATGCTTAAATATCGCATCTTATATACGCAAAACTGGACAAGCAGCTGCAGTGAGAACAAATAAAACTACGTGAAAGACCTCCCGCAATGTAGCGGAAATTTATGCTTTCTTTCATTTTATTTTTATTCGTTTGCATTTAGCATGATGAGAAGTCGATGCGGCCCTTAACTGTCCTGATCTTTGTATAATCCCTTATGGATGCCGCAAAATTCCCATTAAAACAAAGGATTTCTTTAAATTTCTACAGTCAGAAAATTGAAGTGCTGTTACGTACCATGAAAATGCACTTTAATGTTCGAAAACACGACACAAATGGCATGTGCATTAACAAAGAGACTTGGATAAAGCGCAAAATGAATGCTAATCCTCGCGATGAGTGTTAGTTGACACGGTCTCCAACACTGCAAAACATCGGTAGACCAGTTGATTTACAAAAGGTTTCACTAAGTGACATTAATACAGTGGGATTGGCATGAAGTTCCATGGCCTGTAAAGCGAAATTCTACATCCTCCAAAGCCCACTAGTCCGCGCTCTTGTGGAAGGAGAGACATGGAAAGCAAGGAGTGGAATGTGGAGCCATCGACACGTCAATTACATGGGACAATCTTACCACTCAGAACAGTGAGCGGGATCAAAGCTCTTCTTGTTATCGCAATCAATGCATTGGCCTGATGCAGGCAAGGTACAACTCACCGCACACATCACGCTTGAGATATTAGCCTTGTTCCTGATGCCTAATAGGTCCCAACATGCCTTTATGCCAACATCAAGAAGCAAATTTAAGATCCAAAATATGCATCCGAAAAAAGAGGAAGAAAAATGCTCGCTTGATGCTGGCCATGTGACAATTCAAATATATTGCACAAAACCAAAGGATGCTTGATGCTGCACTGCGATGTACAAACATAGTAGAGGCTGGAAGGCTGAAGTGTTGTAAGCGATCGAGAGCGCCTGCTTCAGCTCAGACTCTGTTGGCAATCAACGATAGTATTTCCTGAAAACTGGATGTGACTTTCTGGCAAATTGTCCATCAGCATGACGGAATTCCTTGACATGCTAGACTGTGGCGCCTTTTATCTGTATCCTCCCCATCAGTTGCCAAATTGTTCAGACGTAATATAATCGTGACACAACTGCCTAAGCTTGGTCAGCCAAAGGCCAGGTTTGACGTGTGAATCCGTGGTGCATACATGGCGTGTCTGCAGGGCAGTCGACTCTCACGCCATGTGCAACACACCGCACGGCTCAAATCACTTGCGCCAATCCGGGAGTCAGGATATCCACCTTAATCTAAAATGTGCCTACTATTTAGAAATGGTGAACATACATAAAGGCGTACAGTTAGGGGGCGACATCTAATAGCGATAACACTATCCTGATCGTTCTGCACATTTCGAACACCTAACATGGCACATGCGACTTTGTCTCGGGTTGTGCACAATCCTTGGGTGAATCATTCGCACATAGGTCCAGTTAACTTCCCACACCACCCCATTCGCCTATACCCAACACGCAAACGCCACGATTCGCAGCATTATTATGACCTGTTTCCCTAGCATTACCGAGGGAAGAGGCCTTTTGGGTAACAAATGAGAGCAAGAGAGAACCGATGGGCCCCATGTCAACCTACTGCACAAGTATTAGCAGGCAAGTTGCAGTGCGATATCGTGATGCTGGTAGCAGTCTCATTATTGTTTGGTTCTGTGTGGCATTGAACAAGGAATCTGCTAGGTGAGCCGACAGTTAATCTTAAAATTTAGCTTGCTTCGTTTCCTCTTTATTTCGTGTCTATTTTCGTCTGCTGTTCACGCGGAAATCAGGTCTGGTGGACGACGGCTACTCGATCCCTCATTGTGATGTCCTAATTGATGGATGCTGGTCCCAACAATGACCTACGATTATTGGCACCCATTTCATAGCTCTTGGCGTCGTACAACCCAGCACAGCTTCTGCAATCTGACATCGGGATGTGCTGGGGAGACAAGAGGAGAGACCTAAATAGAGACATCTCAAATGCGCCGCTTCGGAGGGGAGATTACAGTAAACTCAAATATCTGGTGATCCATGCCTGTTACATATTCGAGAGCCAAGAGGTCGCGACTGTACTCCATCTACTTCTTTTACAAGCAAACATGTGAAATGCCCATTACCATGTCACCACCAGGAGGACCGCCGCTCTTAATTTGACATCTTAGCAGTTAGTTTGGTATTCGCTCATTTTAACAAGACTTTTGCTTGTGCTGTCACACTGATGCTCAATAAGAGCGAAATGGACCAGCCGTCTCCAGTCACATTACAGCATTTTAACTCTTGATTTTACATAAAGTAAATTGGCATAATTCTGCCATATTTGCTTTTCCCCACACATCGCTGTGCATATTCGCTTGTTTGCTTGACTCCATTTCCGCACTTATCTGCATTTGTCCACAATTCCACCTCCTCAACTGTCTACATGCACATTTAGGCAAGACATTTTCAACAGTACTTTTAAAGATGTCGTTGCATCGAATCATTAACAAAAAATCAGTCAGCATCGTAGACATCCGTCCACACACTTGGCACGCTGATCCACCAATCTCCAGCCATTCTGGTAACCCGTGCCTCAATAACCCACATTTTAACTAATCGATGATTATTTTTCTGTCAAATCATCTCATCTACATTTGTCGCACTCTGCTCAACGTTACCATAGTCACCTGCTGCACTGTCGTGCAACACTGCATCCGTTGCTCTAACATTGAAGCAAACATTCATGTGCTGAGGTTTTACTCCTTCTGCAAACTTTTCTCCCCGCAACAAATTGGCGCTCTTTCCTAAGATTCTTGTGACACATTGGCTATTTCCAACAGTTTGATTTCAATGCTTCTGCATAAACAATTCTACGCCTATGACAGCGCAGCAAGTGATTATGAATTTGTTGAGCAGAGTTTCACCTGAGAACTGGAGAAGCGGGTCGCAGGGTGACAGAGTAAATCGAGAACATATTCTTAACACAAAACAAATGGCATCCTATGCAAATGAGAAGTCATTTTAGGACTAACTCACAAAAAATCCCTAAAACAATCATTTGCAATATCGACTTACGGATTCACTACGTATTCTGACTGAAATACACCAGATCACCTTAATGTGAATGGGTAGTAAAGTTGTTTCACTGTGAACTGATCGCGCCTACCCAACTACATATACGTTAAGGCAGCCAATTTGTCGCAGTGTATGCGTTCATCACAATTACTACAATCCTAAGCCGATTAAGAGGCGATGACATCCTTTCGATAAGGGCGCAGCTGCCAGTGGATCCACCTCATGTTCTGCCTCTTAAGATTCTTTTACATTTGTCTTACCCTCTAAATTGAAATAGACTTCCTGTCCCATTGGCGACTACTTCGCATGCCGTTGTCACCCATTCGCCACCCAATTATCCCTGAAAAGCTATTATGTTCTAAATGAGCATGACGCCGACCACACGTCATTTTCGATGTGCACGCAATCATGTAGGCGCAGGATATCCGAACAACCTCCCGGATGTGTCGACACCTCTCTCATCAGATCGGGCATGGGTGTGACGGATCGTAGACAGACTTGGTCGGACTGGCGACTCTTGCATTACGATTGAGGGAGAATTGAGTGCGGAAGAAATAATGCCGCAATGTGTACCCAATCTACAAATTAGTGAGACCGTGGTCTGCTTTGCTCATCATCGACCCTGCTCCATTAATACCTGACTGCAAAAGCGCATAAAATTAACAAGCATTGATGGCTCATATCAGTGCACGATGATTAGGCCATACGCAAGGAGTCGTCGGATAGGTGAAGTGATCGCATAAATATCGTGGCATCCTGGCACTTGGCAGCTGCAGGGAGTAGCATCCCATAAACTCAATCCATGAACCGCACTGAGCTCATTTTGACCTGAAGATAGTGTGCAGATCGTGCTCTAGTTTCATCAAAGTATCATCTCATTATACCACTGTAAACATGCTTTCCAGCTCCGCAGTGATAAAACCCATTCCCATCAACGATTCGGTCTCACTACTACCACTTGGTCAGCTTTAAGGGCAGTTAATTGCCAAAATGAAATCGTTGAAATGCTGGCGAAGACAAGATTGGGGCCAACTGCCTGTCAAGCATAGTATTATGGGAGTAAGTAGTGACACTTATTTAGCATCTTACTGCATTGTCAGGTGTAGGTATAGTTTTCGACTGCAGACTACTTCTGGATTAAGCACTTAATTAAAGGGTGAGCAGTTCATTGCAAGAAAGCTTTGGTGTGTGTGGTTGAGGTGATAACAATACTATGGTAGATCCAAATCCAGCCATAGCACAAAAATTTGGTAGGGAATGAGGCATAGCTAAGGCTTTTGAATACATCTAGAAGACAACCTTGAATAGAATTTCAAAAGAAGTAGCTATAATGAGGTCGCGACCCCCTTCTGTGGTTTCTAATGCATAGGTATAGGTGATCGTATGCAATAGCACGGCATTCGTCGGATGTTTTGACACCAGACGATTCTGCGAACCCTACCAATCTGCAACCGGTCAAAAGAGTCTATCAGCGATGTCAAGTAATCCTAATACTACGTCAACTCTGGCCTATTCAGCTTTCTAAATAGTGCATTTGGGGACATTTTGCATGTTTGAGTTCGGTGTACTAGCTCTTAACTGTGCAACATTATACTTAAATGCACAGGTAATTTTGTTTACGCAAAGTAAAAAACATAAAATTTAAGTCCTACGAGTGAGATCCGTTCAGGAGATCGGCGCCACTAATGTCGCAAAAGATACCTGGTCGCTAAAATTCAGAAGAAATGAGTCAAGGTCAGGACCCAAAGAGGCCACAAAGTAAGACCTTAGAAATTCTAATGGTGTCAAGCAAGAGATGCCTGATGGTTTTGTATGAGGGCTTTCCGTGCTTTTAAAGGAGCAAGGAAACTGCCAAAGCAGAAATCTGCGGCTCTAGATGCCCCAAGTGGAAGTTCCAACGATGAGATGGACGACAAGAGAAGGTTAATCCAAGCACTTATGACCAACCCGGAAGACGAGATTAATTTCCTCGAGGAGATAAAAGTAAATATGCGGTTTTTGAATTATCACGTCTGTCTTAAATTTAGTGGCGATTTCTTTACCTATGCCACCACGTATTTGCCTTGGAAGATGCTCAAGAACAATGACTCCCGACTAACCTACATGTACAATGGGAACGTCATCAAGAACCCCTTAGTACCTGATCAAGCAGCGCAGTTGGGATGCCTCATGGATTTGCTCTGTACGCGGCTGTGGTATAAAGCTATGCAAATTATATGCCCATCATGAGGAAGTTTGTATGCTAGTGCACTATTTTGTTCGTCTAAGATAACTTTTCTCCTTCTCAGCAATCCTGCTAAATGCTTGTTTTATATCCTTGTGGAAGGCGAGAAGAAAGCTGATGGTAAACACAAATGTACCAAGTGTGGCAAAGAGCATAACAACTTGGATGGCATGCACCAACACCTCTTGCGCCACAGTAAATGCAGGTTCTACTTCTGCGTGCAATGCTTCGAGGGATGCAACACGTTGACGGATATGGTGCACCACAGCAAGACGACACATGGTGGTAATGTTTGATTACAGTCCGTGTCCATTGCTCTACCACTAATCACAATGAATAATGATTTATACATTTTGTAAAAGATGTATTTGAGCTACCGCCATCAATTCAGGAAGCTTTGAGATCACTGAGAAGACCTGATGGCCTAGAGCCTCCTCAGTCCTCTATGTCCGAAGATCTAAAGGGGCGTCCTCCTGAAAAAAGGCGCAGGATAGAGTACCGATGTAGTGTTTGCGGGTCGACTTTTGACCGGTTGGATGTGATGTTATCACACACAGAACAGGAGCATCCAACTGAACGCGAAGACATTGACCGGTTGCGTGTTCGCCTCATGCGTGCTGCACTCAATCCTAATGCAGATGAGGAAGAGGATGCTCCGAATCCTACCAGCTGGACTTAAGAGAAAGTGTATCTACGTGCTGGCACATATGTGTATGTAAAATGCTCTTTGTGACTGCTTCTTTAACAGGAATTTCGCGCTTCTTCGATGCGATGATACCTCTATAATAAGCTGATGCTTATTCCCTTCAAATTCTTTTACAAACTTGTCTATTTACCACTTTTTTGGCATGGCGCTTGGCTACTCCACCTTAGGTGTGAGCCATCGGTGTTGGTGCATGCCATCCAAGTTGTTATACACTTTGTCACACTTAGTACATTGTATTTACCATAAGCTTTCTTCTCTCCTTTTACAAGAATATAAAACAAGCATTTAGCAGGATTGCTCAGAAGGAGGGAAGTTATCTTAGACGAACAGAATAGTGCATCAGCATACACACCTCCTCATGATGGGCATATAATTTGCATGGCTTTATAACACGGCCGCTTACAGAGCAAATCCATGAGGCATCCCAACTGCGCTGCTCGATCAGGTACTAAGGGGTTCTTGATGACATTCCCACCGAACATGTAGGTTAGACGGAGGTCATTGTTCTTGAGCATCTTCCAAGGCAAATACGTGGTGGCATAGGTAAAGAAATCGCCACTAAATTTAAGACAGACGTGATAATTCAAAAACCGCATATTTACTTTTATCTCCTCGAGGAAATTAATCTCGTCTTCCGGGTTGGTCATAAGTGCTTGGATTAACCTTCTCTTGTCGTCCATCTCATCGTTGGAACTACCACTTGGGGCGTCTGGGGCCCCAGATTCCTGCTTTGGCAGTTCCCTTGGCCCTTTAAAAGCACGGAAAGTCCTCATACAAACCACAAGACATCTCTTACTTGACGCTGTTAAAATTTTCATAGTCTTACTTTCTGGTCTGTGCGGATCCTGACCTTGGCTCATTTCTTCTAAGCTTTAGTGACCAGATACCATTTACGATATTCGTAGCGCCGATCTCCTAGGCGGATCTCACTCGTGAGACTTGAATTGCATATTTTTACTTTGCATAAACAAAGTTACCTGTGCATTTAAATATGAGAATACACAGTTAAGAACTAGTACACCAAACTCAAAAACGCAAAATGTCCCCAAATCCACTATTAAAAAAGATAAATAGACCAGATTTGACGTAGTATTAGGATTGTTTGACATCGCTGATAGACCCCTTTGACTGGTTGCAGATAGGTAGGGCTCGAAGATTCGTCTAGTGTTAAAATACCCGACTAATTTCGTGCAAATGCATACGATCACCTATACCTGTGCATTGCAAACCACAGAAGCAGGTCATGATCTCTGCATCGTGTCAGTAATTGGACTTCGTACATCTTCCTTCGTATGTTCTGCGCCCCGTTAGCTAGACAATCTAGAGCTGAGTTCTGCCATAAACAAGAATGAACATTTTCAGCAGAAGCAACAGTATCTAAACATGTTCAGAAATGCTTGGCTTTTGCCGTTTTACCACAATGAGGATGCCATGCTTTTGAACACACAAAGTATTCCTTTTAATGGCGAATCATGACACTTGTTGACCTGAGTGATGCATCTGCTTAAATAGGGGTATAATATCTACAGGGAAGGGGACGTTGAGGAAGCACCTTGTAAGTAATGGCACGAATTGCCAAACCATGAACTTAAAGGGAAGCTGATAACACCCCTTTTATGTTTGGCAACCAAAAAGTAATACAAAATTTTAAGAATCGAAGGAAAGTTACTTTGCGGTAATGTAATGAATCAAAGCAAGATTTATGCAGCATAAAATAGGCGCATCGAAGGGTGGATGCAAGCAAAATGCGGCTATTTTCGCGCTTTAAGTGGATATTTATGTAGAATTTTTGGATGTTTAATAAAATTTATTATAGTGCTTTGTTATGTTACAATACACTAAGGCATTTTATTGAAGTAGCACAGAGTCCCGAAGCGTTGCCTTTTCTATCACTGCGGATAGGTAGGAAAAGGTTTTCAGAGCGCTGGCATTTGTATTTCGCAAACTGTTTACAATGTCGTTCTCTTAAAATCCGCCTTTTCTACAACTTGTTGTATTAGGAGCCAACGAATTGACAAAGTCGGCTGATTCAGCAGGAACTTTGTAGAAAATCCTAAGGCTATGGCTCAACACCAGCACTCATTGCCGTCCTTCACTGACCAACTTGGTAGTGGCGCTTGGTGTGTAAATCTCTGTAAGGCTGCGCTGAATCCGCTGCAATCACACAAGGTGACAGCCATGCAGCACAACAGAGGTATAGGAAATTTAGAAATTAACTTTGGTAAGGTCAAAAGCCAAATAGATCAATGACACCCATGAAAACGCAAATAGATGGCATACGAGACCTCGTGCAAGAGTACGAAAAACCTAATAAAATTATTTTAATTAAAAAGCCGAAGCATAACGGAATGCTTACGGTGCAACAGATTACTTACTCTTAGACAAATATGCCAATTTACGAAATTGGTACAGATTTCACAAAAGATGATTACCAATCAACGATCTGCTGGACAGCACAAAGTGTGAGACACATTAGTTTTGATCAATTGCTAGGTATTAAATACATTTGAAAAGGCACACTAGCAGGTGTTACTATATTCGTTAAGAGCAGTAGTTTATAAAAGTTCTGTCTCTAACTGCAGCGTAGTCCTTAATGTTTACCTTCCCACAACATGGCCATTCCTGGCACGCATCGCGTTCCATGCACCCAAGGATTCGTCATAGCTAACAAGACCTGCGATCAGTAGAGAACGTATATATTTTAAGGACATTTAATCCAATACATTAGAACATTTCCTCTGGTTCGTTACTTTGTCCACCAAAATCTAGCAGAAAATGATGGATTAACAAGTTGAAGCTTTTGAAATTCCTTGTCATTCGCTCACGTCTAAGGGGTCTACGGAGGAGATGAGGGCTAATACAAAGACGAATTCGTAAATACCCACCAGTGGTGGGGACAAAAGGAAACAGAGCATGAAATCACTAAGTCAAATTGGGAAGAGCTGAGCGCGACGTTTTGTAAAAGCAGAAGTAAAGAACATCAGGCGACCTAAAATCCCTGCCGTTAGACGTAGTGTTTGATAATGCAAGCACTTTAATCCCACTCGAATGGAAGTGGGGACTTTCATTTTCCTTGCCAGAGGACTGCTGTTGTTGCAGCATGAGGTGCTGCCAGTTAAACGGCACCATCATTAACGCCAAGATATGTACAGCGCAACTTAAAGAAAGGCTTCCGGAAACGGTGATAATTGTGGGAATGCAAGGGCTGTATCATTAAGGCGCTACATCTCATGCCTCTTAAAAGGCGATCGACGTAGGCACCGGTAGCTGTCGTAAGTTTCTGCCATTTTGGGCCATAGTCACCGCACCTGGCGATACAAATGCAAGGAAATGTTTTCAGATTGGATAGCCGTCAGAAGCACACTAGTGTTCTCAATGCACTGTTGAAAAAGGGTGGATCTGTGCGGTTGTTGTGGAGATCTGCAACGGCTGAACAGATGGATGCATATCCGTCTCAACTCCTGTCTGAGAATATAACCTTCTAAAGGCATAAGAAACATCAGGGATCCATTAATTTTTCATGCTTATTTTATTTTCACTTTTATATTTTATTTTATTTCGTTATATGGAGGATAGCAAAGGAATGTGTCAACCATGGTCATTACTGATGGAAGTGGTAGTGGTGGGGGGAGAAATCACTAAGAACATGTAAGCAGCACGGGTTTCATTATCTGCTGGTGGATTGCAGTAAGCTGTTCCACATCTATGCCTCCGGATAGGGCCGCATAATAATTCGAATGTGGAGTCGGTAGTGGCATGTAGCCATGTGGTGGAGACACCAAGTTATCTGTTAGTGATTGCTGGAAAATAAGTTTTTATCTACCAAACCCTATTTCTAAGACGGATGAAAGGCGGATTCGCACTGTTTTATCTAACTCAACTAGAATTTAACCAAAAAGACCTTTTAGTTACGTAACTTTGAAGCTGGGTACTGGGTTACTCCACCCTCTTTAAATGCTTTGTGACGAATGCAGCCAGTGACTCTCTAATAGGTTTGCGACAAAGTGAATCCTTTTAAGGCAACTAAGCTTAAGTTGCATCCAATAGCGTCATTCGGAAGTTGGTGATGTGAGTGTCGGAGGCGATATGAAAGAGAAATTTGCATGTGCTTATAATATTCAAGGCATAAAGTTGCTTCAGCCTTGTGGCACTACCCACTAATAGACTACTTTAAAATATCGCTGATCATTCATCGCATTTGCGGCGGTGTGCGATATCTGCTCAAGTAACCTCTCTAACAAAGGATGCAAAGCACAGCAAAGAAGGAACCATAGGAAGGGGATGTGACACTCTGTGTTTTTATGCACCACATTATGCAATGAAGTGGGATGGAAATAGAGTCGTTACCTTTAGTAACCCATGCGTCTAACATCCCCCGAAAAGGATTTTGTGTTGGTGCGAGTGTGGAAAATTATAGTTGGATAAGTCGAGCAGTAAAAGAATCGAACATTACGGCTCGAAATGTAAGTACATCATCAAATTGTGCTTATTTAGAAAATCCTGCTTAAGGAAAAGAGAATAACGAAGGCAAGTACCTAATTGTTACAAGGAAGTAAATTACAAGTCAGATGGCAGATGCAACGTTACTCGACTGGATCGATTTAGTGCACAGATTGTAGTCGAGAATGTTGCAAGTAGGGTCACTCGATTTATTGTCCCTGCGTGTTGTGCATTCATCGATGTTCAAATTTAATACATTGTGCAAAGCGAAGCCCATTCCACGTAAAAGCTGGTTCTCAGTTATGCGCGATTATAAGCTAAGTATTTACATGTTGCAGCGAATAAAGAATAGCTCCCAATTTGTCTTATGTCAAGAAGATTAATGAAGAAAGGATGGGTCAAAGAAACTCCAGCCCACCGTAAAGGTGAGGGTTAATGATTCGGTTTGAATTTTGTTGATAAAATCGACGATTTAATGGATAAGTAAGACCACGTTTAATTGAAAAGAGGAAAATTAAGGACCTGCAAGAACAGTGCCAAACATTGAGACGAGACCATTTGGTTCTGCATTCAAGCAGTGTTGGTGCGTGCATGGTCAAGGAAAAGGAAAGACTAAAGGGCATGTATGTGAGGGATATCCTAAAAACGTGTGTTCTTAGTGTTGAAAAAGAGTAGTGAAGGGGCAGAATGAATGGGAAGGGGTGGAATATATATGTGTGTAAAACGATGTGCGCTTTTAGCATTCCAGCTTGCTTCAATCATGATGAAGACGGTTGGAGACGAATGGATTCATTTCCATTCAAGTTACTATAAAGAATGCTTTTATTTGTTTGTTGACGATTGCCACCATGTTTTGATAAGTCTTTCGATGTCCACTAGACCACGTCATCAGCAAATAAAGACGTTAAATGAAAGACAAGTGTTTGCACTTTGCTACCTGGAATTTCATAAGTGGCTATGAGAATTGTCTCTATCCTTCCTTACACCGTCTCCGTTCCACTTGATTACGCATTCTGGTGTTTCGGTGACACTTTCTATATTTCTGTTCAAAGACCTTCATGTAACCACCTGAATTGGAGCTTATTACGCGATTCACCCATAACTATAATTCTATACGCCCTTAACACAATTAAATGCTCGTCATAAGGACAACATAGGTGCTGTCAATGAGTCCCTGCCGGTATTCAATTAGCATTAACAGCCACAATTTCGTCCTCTCTCCCTAAACACCAGAGCGTAGGGGAAATCCAATAAAAGTATGTTTGATCTCCTGTTGCTTGCCAAAAAATCACCCCTTCGGCGGTCAAAATAAAATGTAGTCGCTGAACTGATGCTTTAAATGCATTCTCTTATTTTGTAAGTTGGGACCCCGCTATAAGCGTTTAAATACTTAGTTATTCAAGAAGTATCATCAAATTCGTGGAGAACGGCAAAGTGTTTCTCTTGACGTTGATGCAACTTGGGGTTATAGTCCACCCAGGCTTAAAAAACGTCCCAATGAACTTTAATTATTTGACAGTAATTAAACTGGGTTGCGGATTACGCGCGACTTTTCTAGCACTAACGCGCCAGTTATGTTTGGGGTTTCAACTTGTATTAAGAAGGCGTTAATGCCTTGGCTAATCGTAAGAGCTATTTACCCTTAGCTATATTTCAGCAAAGGCTAAGTGTAAGCCCACGCAAAACAATCAGGCTGCAGCTTCTCCTACGATTCACATCGGCATGGAACCGGCAACCATTGCAATCATAGCAAAAGATGACGAATATCTTCTGGAATTCTTAGTTTAGTTTGATTGTCAAAACATGGCACTGGAGATGTATTTACATGATGATCTCCTGGAAGTAAATAAGGACCCACAACGTAGTCGCTTATTGAGCGGGCTATGGAGTTGAAGCATTTAGAGTAGAAGCCGGAATAGAGCAAAGCGAAAATTCATTGCGCATATTAGCCAAACATCCACATAAAGTGACCATTAAAATGGCAAAGTGGCACAGCAGCGAGACTTACTCAGCAGCCTTTGCCGAAACCTCAAGCATCACTTGCAAAGGAAAAATTGCCATTCATGCCTATTATTTTAGTTTTGTTTTCTTTTAACAATCAATGCATGCCTAAATTTTAATGATCCAAATTGCTGTTATGCTGCGATGTCTATATATGCTGCGCTAATTAGACACTTTTCATTGTGCACCGTTAAGTAAGAATTCAGTCCCAAGTTTTGTGATGTTTCTTTCTTAAATTAAAAGCGCAGACTCGGACCTCAGTTACCGCTTGATCGCAAGTCTCAAAATAAAATTGGCTGTTGAATAAGGTGATTCCAGTAACAAAGAGGCATCTAACATCCCGAGACTGTCTGCATTGAAGGGTGCGTCGCACTTCCATGCTTTACGATGATATCCTGCGGCCCTCGAAGTGCAGCTTATACTGTGCTCAGCTTAATGGTAATGCAAAAATATTTTAATTACTACTCGAACTGTATCATTTACCAATAATGCTCACGTTACTCGTTACAGAGGAACGATACTGATTTGAAACGCTTTGTACATTAACAATAAGCCCAGTGAAAATTAAAAGGTATACTAGAGGGGGTGAGTCCACATTTAGAGAGTGATAAAAAGCACGACGAAGAGAAATTCAAGGTCAAAAAGCAAATAAACTAAAATAGGTTCTATCATCTACTCATTGCGCATCCCTTACCTCATATTCCCACAAACAGCGATTTTGGCGGCTTACCACCTGTTCACATTCATTCCTAAATCATATGCACGAATGATGAAGAATTTTAGTCTGGACTGATGGACTAGAAGAGAGACTAGTAAGTGTGCTTGATTTTGTCCCGAATGGCGTCATACCTTTTACCTGCCTACGCATGGTGTTGCTTTCAAATATTACGAACAGACCACAACATTTTTGCACTGGATCATAGTATCAGATTTTAAAGGTTTACATGATTTAAAGATGCACTCGCATTCTTGGCTGCGACCCACAATGCGTGGATTCTAATGTGTTCGCTGATAAATAGAACCTTGAACTTAGCTCTGCAGCAGCACTGCCTCCTACAGCCCAATTCTTTCAATTCTCGTACCGGCGCTTTTGAATTATTTAGTCCATACCATAGTCAACTTTGCCCAAAATTGCCCACTAGCCTCACCTAAGTCTCTTATTGTCAATCTTATCCCCATGGTATGGCAGAATAGCAAGACGATGTATAACAGGCACACTTGACGGCGATTATAATCCTTTCTCTATGCATTCTAATCAAGGCTATCTACCAAGATCAAGAATGACAACAAAAATAGCGCAAGTAGACTTCTCTGTTGTCAATAAATGAATGGTTTCTTCGCTTATGTGGGTTGCCGTTTGGTGTATGCTTTCTGCCTTAACCACTGCCAAGTTACTTGGAGAGCACATCGTAACATCCCCATTTAAGTAAACTAGAAAAATTGCCGATGAATCGATTTCCATAGCGTTTGATGCACCATAGTCGCCAATTCTTCGTCGCGACAGTCAGTGGAGAACTTTCAAAGCCACCAATGATCTGGAGGAAATTGGCGAGACACTCCATCCTACTTGACTCATCCAGCATCCAATTGATAATGACAGCAATAATTAAATGTTGATGAGGTGCAAGCGACTCCATGACGGCTGTTAGATCAGTCTTCGGGAACGGGAAATCATCCACGACATAGATGATACAGTCGCAACTAGCAAGCCGGTCCTCTGCGTACTTTACATAATATTTGGGTGGCCCATGAACAGATTCATAAACACAGACATATCTATTTACAGAGGCCCGATGCAACCGAAATGGTACCTTGTTCATAAAACTCTTCTTCATAAAATTAATTAGCAATGATTTGCTATGCATTGTTCTATCCAACTCCAAAATCGCCTCTTTGTCTATGTCCGGCATAATGCGAAAGTTGACAGTTTTGTGCTCACGATCACACGCAAGGGTGGATAGGAAGCGGGAGTAGGACTTTGTTTGCAATTTCTGGTATAAGATGGCTTCAGGGGCATTTCGAAAGGAATTAGGCGAGGGTTGAGGAAAGAGCAGCTGGCAGAGGTGTTTGTCTACCCAGGTAAACTGGTTGATGTGCTGACACAGACGAGTGGAGAATGGCTTCCTCGACAGAATCCACCTCCAGCTTGGGACACATATGGCGAGACTTGCCAAATCCCACACTCTAAGATATTTGCATATTCTCAGCTGCAATTCAGGTGGGAGATTAGTGATGTCGCGTTGTGCAGTATTTTGTTGAGCCTAAATTGAAAAGAAGGTATGCAGTTGTGAGCGACGTCAAAGTCGAAAGCGTGAATAGAAATTTGAATGAACAGAGGTGAACAAAGATAAGTAAATAAATGACGGGACATAGGTGGAGACTACCGCAGCCTACCATTGTCGTCAGTCGCCGGCGCAGATGCAAGGCGTGGTGATGCCGAGGCTTAAATAATGATCCGTGGGGGCAGGGGAAGCAGATTGACCTCAACGTGATGTTAGCACATTGGTTCGTTCCATGTGGTCCAGTCTGAACGTCGCCTTATCATGATGCTTACCACGCTCTTCTTTTCCGCGAATCAAGTATGTGCTGATCGAATACGCAGGTTTCGTTATCGCGGACTTAGCAATCAAAATACTAGCTTTAGAAAATGCGATATCTCACAATTTTGACCATTTGTGATGTACAATTTGCTTTGACCTCACAGATGGTCTGCGACTCGTGGTGCAAAGCAGTTTAACGAAGCAACGGCTTTATTCACAATTGCTCCTTCTCTCCGATATTGAGAAGGATGGCAGCAGTAAGACTTTCGTGGGGCAATTTTGATTGAGGCACATTTAGTGTCCTCAAATAGCTCTATAGTAATATTAAATGAGAAGATGCAAAGCAATTTGTGATTACGCTAGCAGAAATGCTTCCAAAGCCTGCAGTACCAAGTTGCTTTCCCGTTTGCGCCACGTGGAACGGTGAATAATACAAATTCGTTGGAATGTCGTCTAGGAGGCTCAACGACTCATTCGGGATGACTAACTCCCACGCCTTTGGTGCGGTCACTCAGACTGCCCCTGTAGCGAAGTTGAAGGAGGATGTTTCAGACCTCACTCGATCTTCGTTATGATGTGCCACTCACTGGGTCGTAGTTCCCACGGGATTGACCTCTTCAACGTGGCAAGTCTGGCTTTTACAGACGCCCGATTTGAAATACAAAATGATTTCTAGTCTAAAGCTAAGTCAATGCGATTACCGGTAAGCGGCTGTAATGAGTTCTACGTGAATGAATGTAATAAACAAATTCACCTGCAATGCTTTGCTTGCATGACTGCCGGTCCCTAATGCAATCATTAAGCGATCATAGTTCCCGCGCTGGGTGGGCTAATCTTCAATCCATGCCCACAGCCTTTAAATTCCTTCTTTTCTATTAAAATATCAATTTTTTCACTTCTCATTGCTGATAAGTAAGTTGTCGTAGGTGCATTTCTAACGTGGAGCAGTTGGCTGCAAACCAACTAAATCCATTTATTGTAACAAAATTTTACTAATAATAGTCTTCTATTTATACATTAGTAGCTGCTAAATGAGAACGAATTTTTTTAGCATTGGGCATTTTTCCACTGTCCGTCTCTGTATATAATCTCCTTAAATGGCTGCTTGGGTGTACCGTTTGGTTACAACTGTGGAGCACGCGCAGTGAATCTCACCAGACTTATGAAATTGCATTATCTGAGACTTTCCTGAAGACATAATATCAAACAGAGTGGAAGGAATTTAAAGTACTGCTATCGCTAAAAGACTGACTACAACATAGCATACTAGTGAATTTTGGGCCATGCTTAACCGTATTTTGTGATTCTAGTTCAGTCTAGATGTTAACCAACGTGACTATACGCATCGAGTTCGGTTCAACATCATTTCATAGGTCGAATAATTTAACAAAAGGCCCGTTGGCACGATTCCAGGCTGTTTTAAACAGTAAATAACTCCAGTAAATGAAGTTCCGGACACAGTTTTAAGGGGATCAAGAGTAAAATAACAATGTCTGTCCCCTAAATAGAAGTCAGGGTCAGTATTTGACACACAACCTCACAGCAGTAGGCCTCAGGAATTGATTTAAGGTCAGTTAGCAGTCAATTAACGCTAGACTTCGGGACACCGTTCAAGTTTATTCGAGGGCTTAAACGCTATAACAGGGGGAACCAGGATAGTGCTTTGGATAATTATACAAGTCGAGTGCCGGAATAGTAGAGTGCTAGATATGGAAGAAATTGCGTCGTATTTGGCCCCCGCACAGAGCCAAATGGCAGTAGCAACACCGCACCGCGAGTACACACTTCGACTAATTATTAATCAGACTGCTTGTTGCTTTAATGGGTGAATAGAACCCGATCACTTATTCAGATGTTTACCAGATTCACATTCGGTTAGTTTTAAATATTTTGCCGCTGCTTAGTGATTAAGTGGGTTTGGTAATGTCTGATGCCTTGCCTGGAAGTTTACGTCTTTTTGCTACATGGAAGACGAAGGTATCTGTTAAGAGGAAATAAGGCATTTGCATCAATGGTCTTGGATACCTTCATTGTATTCTATGATACGGTCAATGGGGAATTGATTTACTCCTGCGGAATTTGGCGTGAATTGTCCTCCCTTCTCTCGCCTGCAAGATACGTTGAAAGACCATAGGTATCACAGCATTAGCAGAACAGTAGCCTCTCTTCATAGCATTAGGTTTTAACAACTGGAAATAGAAGTGGGATTACTTGGGGTCAATGAAATATTCGCTACAGCCGTCAATGCTCAGCCTTGCCTTAAAAGGATTAAATTCCTAAGAATTTGCCATCGCTACACAGCTCAGATCAATGAAACCAAAGGTTCTGCTCAGTTGTGAGTACACTCAAATCGAGCTCTATTGCGAGGAACATGTGCAACAGGGTGCGAAGTTTAACCATTTTGTATCTTGCCACACCTTGGCCGAGTTATTGCATCTGCAGGACCGAATCAATCATGAATCATGCCTAAAACGAATAAATAGACGAATATAGTGGATCATTGGTAGCAATGTGGGTGTCAGATATGGCTCAAAGCTCGGTCACGTCTAACGGTGGAAAAGTCTGAAAACGCAGATGCGACATCCTGATAAATAATCAACTATCCCGACTGGTTTGTTAACTTAATAGAATGTAGCGCCTTTATTTCCATCCATTTAATCGGCTGCTACCACGACCAGATGTATTTTAATCGTGACACGGCTGTCTACACTAAGTCAGCGTAAGGGCATGTTAAACGTGCGAATCCATGGTGTGTTTACGGCGTGTCTGCTGGTCAATTAGCTATCACGTCACGTGCAACGCATCACGTCCTAAATCACTCACACCCGTTTGCAAATTAATGTTTCTGCCTTCATTCAAAGATGCGTTTTCTATTTAGAATTAGCAACCATGTGTAAAATATTATGGTTAGAAGATAAATTCTGTATCGAATTCAATGCGCACGACCGTTCTACATAATTCACTTCGGATGTAAATATTTGCGTAAGTGTTTACGATTAAGCACAATCCTCTAAGCGAAACAATTCCTAAAGATGCTAATGCCTTACACACGCTTCATCTACCCATATTTAACCCCTCCGCACCGCCATGATTCGCAGCATGAGCATTAACTACGCTTGCGGTTTATGGTTTCCTTAACCGTAAACAAGATAGCGTCGATGTGTCCACATGGCGAATTCCCGCACAAATATTAGGATTCGATTCGGAATTAGATACCATGGCGTTTGCAGTAGCCTCTAATTATGATTTGGTTCTGTGTAGGATCAAACAATATTTTCATTGAGCGGTAGCGCAATCAAAATTAGACTCTTACCTGTCGCTTCACCTCTGGTGTAGGGCTATTTTCGTCTGTTCTACACTTGGAATCCGGGCCTGATAAGCTATGGCTAGTTGATCCATCATTTAAATGCTTTAGGAAGTAAATGATGGTTCTATTACAGGCCCGCGTTAGCAGGCATTCTTTCATACTCCACGGGGTTTCTCAGCCTTACATAGCGACTTAAGTGAGGCTAGTGGGCAATTTTGGGCAAAGCCGACTATGGTATGGACTAAATAATTCAAAAGCGCCAGTACGAGAATTGAAAGAATTGGGCTGTAGGAGGCAGTGCTGCTGCAGAGCTAAGTTCAAGGTTCTATTTATCAGCGAACACATTAGAATCCACGCATTGTGGATCGCAGCCAAGAATGCGAGTGCATCTTTAAATCATGTAAACCTTTAAAATCTGACACTATGATCCAGCGCAAAAATGTTGTGGTCTGTTCGTAATATTTGAAAGCAACACCAAGCGTAGGCAGGTAAAACGTATGACGCCATTCGGGACAAAATCAAGCACATTTACTGGTCTCTCTTCTAGTCCATCAGTCCAGACTAAAATTCTTCATCATTCGTGCATATGATTTAGGAATGAATGAGAACAGGTGGTAAGCCGCCAAAATCGCTGTGTGTGGGAATATGAGGCAAGGGGTGCACAATAAGCAGATGATAGAACCTATTTTGGTTTGTTTGCTTTTTGACCTTGAATTTCTCTTCGTCGTGCTTTTTATCACTCTCTAAATGTGGACTCACCTCCTCTAGTATACCTTTTAATTTTCACTGGGCTTATTGTTAGTGTACAAAGCGTTTCAAATCAGTATTGTTCCTCTGTAACGAGTAACGTGAGCATTATTGGTAAATGATACAGTTCGAGTAGTAATTAAAATATTTTTGCATTACCATTAAACTGAGCACAGTATAAGCTGCACTTCGAGGGCCGCAGGATCTCATCGTAAAGCATGGAAGTGCGACGCACCCTTCAATGCAGACAGTCTCGGGATGCTAGATGCCTCTTTGTTACTGGAATCACCGTATTCAACAGCCAATTTTATTTTGAGACCTGTGATCAAGCGGTAACTGGGGTCCGAGTCTGCGCTTTTAATTTAAGAAAGAAACATCACAAAACTTGGGACTGAATTCATACTTAACGGTGCACAATGAAAAGTGTCTAATTAGCGCAGCATATATAGACATCGCAGCATAACAGCAATTTGGATCATTAAAATTTAGGCATGCATTGATTGTTAAAAGAAAACAAAACTAAAATAATAGGCATGAATGGCAATTTTTCCTTTGCAAGTGATGCTTGAGGTTTCGGCAAAGGCTGCTGAGTAAGTCTCGCCGCTGTGCCACTTTGCCATTTTAATGGTCACTTTATGTGGATGTTTGGCTAATATGCGCAATGAATTTTCGCTTTGCTCTATTCCGGCTTCTACTCTAAATGCTTCAACTCCATAGCCCGCTCAATAAGCGACTACGTTGTGGGTCCTTATTTACTTTTCGTTGGTATCACTTCCGGGAGATCATCATGTAAATACATCTCCAGTGCCATATTTTGACAATCAAACTAAACTAAGAATTCCAGAAGACATTCGTCATCTTTTGCTATGATTGCAATTGTTGCCGGTTCCATGCCAATGTGAATCGTAGGAGAAGCTGCAGCCTGATTGTTTTGCGTGGGCTTACACTTAGCCTTTGCTGAAATATAGCTAAGGGTAAATAGCTCTTACGATTAGCCAAGGCATTAACGCCTTCTTAATGCAAGTTGAAACCCCAAACATAACTGGCGCGTTAGTGTTAGAAAAGTCGCGCGTAATCCGCAACCCAGTTTAATTACTGTCAAATAATTAAAAGTTCATTGGGACGTTTTTTAAGCCTGGGTGGATTACAACCCCAAGTTGCATCAAAGTCAAGAGAAACACTTTGCCGTTCTCCACGAATTTGATGATACTTCTTGAATAACTAAATATTTAAACGCTTATAGCGGGGTCCCAACTTACAAAATAAGAAAATGCGTTTGAAGCATCAGTTCAGCGACTACATTTTATTTTGAACGTCGATGAGGTGATTTTTTGCAAGCAACAGGAGATCAAACATACTTTTATTGGATTTCCCCTACGCTCTGGTGTTTAGGGAGAGAGGACGAAATTGTGGCTGTTAATGCTAATTGAATACCGGCAGGGACTCATTGACAGCACCTATGTTGTCCTTATGACGAGCATTTAATTGCGTTAAGGGCGTATAGAATTATAGTTATGGGTGAATCGCGTAATAAGCTCCAATTCAGGTGGTTACATGAAGGTCTTTGAACAGAAATATAGAAAGTGTCACCGAAACACCAGAATGCGTAATCAAGTGGAACGGAGAAGGTGTAAGGGAAGATAGAGACAATTCTCATAGCCACTTATGAAATTCCAGGTAGCAAAGTGCAAACACTTGTCTTTCATTTAACGTCTTTATTTGCTGATGACGTGGTCTAGTGGACATCGAAATACTTATCAAAACATGGTGGCAAGTGTCAACAAACAAATAAAAGCATTCTTTATAGTAACTTGAATGGAAATGAATCCATTCGTCTCCAACCGTCTTCATCATGATTGAAGCAAGCTGGAATGTTAAAAGCGCACATCGTTTTACACATATATATTCCACCCCTTCCCATTCATTCTGCCCCTTCACTACTCTTTTTCAACACTTAGAACACACGTTTTTAGGATATCCCTCACATACATGCCCTTTAGTCTTTCCTTTTCCTTGACCATGCACGCACCAACACTGCTTGACCGCAGAACCAAATGGTCTCGTCTCTATATTTGGCACCGTTCTTGCAGGTCCTTAATTTTCCTCTCTTTAATTAAACGTGGTCTTACTTATCCATTGAATCGTCGATTTTATCAACAGAATTCAAACTGAATCATTAACCCTCACCTTTACGGTGGGCTGGAGTTTCTTTGACCCATCCTTTCTTCATTAATCTTCTTGACATAAGACAAATTGGGAGCTATTCTTTATTCGCTGCAACATGTAAATACTTAGCTTATAATCGCGCATAACTGAGAACCAGCTTTTACGTGGAATGGGCTTCGTTTTACACAATGTATTAAATTTGAACATCGATGAATGCACAACACGCAGGGACAATAAATCGAGTGACCCTACTTGCAACATTCTCGACTACATCTGTGCATTAAATCGGTCTAGCCGAATAACGTTGCATCTGCCATCTGACTTGTAATTTACTTCCTTGTAACAATTAGGTACTTGCCTTCGCTATTCTCTTTTCCATAAGCAGATTTTTCTAAATAAGCACAATTCGATAATTCACTTACATTTTGCGACGGTATTCAATGACATGGAGCAGGAGCTGCATTTGAGGGGTTCCATATTGGAAGAGATGAAGGTCTGCGCTGAATTTACTCTGAGAAGAAACGCGCCTGCTAAATCCACTCTTAAATTTTAAATGCATTAAAACACAGAGGAGTATTAGTTAACCAAAAAGCCAGGTAATGCAGATGCTTGAGCAAAGGCTACTGCGATTCGCCGGATTCGTTACTGATTATATTTCTAGAACCATTTGCAAAACTTATTTCCACCCCTTCTAGTTGAGAAATTATTTGATAGAAAGCACCTCTCATTCTGATATGCATTTTAGATATTTTCATTTTAATACATGTGCAATTAAATCCTATTACCTCATTGTTACTTTGACTGGAAGAAGTGCTTTACTGAGTTGCAAAGCACTGGAATGGAGGGCGGAGAAACAATTTGTCCATTTCATTCAACCAGACCAATATTTGGGTAGAGACTCACTGCACGCGCTAATTGCTAAACACTCGTAGAGGGAGGTGCCGAGTCGCACTGCTTGTGGTGTGTTCAAAGTAGGGGAATCGTTTTTGATAAATATGCACTTTTGTTATGAAATGGCCCTATTCTAAGAGAAATGAACAATCCTCACGGTTTTAGTGGATGCTTAGATCACCAACATAATCTGTCAAACTGTGGAAGGATAAAACACTAAAACTCGATTCTTTCTCTGAATTATGATGCACTAAAAGCACAAATGGACTAGTGACTTCGTCTACATTCTCCACCGTAGAAAGGGTCCTCCTTGATGCTAACGGTTCTCTTAGCATGAGTACGGGTAGCAGCGGAGAAATCGGGCGTTTAAGATCGCTTTTGACTTGCGTTAATTAGAGTTTGACGAAGTCTTTGCCTCCGGAGTGACACAAGACTGGAAGCGTGGTGATGAATCTGGTAATAGACTTTCAAGACTTGCTTATCGGAGTAAATAGCGCCACTTGGCACAAAATCTCTATCGCGTTCACGCCTGTTAAAATGAAATAACGCTGGGACAATGGGCAGCTTTTTGCACTGCCTGGTTTTGGCCTAATCAAGCGTGCGTGAAGGCTTTTAAATTGTCTTTAGAATGCCTTCCTTATAGTAAGTGCGCTAGAGAGGCTTCCAGCCCTGATTGGGATGCGTTAAGGTGCCAGGTCTAGCGTTCATCTACCGGCTGCCTAACTTTGGACTCAAGTTGGCAATTTTAAGCAGATTTGTTGGCTAGTATATGGATTGCATCCTTACCACTCTCCTTTAATTGTGTCTAAAATTTCCGGTGTTACTAAAGCACAGACGCTCAAGAGGACACTGCCAAACGTATTCTTGCGGAATCATCATTGCAATGTACCAAACCAGACTGCTAGTGGAGACAAGTTAAAAGGTGCTTCTTTGTGCCATGTTGACCAACTTGGTGAATCTGACTTGGCTATTTCCTGGCATTGCATTTTGAGAGGAGTTGCAGTACTACCAAGTTTGTGCAGGATTTGAATGTGTCTGAAATGAAGGCTATTTGCATGGTTAGAATCGCCACCCTTTTGTTTCTGGGTATGGCAAAGGGTGCCCTTCATCAATGAAACCATTGTAAATCTAGTGGCTGTTGCGTTGGAACCAATATGGAAGAAGCGTTTGATTACATGCCCATAGAAGTTAATAAGCTGTCAGAGGCATCGAGACATAGAGACAATGAAGAACATTTTGCAGCAGCGGATTTATCATGGTGCCCTAGAAGACATGAAGAACTTACCCTTTGGTAGAAAAAGCCGATGCGAACTGAAACGGTTTCCGAGTTTAGCATCATCAATCTGTAATATTGTGGAAGAATTTGTTACGTTACTCTTAAAATTTCGAATTTGGAAGACTTTATTATAAATATATAAGATGAATGCAAGAGTGAATGATAAAGCAAGGTCTATGCAGAACAGCGTTACCAAGGCAATCTGAGTTTCCTAGCTTGTTAAATACTACCTTGGGAACCAAACTCCGCACTTCAATTTTTTGACCTAATGACATTAATTTCACAGAATGAACACAGCACAAATATTATGATAATCCACACTTATCATAACGCAGTGGTTTTAATGAGTTTTGCTGACCTTTTTTATTAAATTATTATTGCAAATGAATAAAAAGCTAAGAAAAACGATAAATTTTTAGTTCTCTGCCATAACCACTGCCATTGCTATTGTTGTCATCAATCTCTTAGTTTCGTCATGTTGCAAATTTAATCATCTTCAATGAACTAAGCGCTTTTATCATTTGCCGAAACCTAATTCAAGTGGAAGCACTGCAGGAGCTGCCACTGGCCATTACAGATCAAATAAGCAACTGCGCATTGTTTCTAATCAACCCTTGGTTGCAGCCATTAAATTGCATCTTATTTTACTTTTCTTTGCCAAAATAGGCGCCTTATCTATCGATCAGATCCGAATTTTACCGTATAGCACGATAAACGTCATCGCTATCAGAGCTGTTATAAGCTAATGTGCGTAAAATTTAAAAGAAAACAACGAATGAATGCGAATACTGGACTACAGCTGTGCATTTGTGCTATCACAGTTTCGTCATTGATCTTATTTGCATTGCATTGCAGTCGATTCTTAACATCTAACGTCTGACAAATGAAATGAACTTCACAGGAACGAAAGCAACCAAACATTTGACAAATAACGCGCTTGTTTTGCAGCCGCAAGACAAAATGTAGTGATAAAACAGAAGGCTTTCCTCTTGGGCACCGTAATAAGCCATGAGCCCTGGCCATAGTAAGAACAGTTACAGACCGAATCAGGAAAGCATAGTCCGCCGTACACTTGGGCTGGTCTCAGTTTGTTTTACATGTGCATTGTCAAATACATGCATTGATATAAAATGAAAATCAAGACCTAATACCTGATTGACCATCGCTGTGGTAGCGTAACCGTTTGAGCAGCCTGTTTATGGATAAATCATTTCCTCGCTTTGTCTAGATAGTTTCTAATTGCAACCCTGTAGGTGCTAAATAACGCCTTTTGACTATTACGTTAGAAGTATTTTGCAAACATGGGCGTCGTAGCAATTCGCATAAAGAAATGTTGCTGTGCAATAGTAATTACAATTTTTAGTTTAAAAAACAGAGTCAAGTTTTTATTTTTTCATTTCTGTCCGCTAGTTACGCATGTCAGGCATTTTGATAAATCATAAAACACGAAACATTTTTTTGCATAAGTTATGCGCAAAGCAATGCTATATTCGAGATAGTGGTTCCAATTGCCTCGCTAAATCACCCATGTATATGAAATATGCTCCAGCCAGAAGTGACACATGCTTTTAAGGGATTAGAGTCCACAATTCCATTCCCACAAAGTAAACCTTAGTAATCAAGATAAGCATTTAAATAGTATGGACCATTTTTATAAATATCATGGCGTTTCTGTGCAGCAAGGGTTCCCATTTACCAACGAGGCGGATACTGGTTCCCGCTAATGACCTTAAATGTGCTAAGAAAATTAATTAATTTAGAAACGCGTCTCTCTTAAACACATATGCGATCTGCAGTAAACCTGTTATGGAAATTAAAAGCACCATTTGTATTTATTTTAATGTCAACCGATTCGTGGTGCGTTTCATTCAACACATATGACCAAATGAGTAGATTTTAAATATATATGGATGGACACAAGTCAATGACTAGTTAAACGCATGCATCCACAGCTAACAATGAATTTTATTTGTTTTATTGCTTATTCCACTCTTTCAAAATAGGATGTGAGAACAATGTCTTTAGTCCACTTCTCTTAAATGCAATCACTTCTTCAAATCTAGAAATGGTCACCAAAGTTGTTATATGCTTATATGTAGGGCTTTGAGTTGTGCACTCATTTGTTTGCATTCACGTTAAACGGAGTGCCAACATTTGATTTCCCAACTTTGCCCTCCATCGCAGATACTATTTGCTTCTTTTAAATCGCATACTCACTCGCTCACTCTACATAGCGGGCATGCACATCGCATCATTGTATTTGCCTGTCTCGTCATGTCTGATGTCCCAAAATCACGAATTGACCATCAGTGCGGTCAGCCTATGGAGACGATTGATGACAAATTAGCCCTGTTGTAGAAAAGTTAAAATACTGCCTGTTAGAAAGAATTAAGTGATTTAAGCGAATTCGCTTAATTTATCCATATTCAAGGTGTGTAGCCCAACGATAAACTTTAAATGCGTCTTTGAATAAGCCTTGAATTTGTTAGAACACAATCTGAGAACAGGAAGTAAACAATAGAACTCCTCTATCCTACTGATGATCTCATCTGCAACTTAAAGACGTCGCGGGCCGACACTGTCTTCTCCACGTGCGTTTTCATTGTTCTCAAATTCAGACAGGCAAGGAACGTGGAATGCTGCACAATGTAGTGGGATTGTACCGTAAGGTGAGAGGAAATTTGAAAAACCAAGAACCAGATTAACTCATTCGAAGCTAAATGGAAAGTAATGGCTTATCATTTGTGACTTCATTTATTCATTGTGCTCGCCATTTTCGCACTAGATTTTTGCCCTGGTTACTAGGTCTTACCAATCGATCGTCTGCTTAGCAGGGTAGCCGTTGCGCATCGAGGGCACAGCGCATGCACTTATCGATCCATCGATCGACCAGCGCGGATGAGTCAGCAAAGGAGTGCACGCTGAGAGTGCAGTCCATCAAAATCTCAGTCACACATCTACTAACCCACTTTGCTGCGATCTTTTTACGATTATCTGTTGTCGTCATTTCTAATTGCCTCATTGTCACAACCTTCAAAGTGAAGTAGTAAATCTTTCGCGGCTAGTAAAGCGACACAAGAGGACGGCGCGTGAGGTGCGTATTATGCTCTAGTACAGCACAGCATTAAAGGTCTGCCAATGTGTTATGAATTAATTGGTGAGAATGCAGTTAGAAATCTGTTCTGTCGTCTGTTATCGGGAGAGAGCTTTGCCAATCACTCGTAGTTGCAGCGGTAAAACCCAATCCCATCAACGATTCGGTCTCACTACTACCACTCGGTCAGCTTTAAGGGCTGTTAATTGCCAAAATGAAATCGTTGAAATGCTGGCGAAGACAAGATTGGGACTAACTGCCTGTCAAGCATAGTATTATGGGAGTAAGTAGTGACACTTATTTAGCGTCTTTCTGCATTGTCAGGTGTAGGTATAGTTTTCGACTGCAGACTACTTCTGGATTAAGCATTTAATCGAAGGGTGAGAAGTTCGTTGCAAAGAAGGCTTTGGCGTGTGGGTGAGGTGGTGACAATATCTATGGTATGCTCAAATCCAGCCATAGCAGAAAACAACTCTGGTAGGGATGGAGGTATAGCCAAGACTTTTGAATACATCTAGAAGACAACCTTGAATAGAATTTCAAACGAAGTAGCTATAATGAGGTCGTGACCTCCTTCCGTGGTTTGTAATGCATGGGTATAGGTGATCGTATGCATTCGCACGGAGTTCGTCGGATGTTTTAACACTAGACGAATCTTCGAGCCCTACCTAACCTACAATCAGTCAAAAGAGTCTATTAGCGATATCAAGTAATCCTAACACCACGTCAACTCTGGCCAATTTAGCTTTCTAAATAGTGCATTTGGGGACATTTTGCGTGTTTGAGTTTGGTTTAATAGTTCTTAACTGTGTAACCCCATATTTAAATGCACAGGTAATTTTGTTTACGCGAAGTAAAATATATGCAATTTAAGTCCCACGAGTGAGATCCGCTCACGAGATCGGCGCCACGAATGTCGCAAATGATATCTGGTCACCAAAATTCAGAAGAACTGAGCTAATGTCAGGACCCGCAGAGGCCAGAAAGTAAGACTTTGGAAATTCTAACGGTGCCAAGTAAGAGGTGCTTGATGGTTTTGTATGAAGGCTTTTCGTGCTTTTAAAGGAGCAAGGAAACTGCTAAAGCAGGAATCTTTGGCCCCAGATGCCTTAAGTGGAAGTTGCAAAGATGAGATGGACGGCGAGAGAAGGTTAATCCAAGCACTTATGAACAACCTGGAAGACGAGATCAATTTCCTCGAGGGGATAAAAGCAAGCATGTGGTTTTTTAATTATTACCTGTGTCTTGACTTTAGTGGTGATTTCTTTACCTATGCCACCACGTATTTGCCTTGGAAGATGCTCAAGAACAATGACTCCCGACTAACCTACATGTTCGGTGGGAATGTTATCAAGAACCCACTAGTACCCGATCGAGCAGCGCAGTTTGGGTGCCTCATGGATTTGCTCTGTACGTGTTTGTGGTATAAACCTATGCAAATTAGATGCCCATCCTGAAGAAGTTTGTATGCTAGTGCACTATTCCATTCATCTAAGATAACTTTTTCCTTCTGAGCTAATCGGCTAAATGCTTGTTTTATATTCTGTAGAAGGCAAGAAGAAAGCTGATTGTAAATACAAATGTGCTAAGTGAGGCAAAGTGTATAACAACTTGGATGGCATGCACCAACACCTCCTGCGCCACAGTAAATGCAGGTTCTACTTCTGCGTGCAATGCTTCGAGGGATGCAACACGTTTACGGATATGGTGCACCACAGAAAGGCGTTACATGGTGGTAAGGTTTGATTGCAGTCAGTGTTCATTGCTCTACCACTAATTCCAATGAATAATGCTTTGTACTTCCTGTAAAAGATGTAGTTAAGCTGCCGCCATCAATTGAAGAAGTTTTGAGATCACTGAAAAGACCTAAGGGCCTAGGGCCTTCTCAGTCCTCTATGTCCAAAGAGGTGAAAGGATGTCCTCCTGAAAAAGGCGCAAGATAGAGTACCGCTGTAGTGTTTGCGGATCCACTTTTGACCGGTTGGATGTGATGTTATCAAACACAGATCAGGAGCATCCAACTGAACGCGAATTCATTGACCGGTTGCGTGTTCGCCTCATGCGTGCTGCACTCAATCCTAGTGCAGATGAGGAAGAGGATGCTCCGAATCCTACCAGCTAGACTTACGGGAAAGTTTATCTACGTGCTGGCACATATGTGTATGTATAATGCTCTTTGTGACTGCTTCTTTAACAGGAATTTCGCGCTTCTTCGATGCGATGATGCTTCTATAATAGGCTGATGCTTATTCCCTTTAAAATCTCCACCTTAGATGAGAGCCAAAAGACAAATTTAGCCAGAAAATCCTAATAGGATTGGGACCACGTGAAGTCCAACTTGCAAAACTGGTGAACTTAATCTACATTCATCAATGTTAATCGGCAGTTAGTGGTGGAGGTGGCCGAAGTGATGTAATTAGTTAGTTGTCGTTGATTAGGCAACTAGACAATTAATAAATGTAATATGACACACTTTTGCCGATTAAGCCAAAACGAAAGGTCATGCCGAAATTTCAACCCAGAAGATGGAAAGCGGAACTTTCAATAAGGTCAGATTACAGTAGCCGCAACAAAACCACAACTAAAAAGCGTACCTGCGCCTTCCTCAAGCACCATGGCTGCTAAGTGTGTCGAAACTGCACTTGTCGAATAGCAATGCATCAGCCGTGTTGATTCTTGCAGTTCATTTTGTTGCTATACATTAGTAATCCGAATAAATTCTTAGGCCTGCACGTTTTGTTACATATAAAGCATTACCTCGATTAATTTCCTATTCTTACATAGAGAAGTCAAAAGGGGATATGATTTAATGGTTTGTTTACAATTTGTCATACCCATTTAAGTGTTTCGCACTCCATATCTTAACGTTCAGCTCTGCACTTTGCCGTATTCACCCCATCACGATCCTTGCCATATATCTTTGGTTGCGCACTTGTCTTAAATTTCTGCAAAGCAGCTAGCAGGAGGAAGAGTAGTATCTTCATTAGTCCTCCCCTTTGTAGTCGTAAATTAGCATGTTGTGGTAGGTGTTACCCCATAGCACTACCACTTTTCGTTAGGATCTTTCATCGGGCAAGAATTAGAATTTATTTTAACAATGGCTCAACATCATGCTGACGTTTAAATCGCTGAATAACGAGCTTTTGCGGCTTTAATCGAAAAATTAAGCTTATCATTAGTGAAAGCGCAAATGTGTATATCTTCGTCTGTGTTCGTAGATGTAGTTGAAAATAAATCTGTGCCCCACCTTCATCCTCTTCCTCTAAATGCGTGGCCAGTTATTTAGCTGTAATAAGTTGCATCCAAAGGCTACTTCGGGAACCAAAGTTGTTTCGAAGAGCAGTCAGTTATTAGGGTATAACAGAACTTGGAGATCTACCGCTGTACCGTGTATCCGTGCGAAAGGACAAAAGTAAAGCCGGTAAATAACGAAGAGAGAAGTTTATTCTACTTGGCTCAGGCAGAAGCCATTCATGGTGTAGTCTCCAAGGCCGGTCCTTAAAAGTCCGAGTAAGTACACCTACATAGCCATTGTCGTTCAAGGAACACGAGTCTCGTGCCGCCACGCACCACATCTGCCACCGATACCATTAATTAGGATAAGGAAGTACGCTCCGAACTTACATAGCCGTCATCACTTCGCCTCGTCCTTAATGCTGCCAAAGCCGTCGAAGGACATTCTTATTGGTTCATACCAACCCTCACAAGGAAGTAAAGGACGAAACAGGGGGGACAAACTCCTTGCCCTTCCACACGAGTGCCCTCGTTTGTCTTTTCGCGTTTAATGTGAAGCGTTGCTTGATGGGCATAGAACAACATCATAGATTGATTTTGCTATTGTAATGCCAACATGCGCTGTACATGGCACCATTGAAGGGGAAGAAGCCACCCAAAATACTTTTGCTTCGGCCTTTACACACCTGTACTGGGTGCACATAGTAGATGAGAGCATTCTTCGGTGGTGAGATGGTGGTATTTGGCCCGGGGCAAAGTGATGAGTGTCATGCATGTGCGGAGTACACTTCCTTCCGGTGGCAGATGCGGTTCGTTTCGTCACGAGCTCCGCATTCGCTGTTGCAGTGTATCCATTCAAAATGACATTAAATCGATAAAAAAATTAGGGAAAGGTAGGAAAACAAGAGGAATGCTAACTCAAGGTATTTAGTTGCATCGCTACACGAATGCCATCTACCAAAGCCTTGATCCTTCTTCCCTAGCTACCTATTCAAGCATAAATCTGATCCAAAGTATGCAAGGAATTACAGTAAAATACATGGGATGGCAAGTGAATAACACACCTCAGGAACATCACTTCGCCGAAAATTTGACAGGTCCGCGCGTGCGCGGCTGACATTTAAACACGAAAAGGAGACAAATTAAAATTGCAGATTGTATTTAGCAAACATTTGCTGTTGAATGCATTGCTCCTTTGTTTGGGGAATATATCGCGCCAAGATATTTTACAAAATTAGTGCAAATATTGAATTATGATATCGCTCATTCAAACAGCTCCGCGAAAGCATAGATTATGGGAGCATAGTAAAATTCGAGCACCACAGTTTTACATGATAATGCATGTCTCTTCGACCGTAGCGCTAAGCATGAAAGAGAGAGCAGTACCGATTACATTAATCGTGGATACGAGCCGATCTAAAGACATTCATGTTTGTTTCATTCTAGCGACCATCGTGGGACAATCACGCGCTGCTCAGCGAGTCAGTGACCGGTGCAATAGGATCTAGACTACCTTCAATGTTCTTTGCTTCAACTGATTGCAAATATATTTACCTCTAATTTTTGTGGCAAAATGTTAAAGTTAAGTTTTAGTTACTTGGTCTGTAGTACTTTGTTTGTTGGAATTACTGGTTTCGGTCAAGGTCACAGAGGTGGTCGTACTGCTCTAGCTGCGTGGACTGGCCTCCGGGTTATGCCAGCAGCCTATTCCCCTCTGTCCGATAAATATATATATTCTACTCTAGCATTCTGCCTTCTTTTGCCCTCGAGGGAGCCTCGGGATGCTACATTGTCATTCAGAAAAAATGCTTTTGCATTATGACGCCTTTTCAGAACACAAATCTCATCGCTTTACAATGTTGTCAAGTGATTGCATGGAGGCAAGCACTATGAGCGGTGTACGATAAAGTCGCTGCTCTTAGCGCAACTAGTTTCCATCCATTGCATAAAGACCTGAGAAGACTCGAGATTGGCGCCAATGGAAACAGATGTATTTCCAAACTTCCATCAGACTGGCGCCGACCTTGTTTGATTAAACAAAGGGACGTTTGAGTACAGACCTTACGTGTTAGCCTTTTTTCTCTTTGTGCTATAAGCCATCATATCAGGTCTAGTAGTACCACTGTGTTTACAAATACGCTCATTACTTGGATTGCAAAGTGCTATTCGTATTGCAAGACTTTAGTTAGGATCGAATACGGTATTGACAATTCAAATATCGTCAAGAAAGGCGATTTAATGCACAGAAGGCTGCGCAGTTCTTAGCGCAGCAAAATGACTTCATTGCAGAGTTTATATTTCTCTGCAGGACCCAACAGGACCCAACAAAACAGTGCAGCACAGTGTCATCTGCAGTAGTCGAAAATGCTCTTTGCAACTTGAGGCGATTTCGTCAATCCTACTTCGTCTGCGTGGGTGGCATTTCATGCATTGCGACTTGGTGAAATCAATTTGGCGCCAGATGATTGCATTTCACGATTTGGGAGCGCGTTGGCTCGTAAGCGTTTTATTTCAGCTGCCAATCAATTCTTTTTGATCCAGCAGCTAATGTCAGATAGCTAGCACAGACGTTGGTATTGATTTCATGCTCACAAGTTTACCTGATCAACTGACGTTCGTGAAACATGATTCTGTGTAATGTATTTAGTTGGTCTTGGCAGTTGTAGGGGGCGTTTTTAATAATTAGTGGAACATTTGGCTCTGATCTTTTGCCAGAATCAATGGTCAACTGCATGTTTCTAAGTTCAGGTCTGGTTTCAATTTGTGAATGCTCCGAATAGCTACTAAGCTATACTGAGATGAACCTATGGAGGCTTATTAAAATTAACTGATGAGCTTAGTCATACTGGGCAATTTGATGGCTTTCATGTGCAGGTGTAGATTACTTTGGCTGCGGTTGCTAATTACTTTATTAAAACCAAAGCAAATAATTTTTGGTGCTTGTCATTGCTATCAGCCACGGGGCACTACCGAATTTGGAGTTTACAGTAAGAGCAGCACTTTGCGAAGCAGCAGATCAACCTGTGCCAGCAAACTAAAGGAGACGTTTTTTCGTCTTCGCCCTTGCCTGAGACATTTTTATGGTTCTCCAAAACTGAAAAGCTTGAGCTTATTTGATTGACCTAAATCAGAGAACTATAACCGTCATTAGACTGAAACAAACTAATGCTATGCTACAGGTGGCCTATGAGTTTATGCACCACATAAATTGACCCGAGAAGGACATTTAGATTCCTCGGCAGCATTGGCACACTCATATTTAAAGATGAGATGTAAATATCGCATCAAAGCTCTTAAAATATACCACTCGCAGGCATGGCTATAGGGCTCAATCTCTAGGCTGTTTATGCCACTTTTATGACCCACGTTAGCCGTAAAAGTGCTCAATCCTATCTCCCCAAGGTTGACATTAAGGAAATGGTGTCACTATTGCAAGTAGAGTTGCTAATATCAAGGGCTGAATGAATAACTGAACAAGGCGCCAGCTTCATGCTCCAAACGCCATCAACTTATTCCTCCTGATCACGTAATCCCAACCCAAAGGCTCATTCTGCCTGATGTCTTGCCATCAGCATGATGACCGGCCGCTGCATGACAACTGTTTCCAAGTCATTAGTGTGCCATAAGTGTTACGTTTAAAGGAGTAGTTCTTGAATATCTTAGAGCGTCATGCTCTCTTCTAGCACCACCCGGTTGATCAGAGCTACATGAAGACAAACGAAACGTGAAGGAGATTATTGCATAACAAAGACTGTTCTTAAACCCACTTTTGGAATTTTAAAAGAATTTGTTGGTCCTACTCAAATCCTTCCCTTTTTTTAACGGTAGAGCTCATCGCCTTAAATTTAAAGAATTCGTGTCCCCAGATGCCCAGTCGTAAGTTCTAACGAGGGGATAGAAGAGGGAAGGGTATCCGAAGCACTCATTATCGACTCTGATGACGAGATACGAGTCATTGCAGAGATAGAGGTACGCGCATGCCTTGCTATTAACTGCATGTTTTTTTGGAATATGCTGCTATTTAATCACTTATATTTTTAACTCTTTTTATTAGAAGATGTTTGCAAACAATGATTCCCTGCTCAAATATGTCCTCGATGGTAAGGCTATTGAGAATCCTATTGTAGCTGATCGACAGGGGCAGATAAAGTGCCTTATGGATTTGTTCTGTGCGCATCCTTGATGTTAAGCCCATCAAGCACAACCCATTTGGAGCGAATCGTGTATTATACAAAGTGTGCTAGTTGAAGCGCTATCACTTCCATTAAATTCGTCCACAAAAAGTTCATATGTGGTGAAGATGAAATGAATACGCCTTTGCATATGCACATGCTCAAGCACGCAGAAACGTTTCTACCCGGTTCCGTGAAACATCAATCAAGACTGCTCTCTAAATGAACGAAAATAAAAACGGTTGTGCATAATTTCATTCAATAGACTTCTCTGTGTTGCGGCTTCTGATATCTGATTAGCAGGACGTAATTACCGGGTTGTCTGCTTCTTTGCTTTCGTTTGAGTTATGGTAAGTCTAGACATTGTCAAGGTTGATTTACTGTGCAGCATTTGCCCAACGGCCTATAGTTGATTAGCGCCCCTTTTACCCACATCTGCAACATGAACAAGACCCGCAATGTGCTCACCGCTCACATTCAGGTCGCTTAATGTCCCAGTAGACTATGTGAATACCTTGCACCTTTTCAGCGTCCGGTCCTAATGCGCCAGCCTACAGCACTTTAAAACCAGAACACAAAGAAGACAAAGAATTCAAACATCTATCCAGCTCGTATTTTCTGTTTAGCTTTGCTTTCCTTAATTTGCCGTAATCAACTGATGCTTAGCGATAGATCTCGAGTCCTCATAGAATTATTATTCCTACCGAAGCACTTAACATCATTTATTCATTTATTTATTTGCACTTTAGTTCTCCAGTTCCTAGAGCTGAAGGTAAATGCTAAAGCGATGAGGAGCAACGCGAGTAGAATCTTTTATCTTAGGACCTGCCTGCTACTTCATTTACGTCTTCATCTCCCCACCTATCAATCCACCGTTTACTTATCTATCTGTCCTATTTCATGGGAGCGTGGCAGTCAGTGTGGTCTACGTAGAGTGGGTATACGAGACTGGCCGAGATTGACGTTTTCACAATGCTTAGAAGAATAGATACTGAGAAGCCGAACGAATGTTTCTAGTCGTGAGAAGGCGCACAAGCACTACTCGCAGGTTAGCACGTTACCGGAACCTAAAGCAATGCGGATTTTTAAAGATGAGAAGGGAATGGGGTTCTTAGGATCGGCCAGAGGTCTTTCAGGCTACTTGGAGTTTACAACGAAGGTCCAGGCGCGTTTTCATCAGTTACAACCCCTTAGCTGAATCGAGGAGCTAAAAGTAGGAAAGAATTCTAGGACACGGGATATGGGGGCCGAAAAATGGCAAAAACAGGTAAAAAAGGTGAATGCAGTTTGATAAATCGTTGGTCTAATTAATTATACGAAATCGCCTTTAAGGTAGGAGCTAATACTTTGTGATAAATTACACCACACTCCAGTACAAGGAATGTGACAGGCGATGCAGCTGTAGAGTACTGCTTGTAACATCCATGAAAACGAGTCCGCCGAACCTCGGTCTGCCCGATTGATTAACCAATGCGCGTCCCTTACAATAGACTATTCTCGGACTAAAGCGTACATGCACCATCGGCTTGAGCTCAGTCCATCACCAATCGCTTGCATTCTCAGGATGTTATGCCAACAATTCTGCATTATTTGAATTTGCTATCATGCCTGAAGCTTGATGCAATTCGACAACATCTACCACCCCCACGTCTGGAAATTTCAACACAAAATTATCACGTCGTGCAGACGGTATGGGAGGAGATCGAGTGATTTTAGAAATGCTGACTTAGCCACAATGAACATGCCGGTGGTGGTGTCAACTTATTTGCATACAACGAGGCACTGTTTATAAAAGCGGCCACTAAAAATAAAGGCTGTTGCTGTAACGGTCCCGGCAAATCATTGAGGCCCAATTCTTGCTTGGCGGAAAATGCAATATATGTCATCGTCTAGATAACTGGAATATAGAGTCCACAACTCCAAACTGACGTCATCACTTTCCAGGAAGGTGGAGGCAGACATTGATCCCTGCCAGAGTACGCCGACGACTTGTAAGCACAACTTTCGTGACACTTAGATGAAGGACTCCCGCCCAGCCACTCTTCTTGACCCAGAACATAAAATGAGGAAATGCATCCAATCGTGGCTAATGTATTTGGCTTGAATATTTGAACAGCACTTGGACGAGTCCCACTTGATCAAAACAAGAAAATAACAAGCCTAATGCATGATGGCGTTTTTTACAAGGAAAACATGATAAAGTAGTGAGTAACACGGAGCTGGGATATTAAACAAACATGCAATTGAATTTCTGCAGTGGCACAAAAGTGCGAGGTGCAGCATTAGAAGTGGCATTAGCAGCGAAGTCGATAAGAATTTCTCGAACATAAAGGAGCGCGAACGGATCCGCCGATTGCCTACTTTCCTTGTGAACAAGCGGATCGTCCTGATAATCGCGAATGAATCCACAGCGTTCGTACACATTGGCCTTATATGATCCTTTATTGAGCAGCTCTGACAAAATAAATGCGGTAATGAGGGCTCGTGTAGAAGCGCACCAATGAGCATTACAGAGCAATAACTGGTTCGGACTGTAATGAATATTCCACGTCCAACTGCATTCGCCTGTTAAGGCTTATCAGGCTGAACCACTGGATAGCTGTCACGGACAGGTTTCAACCGATACAGAGACGGTAAAATTTTGCTCAATTCTCGCTTTCTCTCCATTAATTTGATGAAGGTCATCTACCGCAATGAGGATACGAGAATCTCTTAAGAATCGTAATGTATTTGCGATATTGGCTCCCTGAGTGTCTTGATAAGCTCATTTCGCTTGAAATACGCTCAATGCACCGGTGCGGGTTTGTCGAAGTGAATATCCTTCGGTCGCCGAAATGATGTGACCCAAAGTCTCTTTGCCAATGCTGTCACAAAAGCAGTAACAATTTATCGTCCACATTTGGAACGTCCTTCCCTCCTGGCAGCAAACAATGCCAAGCTTTCTTTTGCGTGACTTAAGTACACTGAGGCCTCAATTAGGGCATTGTAGCACTCAGCGATTCGCAGAAATCAAAAGGGGAATGGCTGAAGCAACACCTGCAAAATCAACTTCGCATCTATAGTTTTGGCCATATTGCAGACGTAAAGACTAACTGTCCATCTTGCGACTCAAGTCGAGCCATTTGCTAATCAGCGCAGTTGAGCGGTGAGAAACTACCTTACAGCTAACGTTAAAAGTATGAACACCACACAAACACCGCACTTAAAATAGCTTCGCATCCGCGCGGTGAAAGCTGTGACTATATTACGCAAAAGATTCTTTTAATAACATAATTTTAAGGCCTACTTATCTGCGGACGTTAACCAGCAATATCAGAATCACGGCAGTTGCCAAGGAATCACATGCAGACCACTTTTAGCTGGCTCGATTATATAAGAGCCAAAGTGGCTGCAGAGCCGTTGGCTTGGGCGTCCATGCAACTGAACACAGTGCAGCATATGCCGCTATTACGAAAGTCACAAATCATGGCGTTAGTTGCAGACCGAACCAGTGAATTGCTTTACAATAAGCAATCAGCACGCCAACCAGCTAAAATTGACTCCAATTTCCAATCATTTAGTAACCCAGGCTGAAGGATTATCATGCATGTCTGGTCCGTCCATAACATTTCCTCTCGGCTACCATGACGTGGCCAAAGCCCTCGACTATGTAGCATAACCAGATTAGTGTATTTCAAGACAGAGCTTTGTTTCTACCCCTACCGCATTGACCGACGCCAGCCACTTGCAGCGCAATGCGCGAAGCGATTCAGACATCCAATGCCGCCACCAAACAGTTAACCTGTAGTCACAACAAAGCCACCACCCCCTCCTACTTCCCTCCATTTTAGGCCCCTGTAGGACCAGCCAAATAATAATAGCTCGTAGATTGAGCTACATCGATACTCACCATACAAAAACGCAGGTAAGGACAGATAAATAGTGGCGCACGTCCGCACACTTCGAGCATGTTGCCTCTAAGTGCCTTGCCCAAAATTCTATCCATAGGTTTTTCTGCCAAGTTCAACATGTTTTAGTAAAGTGACCTAATCTTCGTCAACCAGTGCACATTACTTACACAAGACCTAATTTGTTCATTTAATACCACTATTATTTCCGTAGTCTGCAAAGGAGTGCTTCACTTACTAACAAGGCCTTCAGTAGTGTCTTTACTCAATGCTACATCTCCGTTGTAATATCAATGATAGTGACACCGCACCGAGCGTACACCTTTGGACTAATTATTAAGCAGACTGTTTAGTGATGTGATAGCTGAAAAGAAATAGATCAGCCATTCAGATGTATGCCGGATTCACCTTCTGTTAGTTTTAAATAATTTGCCGCTGCTAAGTGATTACTTGGGTTTAGTAATGTCCGACTACAGATCAACCGAGGTGTAGCCTTGCCTAGACGTGTACACGTCTTCTTGCCACGTAGAAAACGGAGGCATCAGTCAAGAGGAAATAAGGCATTTGCAGCAATTCCCTCCTTCTTCGTATTCCACGCTACCACCCATGCATGGGGAGATATAATGCTCTTGGATACCTTCGTTGTAATCTATGATACAATCAATAGGGAACTAATTTCTTTGCAGATCTTGGCCTAAATTGTTATCCTACATTTTGCCTACGAAGCAAATTTTGCCTACGAAGCAAATTTTGCCTACGAAGCAAATTTAATAACCATAATTATTACAGCATTAGCAAAATAGCAGCCTTTCTTTGTAGCATCAAATTTTATCAACAGAAAATAGGGACACGAGGTATTACTTGGGGTCAATTAATTATTTGCTACGGCCGTCAATGCTGAGCAATGATTCAAGAAAATTAAATTACTAGGATTTTTCCGTCAGTTCACTACTCAGATCACTAAAAACAAAGGTTCTGATCAGCTGAGGGTACACTTAAATCGAGCTCCATTGTGAGTAGCTTTTACAACGGGGTGCGGAGTTTTACTGTTTTGTATCTTGCTACACCCTGACTTAGTTATCACATCAGCAGAATTGACTCGCTCATAAGTCACGTCTAAAGTGAATGAATTGACGAATATTGTGGGTCGTTATAAGCAATGTGGGTGTTAAATATGGCTCAAAGTTTGGTCACGCCTAACGGTTTTTTGGCAAATAATCAACAATCTCGACTAATTTACCAGCTTAACAAATTGCAGCGCCTTTTCTTCTTCATCCCTTCAGTCGGTTGATACCACGACCAGATGTAATCTAATCGTGACACAGCTGTTTACACTAAGTCAGCGTAAGATCATGTTTAACGCGTAAATCCGTGGTGCATCCACGGCATAGTTGCAGGTCAACCAGCTGTCATGTTGCGTGCAACACACCACGTCTTAAATCACTCACACCCATTTGTAAGTCAAGGCCTCTGCCTTGAGTCAAAGATGTGTTCTCCATTTAGAATTAGTAACTATGTTTAAAAGATTGTGATTATAAGAAGAAATCCTCATCAAATTCACTGTGCACGTCTGCTCTGCACAATTCACACTGAATGTAACTAGTAATTTCTAGGAATTTCCCATATGTCTGGGACCAAAAAAGATTTTTTAAACAGCTAAGCTTTAGCCCATTCAGTTATGTCAATCTACATTTGTGATTTGAGTGCCTGAGGTGATATGAGACAGAAATTCGGACGTGCTTAGAATATTCAAGGCACGAAGCAAACCCGGCCCTGTGACACTGTCCACTAATAAACTGCTGCAAAATAATGCCTATCTTCTTCGATTTTTGGATCTATAGCCCACTTTAGGCATCCTCACATACGTTGTTGACACCATGAGGTGTAGTTGTTTGACTGGGCTTTGAACCATGCAAGTGCAACGATCCCTCCTATTTGCGGCTTCTGCTACTAGCAGGTTAAGTAGAATATCTACCACAACATAGCGGCGATATCCTATGTGAGTTGTGGTGGCGGAGGGGATAATTTTCTCGTAAAAAAATTACATTTAGATTATTGCATGTTAATTTCTGCAGATGATATAGGAGAGCGCGAGCACGATCAAACACTCGTTGCGTTTGCGGAGATATGAGCTACCTGCTCGATTGACCTTTCTAACACAACACGCAAAGCACAGTAAAGAAGGAAATATAGGAGAGTATGTGATACTCAGTGCTTATACGCACCATATTACACGATGATGAGGGATGGGAGTACAATCGGTGCCTCTAGTCACCCATGCGTTAACAATTCTTAAAATAGAGGATTGTGTTGGCGTGAGTGTGAGAAAATTGTAGTCAAGTGAGTGGTGCAGCAGTGGAATGGAACATTTCAGTGCGAAATATAGGTCAACCGTCAAATTTGGCTTGCTTGGGACATTCTGCTTAAAGAAAAGGGGACAATAAAGGTTAGTTACCAACCGTCACACAAATGCCCCTGTTTAGGACTATATTTGAAGTACCAACTCTGCCATAAGGAAATAAATTACGCGAGTCAAATGGTAGATGCGATGTTACTCGGCCAGTTTGATTTATGCGCAACTTTTAGTCCAGATGTTTACAAATAGGGCTGCCTGCTTATTTTTGCTCCCTGTTTATTTTTGCATTCATCGATGCCCAAGTTTATTACGTTATGCAAATTGGAGCCAATTCTATGTAAAAGCGGTTTCTAATTCATGTGCAAATAAAAAAAACATGATTTTAAATGTGTTGCAGTGAGAAGCGTTGACTCCACGGGAAGTGGTGGTGTAAATGAGAAATCGGCATCACTGTGTCTTGTGTCAACGACCCAAAAATGTCGGTTGATAATATTAATAATCAGAAAAGGGATCGGTAATATTCATCCCACCGTCAAGGTAAGGATTACCGATTCAGCATGATTTTTGGGAACGTCGATCTGTTGATAAGGCGTTTCATGCTTTTTCACGTTGTGAAATCAATTTTCCATTCTTTGGCCTCATTTCATGCATTTCAATGCTGGCCTGTTTGAAGTACCACTACGTGCATTCCGTAGACCTCAATATCAATCTCCTGAGTTATCTCATCAAATTAGCTTTTCATCAATGTGCAGATTGATGTGCATATCTAAAAAAGTGACTTGGGATTTTTCTATGGCTTATATACCTTTTATTAAACGCTTCATCCATTGCTCAAAGTGGATTGTTATTCAGTTATTAAGTTTCTTAGGGCGGTCGGCTTTAGATTTGTAAGGGCTTGAACTTATGGCTTCCTAATTTGATCTTGACCAACAAGAACAATCCTGATATTTAGCAGAAATTTCAAACCGATTAGAGAATTTGCCTCCCTTAGTCTCAGTCGATTATTTAAACCGAGTTTATAAGCTCGAATCACACCTTGGTTCCGTACACTAATCTGTTTGCACACAGGTGTCATGACTGTTGACTTCGTTTGGGCTTTATAAGGTCTTTATGAAAATATGGCTCGTGTCTGTTGATTTCATTACCTCGTACTTTCACATGGCTAAAAGAAGGCTAACTTATCAAAGAATAGGTACTTTTGATTAAGTACGAACTGCTAAGCCTGTGTACCTTCGTTACCTTTAATAATATTCTCTAGTTCCACCCCGAAATTATGCGACTTTCCCACACCGAGAGTAGTTGCCATTGGAATACGGCTTTAGCACTTCCGTTCTCAAGAACCGTTGACGTACTCCGTTTTTGCCTGTTATCTCTGTAGGTCAACCTGCATTTATTCGCAAATGAGGGGAATCGAGGCTATTTGCACTTTCTACGCGGTAGTTTGCTTTAAATTCGTCATCTCTTCCATATTCAGTCACTCTCGTCTCAGCACCTTCCAAGGATTTCGCTTGTCTTGGCGATACTGTATTTAAGTTACCAGCTACGATTTCGATTTATTCACCACCCTTTCTCATTTTAAGAGGTATTTTCGGCCTGATTGAGCAAACTATTTATTCTTACTAAAGGCTTCTTGTCTTGTCTAGACGCGATTTGCCCTGGATAGTTTCCTTCTATGCGGAGCGTATTTATGGGCCACTCAGAATTGCGATTTGGTCGGTTTCTCCATCCCCGCTAGAAATATTTTTGCTCTAAAATCTTCCTTGGAGAATTTTTTGAACCAGATTACATACGAGCGGAAAGGGGACCTAAAAGCACATTTGTATACTGATCGGATTCTTTGAACCCTTTTTTTGCTATTCTTTCATATATCTACGTGTTGACTGGAAAGGAGCTGCACTGGTTGCACATCTAAAGCATACGTTGCCGCGATTTTTCAGCCTACCAGCATCAACTTTACATTATGAAGTATACATTTGTATTGCAAGCTTTAAGTAAGTTCACGAAGTACTCTAATTTTACCACTATAACGTAATTTACATGCATAATGTTTGCTATTTCGCACATCTCACGGGCCTGCTATGTCTACGTTTCGTTTCTAGCGATGCCACTTGCTAGACACTATCTAGTTAAATAAGTCACCTTTTTCATTGGTCAAAGCATATCCTAATAATGCCATGAATATTTTTGTATCGAACACTAGAGTTTTCGTACCAGGTATTTTTTCTCTTCCATTCCCTATTGACGAAGCACCCGATGCAAACCAAGGCTAATGAGTGCTTGGCAAAAGGCCCTCAAAACCATCCCTCGTTAGCTGCCATAATCCTGATTCTCCAAAATTCTCAAGTGTCAAGGCCTACAGACCTCTAAGCCGCCTCAGAAGGCTTCGTGTCAGCATGGAGGCCGCATTGAACGCAACAACTACAGCCGACGTCTGTTTGGTGGTGAGCATCAGTCGGGCCGCCTATCCGGCGCGGCGCCGGCTATCTTGGTCGCCACTAGTGGCATCTCTGTGGCTAAGGTCAGTGTGCGGACTATTCCGACCATGTCCAAAGCTGCGTAAGTGACCAATAATCGTTGAAACAATCAAGTCGTTAGAGTAACCAATTTGTGGTTTGTTGACTTATGCTTCGCCACTGGAATGAGTCTACTGGGTTGCTAGAACGCATCGAGATGCAATTCTTTGTGCAAAATATGAATATCTGGATCCACTTGCGCAATAAACCTAATTTAGTTGCCATTGCGACCCATTATTTGTGTTTTTAATATCTAAGGAGGAACGGTCTGATCGAGTTTAAACGCCGAGTGTGGGCGACTTGGCTGGTTTCGGAATAGTTTTACGACCCAGGTGACCAATTTTAACGTCGGTGGCGTTTTTCACAGGAGCTTGTTAATTTTAGGTGGATCTAAAAATGCTGTCAAAACGTGAGGTATTTAACATCCAGAACGCCTAACCATGCGTTTTTACCTTTACATCAAATCTCAGAGACAAGTATTTGGCTTTCAACTGCTGAGCCGTGTCCTGTTGGAGGGATCAATGAATGCCTGTCACAACAGGTTTTACGGCGATATTGCTTTGGACATGTACTCATTGAAGCTTATGCCTTCCAATTTAAGGTAAGGCTTGACCATATCGTATAACAAAATAATCGAGTTTGTTTAAATTAATCCTTAATTTGCACTCGAAATTATTGTAATTACCTCCATTATCCTTCCTGATGCAATGTGAAAATTAGCATCGCACGCACATTATTTGGCTCTATGGCAATCGCCAGGAGTCATTTGACAAGTTCCTTGCTCAATTATGCATCGAGTCGCTTGAACTGTTTCTAAACGCCCGATAGGCTTTTGCCCAAAAAAGAAACTTGAGGAATGGAAAGCCGAGGACAGGCACTCTACATTTGGCAGCGCATTCAAGCGAAAGCTCATTAGCATGGGTGGTTCCGCTCATTCTCTTCCACCTCCTTTGCGTGCGCTATGATTCACAAAGTTTGGTTAAGTTATGGAAGCACAAAGGCAAGCGATGACCGCTCCTACGAAACCGCATACAAGGTATGCTATCTAAAGCCCACATCAGAGAGCACTGGGAGACAGCATGCAGCACGTGCCCTCAATCTAGTCACACGTGTCACGTCTTACTATTCCGTTATTCGCCAGTGTCCCCCTCCTACTACATTATCCCTCTCGCCTCTGCTCTTCTTTCCGTTCTCTTCCTCTGCTGCTCCCTTTAACATCTCTTCTTCACTTTCAACCTCTAATTGCGCCGTTACAGAGACGTCGGAGTGCCTCAGTTGCGCCTTATTTTAATGTCATCACATATACTCTCTGATGAAACTTGCATGGAAAAGGAATTGTGACTAATCCTTTTGAGTGCCTTATTTAAAAACATTAAGATTTTTTATTAAGGCACGTCCAATGAATATAGGTCGTAGTCAACTGTCTAGCTAAATGCACAACTGAATCAGTTCAGGATTAAATGCAAAAAGGAAAGGACTAAGGCACGCTGCACTACAGCACTGCGTGGTCATTCAATGGTATCTATTCCCATTTCTTGCCTCCTCGACCATAAAATACGTGCAACCTTGCATCTGCAGAGAGACAGCAATGATTAGGATTGCGATTCGTGATATAAGACATCAAGTATTCTAGTCATTTGACTAAGGGTAGGCATCAGATTTAAAAGGGTGAATGCTTGCAATCCTTTCCATTTCGGCCAAGAAACCTGTACCCACAAGATCGTGTGAACGTCTCCGAGAATGCGTGACTAGCGTCAGAAGTAGTTTGTCGACACGTAGGTGACACTGTCATGAAAAATTACATTTGCAGACCACACGTGGTTGAAGAGGTACGTAAGCGATTGAGTCAGTAGGTCCATCGCAATTAAAATATTCTACAAATGAAATTGATTTTCGACAGGGAACGTAGACGAAGTGTGAGAACCTAAGTGATGGAGCTTCCAGTTGATGCGGTGTTTCCAAAGCGGATTTCTGGCTCCGTGATCGATTTGAGATTGTAGTTGGCGCAAAACGAACAAGGACCATGACTGACGGAATCGCTTTTACTGACGTACGTGAGGTCGAATACGCTTGGCTGACGTGTGTCAAACTAACTTTACTATTAATTGATGTTGGGGCAATCTCATATGTTTCAAGCATAAGAGGTGCCGATTACCCGAGTCAATTTTTTTATTAAAGGAAGATATGGGAACGCGTCAAACACTTCTTACAGGCACTTTTAAAAGGCTTAATCCATCAGCATGCATTGCTTTTCCTCAGACTTTTGGTGGCACTTTGTTCAGCATATCCATATTCATTTGATTCGCTTTTTTGTAAGACTCCACATAAGATTGTCTATGAGAAAATGTTGGAGCTAACTGACTGGAAATAGTTAGGGGAGAATACAGACGTTTTGTGAAGAGGAGATCTTGTAGGAGTACTTAGGTCAGCGTTAATTCCTCGAATCGCCTTTGCCTTCTATACTTGCCTTTCTGTCATTTGTCAGCCATTACATCCCGCGATCTCGATTTTTCTCCTTACTTTTAGTTTCCCAAGTTAGCTAAGGAACTGCAAAGATGAACGAGCATTTGCAGTAAATCTGGACCCCGCTGTGAACTCCACGTAGCCTGACAATAGCCCTCCAGCCAATAATAAGGACCCGATCTCTATCTCAACTTTAATAATCAGCAATGCTTTGGGATTAGGTATCATGCCAACCTGCTGCTGGTGTTAAACCTCCCCTCACGGCCAGAAACATTCGTTCGGCTCTTCAGTATTTAGTCCTCTAAGCATTGTAGATGCGTCAATCCCAATTAAATTTTAAATGGGTGGCATTCCAGCTTTTTATAAAGTAGGGCTAATTTACCATCAGGCGACCCCGCAGGATGTCTGTAGAAATGGTTATTTTACTATTTTCGAGACATTGGCCTAGAAGGACGGGCAAAACAATGATGCAGTAGAATTAGCAGGGCAGAGTAGAGTAGAATTCTCCACCTCAAGAAAATTGAATCTCTCCTACGAAACTAGGTTCAAATTGTCTTTTGGACTCTCGCCTACAGGTTGCATTTAAGGACCATAAATATCGCAGCGTTAGCATGAAAGTGACCTTTCTTCTTGGCATTGGTCCGTAACAACTAAAAATAGGGAGACGAGGGATTAATTAAGGTACGCTAATTATTTGCTACAGGCGTCAGTGCTGCGCCTTGCTTTAGAAGGATTAAATTCCTATGATTTTGCCATCATTGCGCTGCTCAGACTGCTGAAATCAAAGGTTGTGCTTAGTTGAGAGTACGCTCAAGTCTGGCTCTATTGTGTATCATTTCCAACAGTGTGTAGAGTTAAACTGTCTTGTGTCTTACTATAATTTGGGTTGTCAAAGCCGCAGACGAAACGGACTCGTGCACAATATGTACTGAATGTGAGTGAAGAGACTTGCGTATTTTAGGTGGAAATAATCTATTGAAACGTCTTGGATCGTAACAAAACTACCAATTTTTTCACTTCTCACTGCTGATAAGTAAGTTATCGTAGATGCATTTCTAATGTAGAGCAGTTGGCTGCAAATCGACCAAATCTATTTAGCATAATAAAATTTCGCTGATAAAAACTTTTTATTTTCAGACCGGTTGCTTCTAAATGAGAACGATTTTGTTAGCATTGGCCACTTTTCCACTGTCCGTCTCCGTATGTAATCTCCTTAAATGGCTGCTTGGTTGTATTGTTTGGTTACAACTGTGGAGCACGCGCAGTAAATCTCACCAGATTTATGAAATTGCATCATCTTAGACTTTCCTGAAGACATACTACGAAACAGAGTAGAAGGAATTTAAAGTACTGCTATGGCTAAAAGACGGCCAACAGACTGACTACAAAATGGCGTACTAGTGAGTTTTAGGCCATGGTTAACCGCATTTTGGAGTGCTAGTTTAGTCTAGACATTAACCAACGTAATTATGCGCATCGGATTCGGATCAGCGGCATCTAATAGGCCAAGTAATTTAACAAAGGGCCCGTCGGCACGGTTCCAGGCTGTTTTAAAGAGAAAATAACTTCAGCAAATGAAGTCCTGGACACAGTTTTAAAGGGATGAAGGAGTAAAATAACAATGTCTGCCCCTTAAATAGACGTCAAGTTCAGTGTTGGACATATAACCTCGCAGCAGTACACCACAGTAATTGATATAAGGTCATTTAGTAGTCAATTAATGCTAGACCTCGGGACACGATTCAAGTTTATTCGGGGGCTTAAACGCTGTAATAGAGGGAACCAGGATAGTGCTTCGGGTAATTATACAAGCCAAGTGCCATGATAGTAGAGCGCTTGACATGGTAGAAATTGCGTCGTATTTGGTCCCTGCACAGGGTCAAATTGCACGGGATGGAAAACTTAGGCAGTGATAAGGGCCATTTCTGGGGGTCAAAAGACGTAGTGCTAGTTTTGGAACACAGGGCTAGACCACTTAAAGGCTAAGCGAAGTGTTAAAGCACTCCCAAACAGGGTTCATTTTCGCATTTGAGGTTAGACAAAGAGCACTCAACTAAAAAACACCTCATTCTTTCGAGCGTCAGTCCATGCACTCCCCTTGGCGATACTTCGACATTAGCTATCACAACGTAATCTGCGGTGAAGGGAGACACCCACGAGCCAGCTGTGCCAGTTATCGAATTTCATGAAATTGCGGAACAACTTAAAGGCAAAGTTACTTAGCCCTTGACAGTCCTATTATATCTGGAGCTTTGGCTAGCTTAAAAAATTTTATCATTACAAGGGATTGTGCTTGATCAGAGACGTAAAATTGTAAACGCCTTTATAAGATGGGTCTTAATCAAGGGAAAAATTGAGTGAACTAAAGGATATTTACCTATTGCTCTGCTTAAGTTTGCAGGTACTGTATGTGATGGCAAAAATCCTGGTGCCTTAAAACAAGCAACTTTTACTTCGATCATTATATTAGCTGCCAATGTTCACTATCTTAGCAAAACTAGTCAAATTTTAAGTTCTTCTGATCGACTATGACGCGAATGCTCCTTGATCAAACCTTAGTCAGATTCATAGGCTAAATACGACCAAATTTGAGTAGAATGAGCTACTTTTGATAATGCCTTCTAGTCCGCTTCTTCTACATTAGGCTTTTGGAAATATAAATGCATTTTACACAAATGACATGCGATTGCACATTCGCGGGTAAATGTAGCCAATAAAGAACTGCATTTAAATGACACTCCCAAGGACGATTAACTGTCGCTCCTCAACAGGAAAGACGATTGGTGATCGCACACCCACTCATTTTGCGATAACTCAAAAGCATCTCCTAGATTATGCAATGAATCAGCAAGCATGCCCAATCAAGGAGGCTTTCAAAATGCTGCTTTCTCGTTCGCATCTTTGTCTCCATTTCATGTGTTTCAACTTTGCGAAATCAGTTTTACCTCCTTCGGCTCAATTTAATTCGCGTTAACGCTTTTAGATCAGTTTCACCTTCTTCGTCTCCATTTTATGCATTTTTATGCTATAAGTGCTATTTTTCTCCCTTTGGCTTCATTCAACGCATTGACGGTTTGAAATCGACTCTCCTTCCCTCAGGCCATTTTCATGCATTTTGACGTTGGAAATAAGTATTTCCTCATTCGACTCTATTTTATTCATTTCGATCTTGTGAAATCATCCTCTTTCCTTCAGCCCTCCTTCAGCTTCATCTCATGCTTTTCAATGTTGTGGAATTAATTCCACTCCTTCAGCTCCATTATATGCAATTCGATAATTTGATTTTAATCTCTCTTTCCTCCATTTTTACGAGTCGAATCCGTAATTCCTTCCCATGTGCTACTTTTCGTGATTCTAACTTTATTTCAAATTTTCTTCGTCTTTGGCTCTGTTCCATTTCATGCGTTTCTTATTTGTAGAATCGATTTCCTTCTCTTTTTACCCTATTTCTTGCACTTCAAATTTTGGTTTCAGGCTCATTATCCTTTTTTTCCTTTTTTCGCATTTCCACTTTGCGTAATCATTTTTTTTTACCTAATCACTTTCGATTCGCTGTGATTTCATTTCGCCCATCAATCGCTTTAAAATTTAACGTGCCTTAAATATGCGCTAAGAGTTTTATGCTTGTAATGCGCATTTAAAGTTCATAATTTGCATGGGCCAACAAAACTACCAAGGAATCCATGAAGAAACTTGTTTAGCATCTTCAAATGATGGCTCGTATGGCGATGCAGTCAGTCCGCTCCTCGTCTTCACCAACAGCTCAGCGACTTCTTTTTTGGCAATTTAATGCCTTCAGAGCTTACTGAATGGTGGTAGCGAAGCCGAACATCTTGTGGAAGTTGATTTTGCCGCTGCAATTACGAGTGATTAGCAAAGCTCCTTCCTGGTAGCAGATGGCAGAAGATATTTTTAGCTGTGTGCATCATCTTTAATTCATAACACATTAGCAGTCATTTAGTGTAGCAGCACACTCGAGCAGGATCTAAGTCCCACATACTCATTTCTTGTGTCCCTGTTTGTCGCAAAGATATAGTGTTAAAGTAAGTTTTGTAGATCTTTTTATTAGACAATTTCGCTAGTATTTAAAAGACCACCTTGCTTTACCATTTACTACTCTGGTTCAAGTCGAAGGTTGTGGCAGCAAGGCAATGAGAAATGGTGACCACACGCAGTCATAAATAAGTCACAACTGAAAGGATTGGTAGATGCGTGGCTAAGATTTTAATGGACTGCCCTCAGACTGCGCTCCGTTGCTGACTCATTCACGCCTGCCAAACGATGGATCGACTAGTGCGTGCGTTGTGCCTTCGTCGCACAACGACTGCCCAGATAAGCAGGCTGTCGATCGACATGACTCAGTAATCAGGGTAAAAATCTCATGCATGGATGGCAAGTGCAATGAATAAATGAAGCCATAAGTAATAAACCACCATTTTCAATTAAAATTTGAATTTTTTCTGGTTCCTAGTTTTCTTGAATCTTTATTCCCACCATACTGTACAATCCCATTACATTGTGCAGTATCTCACGTTCCTTGTCTGCCTGAATATGGAAACAGTGAAATCGCATACAGAAGAGACGGTATCGGCACTGTGGCTTCTTGAAGCTTGCGATGTCTTCAATTCGCTGATAAGATCATCATCAGTGTAAGAGAGTCGCAATGGTTACTTCCTACTCTCAGGTCATGCTCTCCGACAAAGTTAAAGCATGTTCTAAGTTACATTTAAGGTCTATCGCTGGGCTAGACATTTCGGATATGTAGAATTTAGTAAATTCGCTTAAATGCTTTAATTCTTTCTGACGAGTGGCATCTTAACTTTTTCCAGCAGGGCTGATTTGTCATCGAAGCACTCCGCAGGATGACTGTTGTAATGCTTATATTCTTTAAATGCACCTTGTAGGCCAGGGGCGGGGAACAATTTGAGCTTGGTGCCTCCCAGGGGCGTGACTCATCCCCGTCCCAAACTCTCTTACTAGGCCTCGCTGTACTCTATTTCAGAAGAACTATATCGATCAGAAGGAAGAGGAGGAACCCTTTACACTGGTGGCAGCGTTGGCGGATCTTTCCCATTTCAAGGAAGGAATGAATTTCCGAAATCAAATGAAAACCGTGAGGTTCAACATCCACTTGTACCCTCAGCAACGAAGGATTCCGCTGACCCTGCATACTCTTCCGCAAGAGCCTTTCTCCGCAGCGATTGATGCCAGAGTCCCACCTGATTCCGATCTTGACCAGTGCTGCGAGATACTGGCTCAATTCGTTATCGACCAGTGAGAGGAGTCGCTAGCTAGAGAGTTCTTCCGCCACGATCAAAAGCCAGGCATAAACGACGAGGAATACGTGGAAGTCATGCAAATCATCGCCGAACGGGCCTTCAAAGCCTGCCCACCTAGCATAGTGAATAGATGGGTGGCTGTTCAATTCAAAGCTGGAGTCCGACCTCCGTCCATCGCAGCAAAGCTTCAGGCCATGAAGACCAACGATACATTGGCCAATTTCGCACGATGGATGCTCCCGTCGACGCTTTCATAAAGACGCCAATGGCTTCAAGCGACCGCCTTAGTGGCGGTATATTATGCCAATCCGCGGTCATACCGTTTTAAAAGTCTACGGCCACGGAACTTGGGAGTGTACGCAATGAGGTGGAGTTGAAGGGTGTAATAAGATTGATAAGTATATAAAATTTGGTACGGTTTCTTTTAGGTTAGATTGACTTTATCAAAACATCATTTTGGCTCACAATTTTCAAGGCATAAGTTTACTTCAGATCGCATATATCTTTAAGAGAAGCATGTCTTTGCGTTAAGGTATTTGCTTAGCATTTCCAAGGTGATTTGTGGGAGCTGCTTTTCACTTCGTCGGTAAGCAGCATCCCTTTCTACACAGAAACATGATGATATTTGTGAAAATGGCTCACATTTGTTTCAAAGACTTGCCTTAAGTACCAAGAATCACTTAGTGGATAAGTCATTATTAGATCTGAGTTCCACGAATGAGCTGCTCAAATCGTTTCACCACCATGGACAAGGTCTGAATGATGTAGAGATTTAATTTATGGTTTATACTAATGCGTGCATAGGACGATAGACATGTAAAACTATGTCACACGAGTCTAATTGCACTGCGTTCTATGTTTTCTCCCTTTTGGTCTGGAATTGATCTTAACAAGATCCTGGTTGACGGCTTGCTAAGACACCAATGCAGGCAAGTCTTCTGCTAAACCGCAAAATTTTGTCTCGCGATTGTACGAGGAGCCTGTTATAAATTATATGTTGGGCTACTTCCGCTCCCGTGACGTACATTAAATTGAAAGACGTTAAATGTTAGGGAGTGACCGCAATGCACCACGAATGATTTCGATACGAAAACTAAGATAATACAAGCGTGCGGCTGTGATCCAATTTGTAGTTCTATTCGGAGTTTTTAACCTCGCACTCATGTTTGTCTTTCAACTCTGGTGGCTATGACATTTACCATGCTATATGGTTCAACTTGGACCTATCCGACGGGTCAGGGGCATCTTTTGACAAAAAGGCTGAAGTAGCACAAATTTATGTGACTGCGACCCATTTCATTTGCATAGCCCCGAAACCAATTGGAATTAATGAGCAGCGGCCTTGATTAGTCAGGTTCATCAATTCTTGGACTTCGCACACGTGACAGGCATGGCTTTACAGCTAGTTGAGGTGATTGCCACCCTTCACCGAAGTGTCAAGGAAGCAAAGTTGAAGTGTTGATGCAGGTCTCATCTCTTGTTCTTCCAATGTAGCACAGTTGCCTATTTTAAGAGCTGCGTAAGGCTAAGAAACTCCGTGGACTCTGGAAAGAACGCCTGCTAGCATGGGCTAGCAGTAAAACATGTGAATGACGGATTAACTAGCCATAGTATATCAGGATTGGGTCCTAAGTGTGAAACAGACGAAAATAGCCCAGCACCAGAGGTGGAGGGACAGGCAAAATTACAAGTCTGATTGTGCATCTGTTCAGTGGAAATGTTATTTGATGCTACCCAGAACCAAATAACAATCAGAGGCCACTGCAAACAGCACGATAGCTAATTGCAATTCGCACCTTAATATTTGAGCGGGAATTTGCCATGAGGACACATCAGCGCTAGCTTGCCCGTATTGAGGGAAACCATAAGTCATTAACACAGTTAATGCTCATGCTGCGAATTGCGGCTGTGCGGAGGAGTTAGACATGGGTGGGTGAAGCGTGTGGAAGGCATCAAATCCATCAGCAGGTATTTCACTCAGAGGATTGTGCACAGCCGTAAACAACATTTCGCAAATAGTTACATTTGGTGTGAATTGTGCAGAACAGTCGTGCAGAGTCAATTCGATGTAGAATCCATCTTCTAACCATAAGCTTCTAAACATGGCCACTAATTTTAAATGAAAAACACACCTTTGAATGAAGGCAGAAGCCTTGGTTTGCAAATAGGTGGGAGTGTTTTAAGACGTGGTGCGTTGCACGTGACGTGATAGCTGGTTGACCTGCCACCACGTCGTGAACGCACCACGGATTCACACTTTAAGCATGACCTTACGCTGACTTCGTGTAAACAGCTGTGTCACGACTAACGTGTATCTGGTCGTAATAGCAACCGACAAAATTGGAAATAAAAGGCTCCAAATTCTATTTAGCTGATAAATTAGTCATGATAGTTGACTATTTGCCAGAAGGTCGAATCTGCATTTTTAGGTCCTTCCACCGTTAGGTGCGACCAAACTTTGAGCCATATCTGGCACCCACATTGCTTCTAACGATCCGCTATATTCGTCTATTCATTCATTTTAGGTGTGGTTTTTGAGCGAGTCAGTTCTGCGGATGCAATAACCCAGTCAGGGTGCAGCGTGATGCAAAACAGTAAAACTTAGCACCCTGTTGCAAATGTTGCTTACAATGGGACACAAATTATGTGTGCTCTCAAGTGAGCAGAGCAGATTCCCTCTACCTCTTTACTTAACCTGCGTCCTTCTTATCATGTGTTAGCGGTTGTCTGTCTGGTTGCGCAAAATTTTGTACATGTGCACGTGTGCCATCAACCGCTTTTATTTTCGTCCATTTGGGGAGAAGTCTTCATCGGTGTTTCACGCAACCGGGCGGGAACGTTTCGGCGTGCTTGAGTATGTGCATATGCGAAGGCGTATTCATCTCATTCCCTTCACATATGAACTTTTTGTGAACGAATTTAACCGTTTAACTCTGAACGAAGTACAATCATATTGAATCGCTTGCTAGTTGACCAGTAGGCTTCCCATTTGATCTCAAATCTACGCTCTGCTAACACTCCGACAAACACTTACAAAACCAATTCTCTACACTTAATCGCTTTTCCTTCCTGCGGCTTCTCTACTATCTCCCGCACACTGAAGTGGACATCGTGTGAGAGGAAGAAAGAAGGACCACAACGCCACAGAGACATTGATCAAAACGGGCGACATGAGTAAGGCAGGAGGCAAACGAGGCAAACTGGGTAGTGCAGCACATTAAACCTGGGAAATCCCTCATAATATTAATTTATTTTGCTTTTGTAAGCACGGAATGGAGGGTTCCATCAACCTAGTTGCTAAGGAAAACGGAGCCAAAGAAGATAATAGCTGTTTTTGGGATGTTAAAATACTCGAACTGGATTCAAAAAACAAAACAAATTTGCTTCACAAGTCGGAATGCACGAAGTGGAGCCAGAAGAGGAAGTAATTCTCACAAAATCTGAGCGCATGGAATGTAGCTAAAGGAAAAAAAAATTGATTACAAATAGCACAGAGATATGTTTAAGTAAATGAATAAATCTGCAAAGGTAAGTAAAAGGTATTCCTCCTCCCAAGCGCCGTTTCTTTCCGCCTTGCGGTCAGAGCTGTGGTCTCCGTCACTTCGACAAAGTTATCACCAGCAGTTCTAGCCTGACCAATGTCTTGAAATTACATCAAATAATGCTTAGTGCAGCTGTTTTGTTTGCATAGTATGAAATAAGTAAGGTTGGCCAGATAAAGTACATTTGTTTGGTATAGTGGAAGCTTCTTTCACTCCCACCTCTTTGTCAACTTCATCCGCCTTACCTACTGTCGGCTTGAAAGTAGTAAGAAGGGCACATAAAATGCGCCTATGATCTCGTTAATATTTTGTGTTTTGCTGCACCCACTTAAAAAATTACTATTCTGACCTTCGTTTTCGGTAAATGGCCACAGTTATTCCCTTACTACTTTGCCTTTGCCCTTGATCTAAATCGATAGCTCCTACAATTTTTGTAATGGACGCAATTATCATGTAAAAGAATGGCACAAAGTGACCAAGGTTAACCAACTTTTCCAGTTTTGCGGAGGACAGCAGTCACTCAGGGCCGAAAATGATGTCAGCACTAGATTTCTGAAGTCTTGCGCAGGTTATGCCTTTATTCAATTTTGCTAAAAGGAGGAAGGATTATAGGATGTAGCACGCATAATAAACAATGATCAATCTTTTTAGCAGACCGTTAAATAGACTCATGCGTTATTTTTAATTGGTTGTTTATAAAATTCAACAATGAATCCCTAACAATGAAGATCCATTTAAATGGATTTTCCTGCCATTTATCAAATTGATTTCTGCAATTCAAAGATTTTCATGCAAAAACCTAAAAACGATGCCAGACAATCCTGTGTTGACACAGTTAGCATAATCTTATTTTGCCATTAGTTCAGCGAAGTCGGTAAAATAGCTATTGTCCCCGAATAATGCGTTAAGATTTATGTAAACTGAAATCGATTGCAGATGATTATAAAAACGTCATTCAAGTGCAATTATATTTCAATGCATTAGACGAAAAGGATTTTTAATTGGATACATAAAATCCCCTCATTGATTCGTTACTATTGTTTTACCTTCTGCAACTAGCGCAGTCAAAAATGTTCATTATAAGAGTGAAGACATCAATTAATGCTTAAAGCAAATTAAGTCTTTGAAGCATTTGATGCGCGGAATAAAACTAAAGAGAAAGAAAATTGAGTTCATTAGGTCAAAACCTTTGAAAAGAATTAAGGTAGAAATAATTATTAGTAAAGGCAAAAAGGCAAGAAAGAGGCAAAAAATAAGGGAATTGAACCCAAAATTTGAAATGCAAGAAATGAAGTCAACAAAAAGGAAAATTAATTCACAAAATTGAAATGCGCGAAACGGAATAGAGCCAACGAAGCAGAGAATTAAAATTAAAGCTTGAATGCATGAAAAGTGGCAAACGGAAGGGCAAATTCGGCGGTGAATCACTATAATCCATAAAATGAGGATGAAAGGGAGAATTGAATTTCAAAGCATCCAAAACATGAAATAAAGCAGAAAAAGGAAAATTGATATTGAGCCAAATCACTTCATTTAGAGCCGAAGGAAGGAAAATTACTTTACAATGTCAAAATGCATAAAACGCAGTCAAAAGGAAGGGACTTGGATATCACAGCTTTGAAAAGCATAAAATGGAGTAGATGAAGGGATAAATTGATATAAGAACATCGGACCGAATAGGATGGAACTGACTAACGCAAATCGGCACATCAAGGTTGAAATGCATGAAATGGAGTCAGAGGCGAGAAAATTGATGTCAAAGCTTCAAACGGCTTTAAATGTTATCAAGAAAGAGAAACTGCTATCAACATACTGAATTAATTGTAATTGAGCCGAAGGAGGGAAATTGATATCATAATGTCAAAATGCCTTAATTCGAGCCGAAAGAGAAATAACTGATATCAGAACATGATTAGGCAAGATTTGAAATCGAAGGAGGTGTATTTGATATTTAAAAGACGAGATGCATGAAATGGAGCCGAAAGAGAAGAAATGCATCTTAAACCATCAAATTGAATTCAAAAGAGTTGAAGAAGAAGAGATGCATGTTACAGCGTTGAATTGAATGAATCGGAGTTCAAGGAAGCGAAATTGGTGTCAAAACGTCGAGACGCATAAAATGGGGTTGAAGTCGGCACTATTTCTTGCACTTCGTATCGTCGCATCAATTTCCTCTCCTTTGGCTCCATTTCGTTCTTTATGACATTGCGAATCATTTACAAATTGTTTGGCTCTATTTCATCCTTCTAATACTATCTTGCAGGTTCAATATGTAAGCTTGCACAGGTAAGGGCTCGCATGCAAAATTAAGGCGCCTAGGGCAGTCGGAGGCCTGCTACGCAAGAATCTATAAAGTTCAGAAATGACGAATTTCAAGGCCTATTTGAAAATGTCAATAACCTATTTCTACCGATTCTCGTTTAGTGGAATCTTCAGGCTGGTTATATACTGAACCGTTCGACGCATTTCGTGCACAGCTCATGGGTAAAAGCGCACCGATGTCACTAATGAGACTGTTTTTATGGCCTAAAGTTGCACACAGCAGATTATAAGGCTTGGAATAATCAGGAAAGTATGTTGTTGTGCATACGCTATTCCTGTTAGCATTGCCGCCTACAAGGCATTCAGCATCCAGTGCTCCGATTTAAGGATGCAGTCAAGCAGTCACCGAAGGAGGCGGTAGTCAAAAGCCCTAAATAATCGTCACCTAAGTAGGTTTGTCGATGGGTGTATTATCTTCACTGTACGCCTCTGTTCCGATACGTCTTAGTTGGTTGATCGACAGACCCCTCACCTACCATACCAAGGCTCTTTCAAACTTGTACCCTCCCTAGTAAAGCTACAATTAAGTTGTGTTGAGCTTTGCATGTTGATTATGATTGTATCTGGAACCGCAGCACAATGAACTTTCTGCATATAATAAAATAGCATCGAATCGGGCAAAAACCAGCTTGCAACTTAAAATGCAACTATTTATATCAGTCTTCCTGCTTTAAGCGCAATTTGTAATTCGACGCAAGCCAACTTATTGTAGGCTGCTAGCCAATGCACGTCTCAAGGAGTGCGCTTAGTAGCAACGAAAAACATCTCTGACTCGAATCTATGAAGTCAAAATATAAGAGCAAGACTTAGAACCTGAAATGTGTCCTCATTTTAAGCAGTGACTGCGTCCATGCATTCTGTCACAGTTTTGTTCAAATTGCAGTGAGAAATGCCATTGATGAGGATACGACATTAGTGGATAGTCGCTTTGCATCCCATTGTGCAACGCATTAGGAGCGACGTGGGCTTGCATCCAGGAGAAAGGCAGTTTTCAGTGAGTGGTCATTGAAGAAACGACGCAGACACTCAAGTCCATCCCAAAGATCTGCTACTAGTCATTTTGATTTGGCAAATTCAACTACTTTGTGATGATGTGGGTGCATTGGGAAACACTGTGCAACAAAGACAAGGAAATTTGGTCCACGACTATATGGAACTACCTAAAAATATTCAGGAGTGCATTGCACTTACAAACAATAGGCAACCATGTATTTGAATGATTTTCAAATAACTTCATGCTAAGCGTCGAGGCCGCTGCTATTCGACCTTCAAGCCCTTAGTTGAGGTGGAAAAGTGCACAGGCTTACTTAAACTATCTCCCGTGACCCAAGTTGTTCCGCACGATAGTGGATTTAACCTGCTTTGCTCCTTCTACTTTCTCCTCTATCTCTAAGGAAGTCGTGGAGAGAAAAGGTGTCAAACTCAAGTCGTGGCTGTTCATGGGGGGATAAGAAATAGCTTTCCTTGCAATTTAAATGCCCACTGACTGATTATATGCATGAAATCCTCCTTAATGCGTAAAAAGCAATTGTGTCAGTAGATGGCCTATCCTCAGTAAAGGCCTTTTACTCGCTCCAAGAGAAACCAGTGGCGATATGTCCAACACATTTCCTCATATTACTAAGCGCTTAAAGCATAGTACCATGTTTAATTGATTTCGATTCGGGTTTTATAGCTTTTCTAGCCTTTTTGATGCAATAAAGTTAGCCCAATGGTTTGGCGGTGTGTTAAGCAAACCGGACAACGCGCACGTCTGAATTCTAAAAATTCAAAGTATGCTTGGAGTAAGATGTCGAAGTCCTATCGGTGACTGCCAAAGTACTGTCTGAGAACGGCAGGGATCCTCTAATTCGACTACTTACTAGGCGAGTAATTGTATTCAGACCAAAGTAAAAGTCAGTCAAATCGACATGCTTTAACTGTTAATGATCTTTCCCCAAACTCGTATGAATAGACGTGCGGATTGCCAAGCATCGAAATGCACAACTTCAAAAAAGTCCATTGGCATGCACAGGTGTAAGTGTAAAGTGAAAAGGGCATTATAAAAGGGAAGAAAGCAGACATCGATGCTCGCGAAACAGGTGTGTTAAATAAAGGATGACGGTATTCAATGACATGGAGCAGGAGCTGCATTTGGGGGTTTCATATTGGAAGAGATGAAGGTCTGCGCTGAATTCACTCTGAGAAGAAACGCGCCAGCTGAATCCACTCTTAAATTTTAAATGCATTAAAACACAGAGGAGTATTAGTTAACCACAAACCAGGCAATGCAGATGCTTGAGCAAAGGCTACTGCGACTCGCCGGATTCGTTACTGATTATATTTCTAGAACCATTTGCAAAACTTATTTCTACCCCTTCTAGTTGAGAAATTATTTGATAGAAAAAAACCACTCATTCTGATATGCATTTTAGATATTTTCATTTTAATACATGTGCAATTAAATCCTATTAACCCATTGTCACTTTGACTGGAAGAAGTGCTTTACTGAGTTGCAAAGCACTGGAATGGAGGGCGGAGAAACAATTTGTCCATTTCATTCAACCAGACCAATATTTGGGTAGAGACTCACTGCACGCGCTAATTGCTAAGCGCTCGTAGAGGGAGGTGCCGAGTCGCACTGCTTGTGGTGTATTCGAAGTAGGGGAATCGTTTCTGATAAATATGCACTTTCGCTATGAAATTGCCCTATTCTAAGAGAGATGATCAATCTTCACGTTTTTAATGGATGCTTAGATCACCAACATGATCTGTCAAACTTTGGAAGGATGAAACACTAAAACTCGATTCCGCCCTCTATTATGATGCATTAAAGCGCAAATGGACTAGTGATTTCGTCTACATTCTCCACCGTAGAAAGGGTCCTCCTTGATGCTAACGGTTCTCTTAGCATGAGTACGGGTAGCAACGGAGAAATCGCGTGTTTAAGATCATATTTGGTTTGCGTTAAGGCAGGAGAAACGTGGCGCTTTGTTGTGTCTAAAATTTCCCGTGTTACTAAAACACAGACGCTCAAGAGGACACTACCAAACGTATTCTTGCAGAATCATCATTGTAATGTATCAAACCTAAGACTGACTGCTAGTGGAGATAAGATAAATGGTGCTTCTTCGTGCCATGTTGACCAACTTGGTGAATCTGACTTGGCTATTTCCTGGCATTGCCTCTAAAGTATCCTTTGAGGAGCTTGCTAATCGCGATTCTGAGAGGAGTTTCAGTGCCACCAAGTTTGTGCAGGATTCGAATGTAACTGAAATGAAGGCTATTTGCATGGTTAGAATAGCCACCCTTTTGTCTATAATTATGGCAAAGGGCGCTCTTCATTAATGAAACCGTTGTAAACCTGGTGGCTGTTGTGTTGGAATCAATGTGGAAGAAGCGTTTGATTACATTCCCATAGAAGTTAATAAGCTGTCAGAGGCATCGAGACATAGAGACAATGAAGAACATTTTGCAGCAGCGGATCCATCATGGTGCCCTAGAAGACATGAAGAACTTACCCTTTGGTAGAAAAAGCCGATGCGAACTGAAACGGTTTCCGAGTTTAGCATCATCAATCTGTAATATTGTGGAAGAATTTGTTGCGTTACTCTTAAAATTCCGATTTCGCAGGACTTCATTATAAATATAAGGCAAGGTCTATGTAGAACAGCGTTAACAAGGAGATTGGAGTTTTCTAGCTTGTTAAATACCACCTTTAGAACCAAACTCTGCACTTTAATTTTTTGACTTAATGACATTAAGTTCACATAATGAACACAACGCGAATATTATGAAAAATCCACACCTATTATGACGCAGTGGTTTTTCTGAGTTGCGCTGACTTTTCCAATTAAATTATTATTGCAAATGAACAAAAAGCGAAGAAAAACGGTAAATTCTTAATCCTCTGTCATAATTTGCTGCCATTGCACTTGCACTTATGACCAACCCGGAAGACGAGATTAATTTCCTCAAGGAGATGAAAGTAAGCATGTGGTTTTTGAATTATCACATGTGTCTTAACTTCAGTGCTCATTTCTTTACCTATATCACGGCGTAATTGCCTTAGAAAATGCGCAAGGACAATGACATCCGACTAACCTACATGTTCGGTGGGAATGTCATCAAGAGCGCCTTAGTACCTGATCGAGCGACTCACTTGAAATACCTCATGGATTTGCTCTGTACGCGGCTGTGGTATGAAGCCATGCAAACTATATTCCCATCAGGAGGAAGTTTGTGTGCTAGTGCACTACTCTATTTGTCTAAAATAACTTCCTCAATTGAGCAATCCGGCTAAATTCTTGTTTTATATTCTTGTGGAAGGCGAGAAGAAAGCTGATGGTAAATACAAATGTACCAAGTGAGGCAAAGTGTATAACAGCTTGGATGGCATGCACCAACACCTCCTGCGCCACAGTAAATGCAGGTTCTACTTCTGCGTGCAATGCTTCGAGGGATGCAACACGTTTACGGGTATGGTGCACCACAGGAAGATGACACATGGTGGTGAGGTTTGATTGCAGTCAGTGTTCATTGCTCTACCGCTAATTCCAATGAATAATACATTGTACTTCTTGTAAAAGATGTATTTGAGCTGCCGCCATCAATCCAGGAAGTTTTGAGAAAACTGGAAAGACCTGATGGCCTAGAGCCTCCTCAGTCCTCTATGTCCGAAGAGCTGAAGGGGTGTCCTTCCGAAGAAAGGTGCAGGATGGAGCACCGCTGCAGCATTTGCGGATCCGATTTCGACCGGTTGGATGTGATGTTATCACACACAGAACAGGAGCACCCAACTGAACGCGAAGACATTGGCCGGTTGCGTGTTCGCCTCATGCGTGCTGCACTCAATCCTAATGAAGATGAGGAGGAGGATGCTCCTAATCCTACCAGCTAGACTTAGGAGAAAGTATATCTAGGTGCTGGCACATATGTATATGTATAATGCTCTTTGTGACGGCTTCTTTAACAGGAATTTCGTGCTTCTTCGATGCGATGATGCCTCTATAATAAGCTGATGCTTATTCCCTATAAAGTCTCTCGCAAACCTGTCCAGTTAACTAATTTTTGGTATGGTGCTTTGCTACTCCACCTTAGGTGAGAGCCATCAGACAAATTCAGTTAGAAAAACCTTATATGATTAGAACCACGTAAAGTCCAACTTGTAAAACTGGTGAACTTAATCCACATTCATCAATGTTAATCGGCAGTTAGTGGTGGGGTGGCCGAAGTGATGTAATTAGTTGGTTGTCTTTAATTGGGCAATTGAATAATGAATAAGTACAATATAACACACTTTTGCCGATTAAGCCAAAACGAAAGGACATGCCAAAATTGCAACCCAGAAGATGGAAAGCGGAACTCTCAATAAGGTCAGATTACAGTAGCCGCAACAAAATCACAACTAAAAAGCTTATCTACGCCTTCCACAAGCAACATGGCTACAAAGTGTGTCGAAACTGCACTTGTTGAATAGCAATGCATCAGCCGTGTTGACTTGCAGTTCATTTTGTTGCTATGCGTTAGTAATCCGGATAGTTTCTTAGGCCAGCACGTTTGTGTGACATGTAGAACATCACCTCGATCACATTCTTATTCTCACATGGGGAAGTCGAAAAGGGACATGAGTTAATGGTTTGTTTATAATTTGTCATGTCCATTTAAATGTTTCGCACTCCATATCTCAACGCTTCAGCTCTACACTTTGCCGTATTCACCCTAAAACGATCCTTGCCTTGCAGAACTTTAAAACAAGTGCGCAACCAAAGATATAGGGCATAATACCATCTTTTTCGCCGGTAAATTTGAAGTGCTGAACCAGGGTTGTTTAGCTCCTAAGTATTGCGTGCTCCCTCCACCCCCATCTCTGTTGCGTTTCGCTTGATGTGATGGAGACGGATGGCACACATCTGTGCAAGTGCGACAAAGGTGTGACTGCACCAGCAAATCTTTGCATTATTCGCAGAGACTAGCATGCGGCAACCTTAATCTATTTTATTCTACAGAAAGGGTGCAGCCTCAGTCGACACTAACACCGGTTGTCAGTGCGATGTCATGACAGAGAGTTTAATCATTCTGCTTGCACTAGAATCTAAAGGCATAAAAAATCGTACAATTTACAAGGCTTGAAGCACATTCAAACAAGTTTTACCTACAACCGCATGATAGAACGAGCACCACATTGGTCGTTTAAGGATAATAAAAAACCACAAACTGCTGCCCAATAAATAGGTGCGTATTTTAGAAAACGAACTCGTTTTTATGGAAGTAAATTTTAATTCAAAACACAGACATAACCTTCCATGTCTGTCATTGCTTGGCAGGATGGAGTCCGCAAATGTATGCTTTTCCTTACTGAGTCCCTATCTACGCATTTTAGCAAGTGATGGTTGTGTGTACTGTAACTTCGTATTTAGAAAGAGAAACACAGTAAAAAGTTTTGTTGGATGCAATCTGTGATGACTTGGAAAGAAAAATTTTGGTGCTTTCTAATTGCATATCACATCGATTCTATTAGTTTGCCCCATATCATTAAAGCCTGTAAATGCGCTGGCAAATACATGAAACTGGATACAAGCGCTCCATGAAAAGGAGATTATTAGAAATACCTATTTGGAAGGCCACGTGGCAAATACGACTTGTCCTCTGGTCCTGTACTTTTAAATGAGAGTACCACCTTCGTCGGCTTAGGGAATCCGAAATTCTATGCTACGGATGTGTTGCGAATTTGTTACCAGCATAACTAACTTATGATCGGTTTCTGTTTGATGCAGGACTATTTGCTTCATTTGCCAGCTGTATTTTCGTAAAATATTTGATCATGAAGCGAATATTCCCGATGTTACTCATGTAGTGATCTGGGCGTGGTCTTCATATATGCACGTGCGTTTCAGGATTGCAATGTAGTTGATTTTTTACTGATTTAATCTGGTGCGTTGTAGCAACTAAGTACTTTTAAAAGGATATTAAACTTTTGGCGCCAGTCGCGTTTGGCAGCTTTGCAGTTTATCTCCTCCTACAGTGTTTTTAGATAGAGATCGATTTGGTAAGGGGATCCTGTTTTCGTCAAATGCTTCTTATCCTAAGCAAACATGCAGATGGAGCGTAAATGACAGTCGCCTTGTCTTTTAGGCGCTGTCTAATGCTGCGTTCTTATAAGCGGCCTCCGCATACGCCACCAGAAATTGCTTTCTATTCTCAAATAGTAGGTAGCCACGGTGTTCCTATCTCGAGACCATTGTTATAATGAACGATAATTATTTACCATCTTTCGGAGTGCGTCAGTGTTGATCCTGAACCAGATGTGGTGTTATGCAAGAGTTGGCATTCCCACCTATGCTTCGTTATGACTACTTGCACTTTAACTCGTTTTGGCATTTTGCATGAGCATGATAATTCTGTGCAACTCATTGCATTTTGTCAACAGCAAATTGTTCTGCCTTAGCTCCAAAGGGTGTAGGGTGGCAAAAGGATTTCACTAAGAGATTGTGATTCTAATCACTGGTACACCAATTCTAAGAGGTCTTGCACAAAGCAATCATGATAATGCTCTTTTAGTTAGTGGAATGTGAAAATTGGATTGGTGACGCAGGAGAAGAGTAAACCATACTGGAAGAGGTACCTGGGAAAGGCTGGCTGCATTTTATTGTTGGCAGTCAATTAGGAACACCGCTTTTGCTTTTAAAACTGGTCCACCTTGTGCATGCTCGCAATGCCGAGTCTTTGAGGAAAGAACTAATGCCATTAAGCGACGGCTAAGTAAGCGCCATTTAGATGCCATTCGGATCGGTGAGTTGTTTAGCTTTAGATAAATAATGGATGACAAAGCTGTCTCTACAAAATGTGGAGTGCTCAATTGCTTCGTATATAAATATCTAAATGAGTGAGGATCGGAGATTCACCTTGATCTACACCCGCGTGTCTTGATATTTGCGCCCCTTCTACACTGGAACACAAAGCAACTGTTGGCGTATGAGGTCTAAAAAACACTTTTATGAGTCAAACACCCACCACTTAGTTAATACGGTTCAAGACTTCCTGTGACATGCTCCGCGACCTCATGCTGCCCAAGGGTGAAAGTAAAAATCTTGGCAGAATAAACTCTCACTCCTGGTAATCTGGTGAATTCCGAAATTTTTAGCATTACTGGCCATAACGATTTGCAAAATTGAGAAAAATCTGTCGTATTTTTTCGGCAATGTCGAGTGTTCGTGATTCCGCATGCACAATGCAAAGTGAATATTCTGGAGTTCGCTTGATGATGCCAATTTGCTTGTGTAGCATTAATGCATCACATAATAGATTTATTGTGGTATTGGAGACACGAGCCTTCTCAAAAAGGTCTTGAAACTAGTGTTAAAGGCTTATTTTCGATTAAATGGGAACTGTAGTTCTTTGAGAATGACCGCTGTCTTATTATGTTGCATCGTGTTTTGCTGTCCTATGCTTCATTTTGTAGCAGTCAAGGTTAAAACTAGAGGGATGATTTGTCTCTTGCGTGACTCTACTGCAAGTTGTGCATTCAAATGCCATTCTCTACAGTGAACAGCTTAATGTGAACTGGTGGTTACGGCGACCGAAATTGTCATTATCGCATTACACTCACGGCTACCTACGGTGCACATAAATTAAACCGTTATGATATCGCACCTGCTGTAATAACTGCCACTGTTGCACACTTAGCAAGATTTTCCTTCCATTTTGATTGCGCAAGTTATTGCGGTTTTGAAGAGTGTTTGATCAGCGCAACAGACATGCGGAATAAGACAACACGGGAATAGTCGTAAAAAGGTGCAACTGGGACTACTGCTGATGTCAGTCCCGCAGTAGCCGAGATAACATTTCGCTTATTTATTTTTATTTGAGTTCACGCTGAGTGATACGGTCATCATAATAAAGCTGTAGATGAGACTAAGCAAAGTGCTAAATTGACCAGAAGACGAGCTTACTTCTAAGGTGCGGGTTTCCATGCCTCCGTTCCAGGAACAGCAAAATTTTATCTCACCCAACATTCGTCAGGCCATCATCACCGGTAATGGAATCAAAAAATTGCTTATAGAAACGCAAATTTTTACGAAATCGGCGTGTCAGATGTGCTTGACCACGAATCCACCTCGGCCTTCACCAGAGTGAATGACCTCTGCGTTGAGAGCAACAAGCAATGTTGCCGTCGTGACGTGCCCAGCACTCTACCCAGATCTTTAATTGGGAATCTCAGTGGATTGCTAAAGTGGCGCAGTGGTTCATTAGATTTGCATTACAGCAGAATGTTGACCGCTCAATAGCGGACACCTTAAATCTAACGCGGCGGGTCAATGTGGACTATACGCCACCATATGGATCTTGCCAATTGGCGCGGTGCATTTTAAAACAATGTTATTTCAACGATTGAGTATATGTGGGCTGTTTTCCACCAAAATGTACACCTCAGTAATTTGCAGTGGTGTCTTTCTAAGCCTTAGCTAATTGACATGTTATATATATATATATCAAAATCTGTTACAAAGTATAGACTCGTGTCAGGTTTCATTGCTCGTTTCCGCGCCTTACCATGCCTACTTTTCTTGCCGTATTGCTTCTGACAAAATGCAGCGGTTAATTTGAACTTCTGACATACTGACCTAAATTGCGTTGTCGTCCAAATTTTGTACTCTTACTGCAACCTTTATTCTATCAATCAAAATACAACACGTAATACGAAAGGATGTAGCAGACTGTGGCAATAATTTGATACTGCTTTTACGATTTAGGCGCCTCGTATAGTGCTGTGCAACCATTTTCTCATGTGCAGCAAATTATTGCAAAATTACTACAGTTTCATTCCATATCATTGCGTCTGAATTCGACATATTGAGCATCAAGAAGTAAGGCAACCCATCTTTGCTGTCCAAAGGATTGAATCGCAGCATTTGCGATGCTTCGCACGAAGAGTCAACGGAATGATTGCACATGCATGTTCGTTGATTTGGTATGCATGCACGCATGGTGCGGAATAGTCAGAACCGAAGCGCACGATGAAAGAGACACACTTATTCGCAACCCTAATTAGCGGCAGCTTAGTCAGGCCTGCATACAGCCATGCTCTTGATTGACTGCTCAATTAAACCTTCATATCGCAGCAGCAATTAGTGGTGAGGGCATTCATACATGTGAAATGCAGTTTCTACCTCCCATCCGGCATAAAAATGCTCTAGAATTCCCCCAAATTTTGTAGTCTGCGATTTGTCATTTCAAATTTTGGAAGCAATCACACCGACACTGTCGGCGTGCCTTTACTCCTGACAGCTCGAGATGCGTTGAATCGCTCAGTGCCTAAAAGACCTGCAGATCCTACTAGCTAAAAATCATCAAAAGTGGGCTGCTAGGATTGTCAGATAGTCTTGATAAACCATCATTTCCGAGTTGCTTAGCTCCTTGCGTGTGTGTCCGCGACCTATTCGTATGCATTTGTTGATATTTGCTTGCTGTTTTCGAACATATTAGAAAATAAACTTATTCGTGTTTGGGTCTTTTGTATTTTATACGTTCACATTCTCATAAAGCGAATAAATGCGCCAAATATGAACAGCTTTTGGCCAGTTGGCTAGGTAGTACAACCCGTCACTGGACAAATCCACCTTAAGCTGGAAGCGATGTCCGCGTCATTACCACATTGACCGCTCTTTTAATACTTCCTGCCCCTCGACACCAGAACTTGGTGAGTGATGTCGAGTAGCATCCAGAGCGTCTTACAATAGTCGTACCCTCAGTCAACAGCATTCAGCCTTGAGGCATGGTAATTCCTGTGACCGAATTCATTGGTTACGCCGCTGTTTGAGATGGTGAATATGTTCGGTTAATTTCTAGATTTACTCTTTAAGTCTTTATCCAACGCATCTGCTTGCAAAGTATAAAGCAGCAAATAACAGACCCGTAAATTTGAGAACATTTAGGAATAAAATGCTGCTGTACATGCGTCACCTCTCTGCTTGGTTTTCGGAAAAGAAGTTTCGATTATATTGCTGGCCATTTAACTTCCCCCTATGCCTTCACTATCTAAAGTCACGACTGCTTCCACTCTGACTTGAAGTACCTGTCTAGCAGTCAGGCAAGAAGACGGGTCCAAATTACTTTTAGGAAGCTACCGTCAGTTAGGTTTCGAAATGAATATGCTTTTAATCATACGTATCGGTTCTGACTCATCCAAGGTGGTTGATTGATGGATCCACCCATATATCAACCCTATGTTCGTAGACATCGATGCATTCGTCACCCAGGGAAAGATTGACGCCAATTTGACGCTTTGAATTTGCTTATATTTAGAATAGCATTGTATCGCTAACTTTACGCGACGAGTTGTCAGGGGCGTATTTATCATAAGCTGCACAAGGAGTGTGCCATGTGAGTACAATCGAACGAATATATTCCTGTCTCGCCAATTGTGTGATTTTCACATGAAGAATAGGCACACATTCGTTGAAAGCGTAAGAAGGGTGTTATAAAAATAATCATAATTGAACCATTTGCAGAAATTAATGCGATACAAATTTTGTTAACCAAATCTGAACTCCTCATTTTCAACTTCATTTCTTTGATGGTTCAAGTCAATTTCATCCTTTATCTCATCTTGATCCTACATGCGTACATTATGCGATATTTGAAAGTGCTGAACAAATAACTGTGTAGTTAAATTTCAGGGATAAGGATTTGGCCTCCTCCCATCAATCTAGCAACCTGCTAGATTGATTAATGAATGTCTGTCATCACAAGTTTGACAGCGATATTGCTTTGAGTATGTATTTACTGGTGCACTTGCCTGTAGTTTTTAAACGAGACTTAACCATATCGTATTATTGAACGATTAATTTCGTGCAAATTACTGCCTTTTTAATGCATTAGAAACCATTATGACTATCTCTACTGCCCCTTTGATAAAAGTCAACACCTAGCCCAAAATACGCCTTTGCTAGCTCTACTGCGATCGCTATGAGTGGGTCAACAATTCCTTTACTCAACTATACCTCGAGTTGCTTGAACTGTTTTTAAAACAGGTGCAAAACGTCGGGTAGAAGCAGTCTGCAATTGGCAGCGCACTTAAATAGAGTGCATTAGTATCAATGGCTCTTCTCATTCTTTTCTACCTCTTTCGCATAAACTACGACCTATGTATGAAGATGTAACGGCAAATGCTGTCTGCTCCTACGAAACCACGTGCAGAAATTGCTGTCCTAAGCTCACACCAGGCAGCACTGAGAGACGCCACGCGACACGTGTCCCTAACAAATTCGCGCTCGTCAAACTCGGAGAGGTCAGTCACACAACATGACATCGAGATGCTCTTCCACGCGTTCTATCGTCCTTTTCTATCCATCATGCTTCGCAGTGTCGTTCCTACTATTTCGTTATTCGTCAATGTCTCCCTCATGCTTTGTTTTTATCGCCCCTGATCCTCTTTTCGTCCTGTACCCTTACCACATCATCTTTCATCTTCGTGCCACTCCTAGCTTTGTATCTCGCCATTTTAGAGACCGGACGCATAAACAACGCCATTGTGGACCACGTTAATCGTGTGATATCAATCACGTTGTCTTAATCATCAGAGTATGCAAGGACGTCCAGATAGTTAGTGTCATTTTGTTCGACTCTCCCGTTAAATAGCTTGGTCGCGTAAAGAGCAAATCGCATTTGAGGTGATGTACTGAAAGGAGACGAGTGCGATCCGAGTACTCTCTTCCCCATTATCCTGCACAAATTTGAGTACTATGCGATAAGACCTGCTCATAATAAAAGCATTCCTTGCGAAATAAATGCATTTTCTTTCCATACGTCTTCACACAAAATTTGGACATGCCAGCAATACGGCAGTAATGAGATAGTGTAACAATCGGAATTTTGGACAACAACCTTTCAAAACTATATGCCATGTAACATTCGCCAAGGATAAATATTTTTGTCGTTAATTCTTTAGCTCATTTTCGTGTTGACACAAGTGATTTGGGGGCTCAAATAAGAGCACTCTGTGACCTTTCCGCTCTGCATAAATGCATAAAATGCTAGGTAAGAATGGAAGGAATGCAGCGGTTTAGAACGGCTGACGTTACGTGAACCTGGAATAAAAGAGCAATCTTCCCTTGCCCCATTATGGGGTTATGATCAGTTTTGCACTAGTCCTACACTCCAATTCAACGACAAGTGTCGAAGACCTGCTGGGCAGTAATTGATGCATTCTAGGCTGCAACAGCCCGATCGCAACTCGATAGCTTGCGAAGCGGCACTCAATTAAAAACAGGGCTTGGCTCTTCATTATTTACACCGTGAATGTCAAAGTAGACATGTGCGGCAGAGTAATCCAATTCTAATCTCACATTTAAATTGTCTAACTCCCTTGGCTCACCTCCCTTAGGTCTCACAACTAGCAACAGACAAATTCGTTTGCTTTAGAGATGGCACAACTCTAACAGCCCTAATTAAGCTCTACGATATAATTTTTGATTTGTGTGGCGTAAAAGCATGAAAACAAATTGTATTGGAAAAACGACTTCTGCCTGAGCGTCTAAAATCAGTACTGGGTTCCAGATCTGTGCGGCTTCTTGAGAATTGGCTTTTTGGATTTGCCGTTGATAAGTCAGTTACATCCCTGCAAAAAATAAGCCGCAAGGGCTTGTTTATGATCACTACGATGACACTTGACATGTGTTAATTCGGGTTAGAAGTTAAGCATTCTCTCTTTTGAGAAAAATAAGTTGATGGAAATTTGAAAGTGTATTGTTGATTCGAGCCGTGTTCAAGCGCGTGGCTCCAACACAGCAAGGACCAAATGAATAAACCCCACCACAAATGCTTTAGCGGAATTCATGTTAGCTAGAATAACGGAATTGTAGTAACTCCTAAGCGCAAGTATTAACCTCTTCATTTACGGTGTGTCTAGTTACTTTAATTCCCTGCGATTGATTGCGCTTACCATGCCAATGCTATATTAGCTTTTTTGGCCTGAAAGAATTGATGAATTTTATATGGTTTTAATGTAATTTCACTGGTAAATGTACAATGCACTGAAGGCCTGATCTAATGCAAATAGCAGTTAATGGTATGATGTCAGTTTTTATAAAACATTTAAGCTTCACACATAAAATGATTCAATAAATCCAACATGGTCCTTGACGGACGGCAGCAAATGACTTGAAGACAAGTACGACATGTTATTTTGTTCCACTTGTACATGCAACAATGTAAGAAGGGACACAAAATAGATCATAAAGAGCCAGATAAATCAGTAGATGCAAGTGTTGAAGGGAATGAGTGCCCTCATTTATATCCAAATAGTGAATGGACTGCATTTTGCATTTTGGCCAAATCAAAGACACACGCAGGGAATAAAATAGGGGCACATGGGGAATGGAGGCGAATTCGACAATGAAGAGAAGAATTGTGAGACCAGGGGCTACCACTGGCGACTGCAAGCGAGACAAGAATGAAGCACAGCAAGGCAGGCACCTTGTCTCAGCGGCAAGTTGCAGCTAACCTGAGTGGTGCTGCATTGGATACCATGTTTCTGCACAATTTCACTGGGTGATGATGCTGACACAACTCAGGTGCACGAGAGGTTCCTCACATACACTTTCAAACAGCACCCAAAAGGACAATCTCATCAGCCAACTCGGCGGATTGAGAGTTCAATTGTCTGGATATTCTCATGCTTATTATTGCATACGTACCATCAGAAGATGCACATGCTAGTGACTGTGTGAACGAAAAGATGGTAGACGCTTCGAACAGAAGGCTCTGAGGTCTAACAATTATTAGTAGCTTTGACAGTTTTGCAATGCATCATTCAGTAGACTGATTATCACAAACACATCATTTTAAATAGTGGCGACGAATAATAAGACGCTGCGCGAACAGTGTCACCCATGCTGCCTCCATAGTTCGCCTGCCAGACAGAAAATCAAAGTTGTATGGCAGTGAGCTTAGACAGAAGACGCAATTAGTGTAAGAAACAAGTAAGCGAATTACGCTGCCTCCTAAGTCGATAGTATTTCAGTAATGGTAAGAAAAGCGGATTTTCAATAATCGGTGTGGCTAGTATGTGGCTGATATGACGTTGGCATAGTCCTTGACAATTAGGAATTAATGTGGGGCAGCCAAGTAGCAGAATCAGCAGATTTTCAAAAGCGATTGACGAATTAGCATAAGGTAGGTAGAATGGATTTAGATGTGGCATTCAGGAATAAAGGCGGATTGTGCTTAAAGGCTGGAATCGAGTTACACAAATGGCAGTTAGAGTAGTGTATAAATAGGAGAGTATAACGAGTAATCGCATGGTTAAGTGTATGCAGGAGATGATTAGCAAGTGAGTAAACAGAAAGTGATGAAAACTCAAGAGGCGAAGTACACATTTAATTAAAATGAGTGCTTATTGGTTTAGTTACTCTGACGATGGTTTGACCGTTATGCTTCCTCTTTGCCGGAAAGTAAAGTTTGCAAAATTTGCCTTTTCTTTATGCTTGCATGTGGAACTAACCTCTTGTAGAGTAAAGTCCTCAAAAAACAAAAATTTTGTGGCGGATGAGATAGCGCACATCAACATTTAAAAAAGTTTTTGGTTAAGACGGATAAGAGGTATTTGGCCAAGGTGAGAGGTTGACACTTTAACGAACCCATGAACAAACTCTTTGGACGTAATCGCAGGCACTACCGAAAGTAGATTAGTAGGACACGGTGAGGAGGAATTCACACAGTTGGTCGATAATGTCCCCAAAGTGCTAGGCAAGGGCATGAAGACCGCTGATAGTTAAAGATATTCGGTTAAGACGTAATTATAATTACAACCACAATCGCCGCAGAAAAAATGCACGGAGGGCTGTGGCTGCTCATCTAAATCTCACGGCTTCAATCCATATTTTGGGGCAACGGTCATGATGATTGCTGTGGCTATTAACGCTATATGGCCGTTGGTGGTTTTTACCATCTACATCCCTTTTATTTTGGATGTAGCTCGAACATCCAAGGTAAGAAGCGGTGCTAACCCTGTGGTATTGTTTTTTTTAATAAACCACTGTTAAATGCCTCTGATTCTCCCCAAGCTTCTTATCCATAGTCTACTTTAGGCATCCCCGCATACATCGTTAATAACACGAGAGGTATTTGCATAGTAGCAGCGGCGTAAAACTTTTTCGATTAAGCATTTCACCATGCAAGTGCCACGATCCCTTCCATTTGTGACTTTTGGTGCTAGTAGATTAAATCGAATATCTGTCGTAATAAAGCGCTGATATCCTATGTGCATTGTGATGGCGGAGTAACTAATTCTTTCGCAAAACAAAATCAGTTCCAGTTCATTGCATATAGATCTACGCGGATAATGTAGGAGAGTCCAAGCACGATCAAAATTTTCGTCGCATTTGCAGTGGTATGCGCTATCTGTCTGATTGACCTTTCTAGCAAGAGACGAAAAGCGCAACGAAGGGGAGAATGCAGGAAGGGGATGTGATACTCAGTGTTTTTATGCATCATATTCAGCGATGAAGTGGGATGCAAATACAATCAGTATCTATAGTCACCCTTGCTTTTACGGTTCTCCCATAAAGAGGATTGTGTTGGTGTGTGTGTGGGAAAGTTGTAGTCAGATGAGTTAAGCAATAGAGGGATGGAATGGCGCAGCGCAACAAATAAGTAAGGCATCGAATTGTGCTTAGCAAGGAAATTCTGCTCAAGACAAAGTTGACAGTCTGGGCAAACTTCTAGCTGTCACATAAATGCGCTGGTATAAGACCTTGTTTGGGGTACAAACTCCGCTACAAAGAAACAAATACAGAAGTGAGATGACAGACGCGATGTTGCTCGGCTAATTTAGTTTGTGCAAGGCTTGTAGTCGAATCGGTCACGAACAAGGTTACCCATTTATTTTCACCTGTTTATTTTTGTATTCATCAATGCCCATGTTTGTTACAGTACATGAAGCCGGGCTCATTCCATGCAAAAGCGGGTCCTCAATCATGTAACAATCGAAAGACAAGGTTGTTGATGTGTCGCCGCGAGAAGCATTGACTCCAGCGGTAGAGGTGGTGTCACCGAGGGATCAACACCACCTTGCTTTGTATCAGCACCTAAACAGGCCAAGTGAGAGGATTGGTAATACAAGGAGTCGACGATTTTCCTGTCCACCGTAAAGGTAGGGATTAACTATTCAGTCCTATTTTCGGGAATGCCGATCTGTTGATGTAATGGACGATTTTAAAGATGAGTGAGGTGAAGTTTGATTGTGATAGGCAAATTAAATGCGTACAACAATGGCACTGAATATAGGGCTGAGACCATTTGGTTCTGTTGTTAAACAGCGTTAGTACGTGCATGGTCGGGCAAGGGCGAGAATAAAAGGCATGCATGTGATTGGTCTACTAGAAGCGTGTGTCCTTGGAGTCAAAATGGTATTTAGTTTACCCCAAGAGATTGCCTTTGCTCGTTTTTGGCTTCCACTGCTATGATTTCAAAAGTGTTTCAATGCTCCTTAGACTGCGTCATTTGAAAATAAAGGAGTTAAATTGGGAAAAAACGCTTACACTCTGCAACCTGGACCTTATAAATGACTAAAAGAATTATCGCTATTTTTCCTTACGCCTTCCTTGCTTTGATTAAAATCAGCATTCTGGTGATTTTTTAGCTCCTTATTTATTCCTGTTTTGATGCTTGCATCTAAAGTTTGTTACGTGATTATAAACGATGAATCAGGGACTGTTAATGGTAATGACGTCTGTGTTTGATTTCATAAACTTCTGCCATCATTTCTTGCTTCTCATACGGATATTTTAGTTGTTGTTAATGGGTCCCTGTCAGCACTCACCTGGCGTTGGCAGCCAAAATTTTGTCCCCTTTTCCTAAACAGCAGGACGTAAAGACCATACAATGAAAGCAAATATGCCCTTCTCTCGCCTGCTTGGAAAATTACTGTTCACATGAAAATTATTAAAAAAACAAAGGAAGGTGGAGGAAGGAGTTTGTTTCTTGAAGTGCTTTCTTCCTTTTCCAATGTCTTCCACAATAATAACTATGCGTCCCTCAACGCGAATTAAGGAGATGGGACCAGCCAATGAAGGTTGAATTGACGCTGGGCGCAACTTAATGGGAATATGCTATCTGCAGTCTTTCTCGCTTTTTACTATAGACGACGACGTAGTAGCTTTATTCTCCTTGCACTATGAAACAGTAAGTTGACCAATGCATTGCGATTCCGCTTTCGAAATAGCATGCTTACGGATCGGAACACAATCAAAATATTGTTCGTATTAAGGATGCTGTTTTGCTTCATGTTAGGCTCATATGTTCCAAGGCGATTTACCAATGTTAACCATACTATCTGTTATTCGCTGGGCTGCATATTTATCGAAATATTAACATAAAGTGCAGAGTAAAATGTATTGCTATTTCCATAGCAATAGCTTAATTGATGAAAGACAAGAAATGCAGTAAATAAAATTTGTGTCCCTACAGGTAAATTAGGAAGTAATTTGTTGTTCTTACTAAGTTATTATGCTTAACGTTCTAGCAAACAAAATCAAATCTAAATGCTGGATTTCGAAAGTAGTAAGTCGGACAATAATGATTTTCTTTATAGGTAATATAACATGGACTCTGCCACAGCAAACATGTGTATTCAGTACTTAAGGTTTTTTGATACATCTAAAAGATGTACCTCAGGAGAGCGTAAAAGAACATTCATTCCGCTTCATTATAAAACAACCGTAAAATGCTTTGTTTTACTTTAATCAAGTCTTAATCCACTTCATCTGGTACAAAATTATTTAGCGACTGCATTAGACAGTCTCTACTATCTACCCATTAGACCTGTAACTGCAAGCAATGTCCATCTTAAAGCACAAACCTGCTTTGGAAGAAGCTGTTCGGCTTCGTTGGTGTTAATGTGTGACGGCGATTTTTTTGGCAATAACGATACCTGTAATTAACGCAGCTCATTTAAATGTATGGTATACCTTAAACGTTTATGGCTTTTAGAAAAAGAATAAAATGAATCAAATAAGCTAAAGAAATCCATGTCAAAGCACAAATGTTAGGCAACAAATGGAACCCTACTCGCAGGTTCCTATTGTTTTGCGGCCACTTACCTGTCTTCACACACCTGCATTGCCACATCCAACCAATTGCTTGGGCTCGTACAGGAGGTAAATCTTCGACGACCAAATTCGCTGGGCTGCGATTTTACCCAAAGCCACTTCCAATAACACCAAAGATATTGAAACACAGCTGATTGCGATTCGTGCGTGAATTAAATATAAAGGGAATAGACGCCTCAAACAGAAAGCCAGCACGGCTGTTAACATCTAAGAACACATGCTTTATAAAGCAAGATTTTTTATTTGATTTACAAATTTCGTGGGCCCACGCAAAGGTAATGAGTGCGAACGCCGTTCCTTCCTTATCACCCCGTGATAAAGATATTCATAGTTGCAATAGAAGCAAATTCAGTATGGGAAATAATTGCAACTGGTATTAAAATGAAGTCGATGCAAAGCCTTTAAAAAGATAAAATGGATTAACTATAGCAAACAACTACCCGAAGGCATTCCTTGCCATGCAACTGCTTGATAGTCTTTCCCATAAGCATTTGAGAAGACACGGCCTCATTTAAAGAACGATCTCACCTCATGCGAATTTAAAAAGGAATTTCGGAACTGACCGCTTTAGCAAATCGATCATTTGTATAGTTGCAGAGGTGCATATCTTATAAAATCATTTAAGAACAAAAGTTTTGTCAGTGGTTTTGTGCTAGTCACAGCAAAGTATACTTACCACCATGCAGGCCTAAGCCTGCATTCCAACTTTCAGCGCTTTGAGGTGAGATAGCTCTAGAACTGTTAAAGTCACTATCCTTAGCACATCATCGAAAAACGAATTTTAATCAGTTCAACATTACCATTATGATGCGCAAAACCAACTAATTTTGGGGGGTTTCGAGCATCTAATGTTTCGTTTAAGGTATCAACAAATAGGCTTCGCACACAAATTAGATTCTTGTTTCGTGTGCTCAGGCGTTCTGTTAGGATCTTTAAGAGTCTATCAATGTAACATGTGCACACAATACAAATTTTATGAATTAAAATGCAATTACTACACCACCAATCTAAACGCTAGTATTGCCGATGGATGCCTGATGACGTGTACCTGGACTTTGTAAATGCTGCAGTTGTCATGAATAAGGGACTGCCAATCCATACCTAAGCATCACGATGATGGAAACGTGTTTACACACATGGTTAAATTCTGACCGCTAAAATGCCTCAACCTCTAGCACTACTAGTGGTTTTGAAAGGCATTTTCGATGGCAACTTTAGTTGAGTTAAGGAGGACAACTAACCCGCCTACGAAAGAGTGACTGCTAGCGCATTAAATTACCAAAGCTGCTATTACAGCCTTAGCAACTACCAATTGTGACAGCATTCCTGGTTTCTGATAATAAGAATCCCGAATGAGATATATTATCCAAAAGACATTTAAGGTGAAGCAGAGGCACCCGATTATTTACTACGTGATTACATGCGTAAAATAAGCATACAGAACACTGTAATGGCCTTATCGTTCATCCCAAGTGCTTATTGCTGCCAAAGAATTCTCGCTTATAATGTTAGAGTGACTAAACCTCTTAGATCAGAAGAGTCGTGGCACTGTCTCTGTTGCAGAGAAGGTAAATGTTGAGATGATTATAAGAAAGTGTGTTTAAGAAAAGCTTGACAATCGCTTAAAACTGATGATACTTCGTCAATCTTTGTCATAGAGTAAACTATTACGAAGCTTCCTTTGGCTTCCCTTTTGGTTGACTGATTGGTGATCCGCTGACATGGGCTATTTTTCAACGCACTGCTAATGTCAAAAGATGCTGCTGCTGGCATATAGCGATGACAGATAAAATCTCTTATTTATGCCTGCTATTCTGACCAGGCTAGGAAACTTCACGCACTTTGCATGCACCCGCTGAGACTTACCTGCAACCTTAATTGTTGCACTATTTACAATATCAACATGGAGGGAGTAGCTACGGAGAAATGGTTGAGCTGAAATACTATGACAACTTGGCCGCACATTTGTGATGGGATTATCCATAAAACGCTCATTTCCATATCAAGTAAGCTTTGACTATTCCACTCGATTCACAGATTTTGTAAAATTAGCGGCTGGTTAATTGTAGGGCATAGAAAACACTTTTTGTAAAGAGACATCCAACAAAGACTTTTATTTAAGAAAAATTTTGAATCCTTCTTTGCAGATTAAAAGTCTGGAAGGACTATTGTTTGTTTCCATGGCAGATAACGCATTCTTTGAGAACAAGTGGCGATATAGCAGGAACAATTTTACGATTTTGTCAGCTTTTATTGACTATTTTGACACGACTTAACGATGATTTTGTGTAAGCAGAAATATGACGCCTGATCCGAAGCAGCAGTAGTGAAGTATACGTATGTGTGCGGTGTGTAATGGAGGCGGACCAGTTCAGAAATCAGTCGATGTTATTCAACATGGTAGGCAACAATTGCAGTGATTGCGCGGAAAAGGAACGCCTTTGGATAAAGACCAGAGTTATAATGTTGAAGGTGTTGAATTTACGCATGAAGCCTTGGTGGAGACGGCCAATGTTTAGTAGAGCGATATCTGCGCTCGTTACCCCTTTTGGATTAGGTAACGGGCATTTTATCCATGCATTACAGAGGTGAATGTGTTTATAAGTTTAATTGATAAGGAAAAGACTGTTATTATTTGTGACGTCAATCATACAAACTCTTATTTTACGTGGCTAAGTAAAAATAGCTTTAAAATAATGCTGGCAAGTTAGTTACAACTTCGGCAGCATGATAAAGTTGTTTGTAGCATATTGGCATGGTATTGTTGAGGCTTACGAGGATTTGGATTTGTTGATAGGATTTGTTGCTAGAGCTGCGCACGCAGCTGCATTTTGGCATATCGCGCATTTCTAGAAAATCACAAATTTGTCTGTACTTTTGACTAAAAACAAGTATTGTGCAACTGTGGCCAATACGATTGAGAGGGAGGTGGTAGTGGGGCATCATGGCGTAGTATCAGCCTTCCGACCTTAGTCCAGCATGCTTCATTCTTCCTCTTAACCTCGCAACCCAGCCCGATCTCTCTTGTTAACATATATCAAGCCGTATTTTTGCTAATTTCAGGGCATGACAGCCCCGACAAAAGTTTGCGTGAGCTTGTTGGGTCTTATAGGCTTCTGATCCGCGAAGTTCATTTTGATTTATCCATTTTCTTAATGAGCGATACTTCAGGGTCAGTTTTCGTGGAATGTGACAAAGGTTAAGAAGTAGTAATTGGATGGAATGCACCCTTCTAAATAAAACAGATGCATAATCATGCTTTGATTCCATGGAATCAAAATATTTGCATTACTTTCCACCACCCGTTTTACGATTTCGGACATGCAGGCTAGCACATAAGTCGATTTGGTAGGTCGTTGGAGGTGTTTGTGTCTACACGCGCATCGCAAAGGATAATTGCAATCCACTCTCTCTGCTAACTCCCTTTTATGATAAATCCATTATTTTTCTCCCGCACCTCTACAGTCACTCACATCACTGCAAACTGGAAAACACCCAGAATCAAATCTGTGATAAATTTCTCGCCACTTCTGCCTGATACATATCAACTTCAATGTGGCAGCACAACATCCAAATAGAAAGTTTTCAACTAGCCAAGTTTTGTAAAAACCACTTAACAAAGCAAAAGCAACTCATTAAATAGCAAGGTTGTCCCCCTTTCTTAGAACATTAAAGCAAGCTCACAATTCTGGCCTACAAATGACGTCAAGAAAAGTGTTTTACTTTTCGAACGACAGCAACGGGACCAGTTGATCCCTAGAACCGTGCTGATTAAATTAGCATTGCCTCATAGTAAAGGTTGGGTACTCAAATTTTTATCTCCGTCATTGAGGCAATGACCATTGGAAGCGAAGGCAGCACTTAGAAGTCGAAGACGCAAACGGTCAATGGCATCTCGTCCCGTAGGATGTTTCTACTTGTTGTGGAATGACCCTACAATTGGGCAGTTAAAATTAAATCTGCATGCAATGCGGCGGTAATTTTAATGCGCTATTCTGTAGTGGGACAATCTTGCAACAATTTTTGTACATGGGAATGATGGGGCTCTGAGATCTCGGGACTTCTGGACTTTTCCAATGATTTTGGACTTGATGTCAGCAGTACTCTTTCATGCCTAATAGAAAAGGGACGCACAAAATGCGCTCTAATGGCTTTACGGAAAAGGCGAAGAGCACTAACCGCAACCGAACCTTGCTAACGTGTGCCATTGTGTGACACGCCATTTTCACAAATGTTTCAATACCACGTCCTTTGAATGCAACTGACTTGCTGGATCATTTGCAGACACACCCATTTCCCACTCAATTGGATAAAAGGGCTAGTTTACATTTGAGCGTCACCTATTTGTCAATTTCATATGCCTAAGATCTATTGTTTTCTAAGTAAGCATGACGTCGACCACATGTCGATGCCGATGTGCGCGCTATCATGCAGGCACAGGATATCCAAACAACATCAAGAGGTCCTCCATCACCTCTTTCCTCAGATTGGGCAGAAAAAAGCAACACCGTCACTCCTACCGATCGACTTATCGTAGATGGACTTTGATGGGCTGGAGACTCATGTACTGTGATAAAGGAGGGTGTGAGTGCAAAAAGGAGCACACAGTGTTTAGCCAGTCTGCAAACTAGTGAGTTATTTGTCTACTATTTTCTTTATCGGCTCTGTTCCATGCATGACCGACTGCAAAAGCGCCTAGCATCAGCAAACATTTACGGCCCATATTAGTGCGTGACGATTAAGCCATATGGAAGGAGTCGCCAGGCCGGTAATGGGATTGCACAAATATCGTAGCATCTTGACACTTGGCAGCTAAATGCAATAGCATTTCATGAACTCGCATTACTAACTGTACTGGGTCTACGCTTTAACCGTGAGTAGTGTGTAATCTGTGCGTCACTTACAACAAAGCGTCATCTCGTTATACCATTGTACTTATGCAGTTCTACACTGCTGCCGAGCTCATCACTTACGGAAGAATTGGGGACACAGAACACTGTTCCACATTAAATCGTGCGTTCTTCATGAAACACCAGGCCACAGAATTACCAATGAAAGCAATAACGGCGCTTACCTATTCTTGTATTTCAAGCGTGGAGTTCTGTGTGCTCACGTATGGACAAATAAGCAACTGTGTGAGTTATATGAATGAGGATGGTGGCTATTAGTCGCAAAATTAGACGAAATAGTTGAAACCCCGCTAAGTTATTTCGTTTTGGTGCAGAAATCTTGCAACTTTACTAAGAATTTCAGGAGCTGTTGAAGTAGGTCTGAAGAAGAGCCCTGAAAATGAGCAATCAATTGAGGCATTTGGTCTCCGATAAAAGACGTAAATGGTAAACATCAATCTAGGTGAGTGTAGAAAAGCAAAAAGTATTTCTGGAATCGTGAACGCAATTAATCTAGTTATAATATCACCTTCAAATCGGCGCTAGATAAGACGGATGCAGATGAAGAGGCGGGAACCCGATCAACCAAAGAGGTGAAGGAACATGAGCAGGAGTGGGACAAGACTCCACTATGAAAAACCTTAAAGAAATCATCTTGTCAACATTGTTTAAATCATACTCTGCTATTAAACGCATTTACCGCTTTTCGCTTTATCAGTTTCAAAGCGTTTGCCATGCTAGAACTGTCAATGACAACCTCGTCTAAGTGACAAAAACCACAATCCCGACCACAGGGTAGGCAAAAACGACGCTCTGGTAAAGAAGAAACACCTTTTATTAATCCTGGTATAGCAGCTAATTAAATTGTAGATTCTTGCATTCTCCTCCAAATTACATCCTGACAAACCCACTCAAATATGTCTCGGCGCTTTGTGATGTGACTACCACTATCTTGCACATGCCATATTCGCCAGTTCATCGGTGCGGTTGTCAGAGGAGAGCCATCTGCGAAACCGAGTTTCTCTGCATACCGCATGAAGAGGTCCATCCCACTCTCCTCCTTTCGCTTCACATCATCGATAATCACAATCCCAAATGTTTGTTTAGGTGACAAGGTCATCAATATGGCATTTAGCTCGATTACAATATCGGAACCGTTCCTTGCAAACTGAGAAAGCTCAAGTATGTAGAGAATGCAGTCCATCGTAGCATGTTTTGCTCTTCGTCTACGCAGGCTTCCCAAATACAGATTGCCATGAAATATGCATTTTTTAACATCCGGAGCGAAACTATAGACATGCAAAGGAAACTCGTAACGAAACGCTTGAACATACACCGTTGTACGACGCGTGGAATTCACTATGCTCAGAAATACATTGCTGTTTACATGCAATGGAAGAATAGGATGGTCAGGATTTCCTCTTCTTGCCATGACGGAAATCAAAAGAAGACAGTTGACTGTTTCATATGAACCGTAAGGAGCTCGAATTGACGAGAACTGGAGATCAAACTGCATCTGGTGGAAGTGTTGCTCAATAGCTTTGCAAATGCTTGTGCGGGACGGGGTTTGCGAACCTGAATATAGCGTTGCGCAGACTCGTTTGTCTACCCACTTCCACTTGCTAATGTACGAATACGGTCGTTTTATAAAGAGAATCCAATTCCAGCTTGGAATTGATGTGCAAATATTGACAATATCCACAGCGTTGAGGTATTTGCATAACTGTTCAACTAAATCTTGACAAAGATCCGTTATCTTCTTATCATGCGACTTCACCTACAAAAAGGCTACTTAATATTTTATGCTTGATGAGCTACGGGACGTAGGAAACACCTAGACTTGAGTTTGTAGGCAAACTGGGCGAAGAGAATTTCTAGAATGCTGGATGAATGCAACCTACTTCCAAGTCCATATCATGATTTCTGACAGACGCCTTTAAACTCACGAAGGGTGATAAAAGTATGAATGCATAAGGGACTACAAATCTTCTTTGCAGCTGAATAACGATAGTTACTCAACACTTAGAGCACCATTTGAATGCCGTTTACGGAGTGGCTACATTTTATTTGCAGATGATAAATCACACCTCGTCGTGAGCAATAAAGCCAGCATTTCCTGACTCGACTTCCAAAACGATGGATCAGGACAGTAGTAACAGATTTTTTGTATCAGATCGTAATTGAGTCTGTCCAGTATCTGCTGCTGTCAATGGCATATGCCACAGTTGAAGGTTTCCGCCCTGATTGTTGACTTGATGGCTACATACACAGACTAAAGGTTGTTTGTCGTCATCAAACGTGATTCCCATCTCAGTTATTCAGGCAAACTTTCAATCTGGAATTTCTACAAGGCTGATGTATTATTAAATCGGCTAGTTGCTTATTTTGAGCAGCATTAATGTGCACCTAAATTGATGTGAATCAGTAGACGAATGCTTCAGAATCTTCCCAAAGCAATTTACACTAGGATATTAAATTCCCTCTTTCCTTTTGACTCGCTTCCACACTATAGGAGAAATTCCATTCTTACTCCCTTCAACCTTGAAGAAAGAATTCGCTGAAATGGTCAATGTGTGTGTGGCGATTCCATTCTAGAAGAAGGCACTGATCTGAAACTCCTCATTCACCCTTAACCAGGTAGAATCAAACCAGCAAACGAATCAGTCCATTTACGTATTTTACCTCGTAAGCGTCTTAAGGTCCAATAAAGATCTTTCTGAGCAAATGGGTTCCGGACCTCATTTTTATCCATCCGAAATCCTTGAGCTAGAGTTGCATACTCAAGCTGACTTCTATGTGATTCCGCTTAGCTAATGTGGGTTGCTGTTTCTATCCAATCCATTCACAGCCTATACACAATTATTTGTGTGAATAGTAAATTGTGCCTATCAAGCTATAACTTACGCTAGGATGCCTGCTAATTTGCCATTTTAGCGGCTTTCCTCTCCCATCGCACTCGCAAATAAGGCAAAACTGTTCATATTAATTTCGAAAAACTGATAGCGTTACAAAAAAATAGGATTAATTCTTGTGGATTACATAAATTTGTGAGCTTCAACCACTTCCCAAGCATAGTTTTATGCTTTCAGCTGAGCTAAAGGTCATAGTGACAAGCACATTGTCTAATTCAACACTGGGAGCGGCAACAATTGATGTGTGAAGGAATGAAAGAAGGCGAACTTCGTCTCTTGCTAAGCACACGTAGCAATCCGGCTACGCAAAGGGCTCTCCTTCCGTAAAAGTGTTACTAATTTGGCTAACATGGTGTATCCGAGACGATGTAGGCGCATTGCGAATCGCAGCAGAGTAGTTGGATGAGCTTATCAAGATGTTCTCCGGAGGCCAACGCATGCACATGCATCTCAGCAAGCAAAGATGCCATGAAAGCTGCTTCGCACTCTCTTTTACGCATTTATTGTTGCTCGATTACCATCCCACGACTAGGACGAAAATTCTAGGTATCTTGGCGTGCGTTTCTCTTGAGCAGACGCTTAGCGTAATAACTATTGTTACTGATGTGATTAGGAGGGAGGAATAGTCAATGGACTTCTTTATACGTGTCTTCCAACAACTTGACATTGTAAAGGACATTCTGATGGTGACTGCATTAGTACACCACTAATCGCAGGAACATATTTGACAAGGCATGACAAGAGGCATGAAGGCGAACTCAAGCCCATGAGTGTCGATTGGCTACGGCGTCACCGAAATCATTCTACTATTCGGACCATTTTACTTATCTACTTGGAGTTCAACCATCAATAACAAAAGCGCTTCTCCCTTACGTGATTGCCGTCTTATCTGTATTTGATCCGCAAATCTGTTGTGGCGCGATGGCCAGGTACTTTACACAGGCATCAGACTTGTCGCTGAAGCTATTTTGGCGTGATCATTATAATGCTCGAACGCGATTGCATCATTTACTGGATTTGTTAAGAAGTCTGAGGTTTGCAGTTCATTAGTCAAGGAAAAAAATAATTCCAATGGGTTCAGTGAGTATGGTTTAATCATCACTGCTTTGCGGCAGATCTGTTCCATTGTTTGTGGGTTAAGGAGCCACCAGGAACCAAGGAGTAGTTAAGTGGCAATGCAACTGATTTAACCGGCGAAATTGTGGAAGTGACTCCATCTGCACCCGTATGTTTGAGACTCGTATCCACTTAGTTCTAAGGACAGTTTCACGATTTGTCTGCATGGCTCAGAGGGCACAAAGAATGCCTGATCCTTCGCCTGTTGACCACCCCTATAAAGACTAAATAAAACTTGTTTTACATTTATCCGCAATCCCTAATAAGTACTATTTGATGCCTGAAAAATCTTGCCGCTATAATTGCAACGCATTTTTTGTTCGACTGCTGGTTTCCACTGCAACCACTTGATGGACCACGTTGTCTGTGCTGTGTGAGCTGGCCTTTAAGCCTGCCAACGACATCCGATTCCAATCTACTTGTTGATTATGCATATTTTTCTTTAAGTAATTTGCTTTCTTTGGTCTTAGAGGAGGCCCCAGGCTGCTAAATTGGTAACAGTGGGAAACAGACCCGACTTTCAAGGATCTTCAACCTGAATTTTTCCGTCTGTGGCAAGCTTTAGCGGTGCGAAAGAAGTGAATATGCTTCGAATGGAAGAAGTGCTGGCATGCCAGCAGAGTGATCCTTAACTTACGGGCACAGAGACAGCAATGTGGGCATGCGCTAAACTCCGTCTCTATGGATCTGTGCTAAATACAGCTATCTCATTGTTGGCTCTACTTTCAAGCCAGCATTCCAAAGTCAACCTCTGCACACACCTGGCGGTCAGCAAATCTATCTGCTCCTGAATGAATTCGACCTTTTACGGTCGTAGGGAAACTCACTTGCAATTCTTTGACAATATGTGCCTGCAGTCTGGAATACAAGAATTTGGTTGTTAACAGTGCTCACTACTTTGCCATTGGTATTCTAGTCTACTAGCATAAAACTGAGCTATTGTGAAGTTTATACGAGAGGGGTTAATTGCAATCTGATGTAACGTCAGTTGACACTTCCCACTTTCCACTGGTGAAAATTTTAGGCAACGAATGCAAATTTTGTCAGTTTTGCGAGATTTATTTATTAATTATTAAAGTTGAAACGGCGCAGTGGATCCACAGCATGGGGGACGTGCTAATTTTACTGACTCTAATAATGAGCTAAGCACAAATTATTTCATTTAGTTGTTGCTAGCTTCAAAATATCCTGCGTTCCAAAGAAAAGGTTTTCTCAGTTTTCATTAGCTAAACCCGAAAGTCGTACATTTTCATGTATATTAATGCAACAACATGGCGATACTCTTGAAATTTTACGCTTTCTCTGCGTTGTCGAGGAGAGCATTAGTGATTCATTTGCAGCCTGCGTTTACTGGACAGGGACAAAATGCTAGAACCTAATATCCTTGGTTCAAATGTTTAATTCGAAGATACTTTAAAAACAAACTCTTATTAGTTTAAATTTGCCAAGCACTCTTGAGTTTTCCTTTTGTTAAATTTCAAAGCATCTACCTGCTTCACAGTCTCAGTCTGCAAGTGTCATTAATAACTCTGTGCAAAACATGTGCATGTTTGCTAGCCAATCTTTGGTCATCTGTAAAACTCTTCATGATAGCGCCAGGTTTAAAGACCTATAGGCTCAGCAAAATTGGACTGTTTCTCTATCAGGCATCATCAAATGTCACGTCTTGGGCTTTCTATAAAGGAAGATAAGCTTGCGTTATGCCAAACAGACTCTCACCACATTGGTAAGCCCAATAAATAACGAGCACTTTATTCCACGCTCACCAGGTAATTTAGCCTTCTAGGCACACCGCTCAGTAATTGAAATCAAGGCTAGTGAGTAGCTGTTGACGATGCATTGCCATCATGTATGCAAATGCAAAAGGCAATCATTTGGTTAGGTTGGCGAAATGTTATGCTATTTCATTGTGCTATATGTAAGGTCTGTGATTAAGACCGGACACTAGATTCGCTTCACCTGTATGGAACTCGCATAGATGATTATGTTTCGCTGTTCATTAAAAAGAAGAGATTCGGTCTCTCAAACATTGCTCCCACTCTCGCTATAGGCAAGTTTAACATTACCCGTCAAGGTGTGTGAAATGGAGTTGAAATTGAGATGACCCTTTTGTTTTCTGAAATAATGCTCAGTTTTGCTTGGATTGTTAAAAGCTTATTGATGAGAATTCTTCAACTTTTCCTAAACAGTCAGTTAAGATTTTTTTACAATTATTTCCTATCATGGCATTTTTAGGCCATAGAGTCCTTGCCAATTATTTTCATTTCTGAAGTAGAATCCGCAATGCCAAGATTGCAGAATTTACTTTCGCGTTTATTTACACGTAACGCAGATATCTCGTTTGCGTTGACGTCGTGAATATTTGCACGTCAACACTAAGCTAGGAGTAGAAATATCTCTTGCGGGACCCATATTCATACATGCACAAGTAGAATTGGGTTGAAATTAATTAAACATAATCACATTATACTTGGCATCCGAGCAGGAATTGAACCAGTCCGAATGATTGTGAATAATTGTTTTTGCCTAAACAGCGCAGCTCTGAGAGAATTGACTGTCCAGCAGATAGATCTTGGCTGCAAACGTATTAAATCATGTGTCTGATGATTCTGTAGTGAGTGTTACCTTCGGCTTTATCTGTCAAGATAGTGTGCAACCTAAGCAAACCTAAACCAAGGTCGTGAAGATTCTGCCACAAAACGGCGTTGACGTGCAGTGTTAGAATAATCCTTAAAAGGCAAAGCATGTGCGTTTTGCTGTAAGCGCTCGAAATTCATTTCCAAGGGAGTGGTTGCCAGAAGAAAGGCAAAAGTATGATCGTGACTTGGTTTGCACCCTAACCAATGGAAGTGTGTGCTACCCTCGGGAGATGGCATAAATGCGAAATGTAATTGGTCGGTGTGGCTAAGATGGCATGAGGTAAAGCTTGCGCTCTCAGTAGGCATGCCGTACCACTCAAGCACTGGGATCATCACGTTGGAAATAAAGGGACAGATTTAAATGTCCCGAGACTACAATGATGAAACCATAGGCTTTTTGAGTCGTGAATATGTAACAAAGAAGAACCAAATCAATTGGAGAAAATCGTCTAAAGTACAGTGAAGAAAACAAAAAAATGCAGAATTTCTATTAAATCATAAAAGGAGTTAAGTGTCGAAGTGGGTGGAGTAGAGCAAGATCAGAGTTGCATAAGAGATTGAGCAAATACAGGCTTGAGTAGCTAGAGGAGATCGTTGGCAAGATGAAGTATTGCGCGGGTAAAATGCGATGTGATGATGCAGAGAAGGACATGTGAGCAGTTAAGGTCTGAAGGCGAATTAAAATGTACTGTGTGTAATTAGGTACACAGCATCATATCTGGCGTCACAGAAATTGCAAGTTCTAACACGCTTTTGAAAGTGGAGCGCCACACAAATGCACACATGGTTGGGTTTGAATTGTATTCCGTGCTGTGCCTTTTTAAGTAAGACCAAACACATGCTTGTTACGTTCCTGTTCCACTGAAGATGAAAACATGTCCCCGGTATCAAATTTTGAAATATTTAAAAAGTTAAGTGTTCTTAGAAATCGGTGTGTCTTCATTTGCATTCGCTTGAAGGGACGCAAGGGTGCTCTACTAAAGAAAAGCACATATAAAATTATCGGAGCGTTGTCTCTGGGTTTGTTTTGACCACTTGGATGTGCACGAGATATCATTCAGCGGGTGCGCCTTTGTCTCCTGTGGGCCTCATTTGATCCCACAATGCTAATGAAAAGGAGGGTGCTCCATCTTTTAGTAGGAGTCAATGAGATGTTAGCTGCAAATTTCAAGAGATAAATTTATTTTGGTGCTACTCTTTATAAAATAAGGGGCTACACCTGGCAGCATTTGTAGACTAGGCCTGTGAGCTTGATTTGATGTGGCAATCAGGACAGAAACTTGATGTTCACTAAGTCGCATTTTTGAAATCGCTTTGACGAACTTGTTAAAGCAAAATATTTCCTGCCTGCATTGTACTGCCACGAAATGGTTGGTGGATATTAGGTAGAAGTGGCGGATGAATATGAATCACATTTACAAATGCCGATTAGCCGTCATAGATGTGAGTGCCTAAAGTGACGCGAAATTAAAATTGTAAACCTTTGGAGAAACGAAATTCTACAGAGTGACTGACAAATAGTTATCTCTTGCGATGCATAATTAAACACTCATGTTGGCTGTCTTAGTTCAAATTAGCTAATCAGCTCTCCTGAGATCAAAGACTGAGCGGATTAGACTAGATAGTAAAGTACGCAGGGGATAGCATAATGTGAATGGGCTCTATGTAGCGATGATTCCAAAGTTTGTAGTTATTCATGCATAGCTGTCGTAATTGCACCATGTAGCTGCATTATCCAGTCTCTCACCTCTCCCCTTCCTTCACTCTCTACCTTCCTCTCAATTTCCCACGCCTTGGTTTTCAGTGCAAAGTGCAAGTCATGAGGTATGAGCTCATGTGTTTAGCGAACAATAGGAGCCCATCATTTGGCTAATTAATCAAACCTGACTGCTTCACATGAAAGCAGTGCACCTTGAACGGAGAGATCTCGGCCATGATTCCTGTTTGGCCTACATTAAGCATATATATCCGTAATGCGGACTTGACGTGTCTCAGATACAGCCAGCTATCACGTCACGTGCCACACACGGCCCAGTTCAACTGTAAAGCATCTGTCTTCGTTCAAAAATGCCGTCGTCATTTAGAATTGGTATTCATGGCACAAAGTTTACGATGATCGTTCTGGCTATTTTGCACTAGTAAACATCGTCTGCGAGATGATGTTTGGGATTATGTACAATCCCTAAGCAACTCATCAAGGCATGAAGTTAGTTTGCCTCTCACAGTGTCTTGATTCCCCATGTCCAGCACTCTCGCACTCTTTATAATGTAGTTTAGAAGGGAAGCATGTAGTTCTCTAACTGTGTACAAGGCAGTACTAATTTGCTCCTGTGGCGAACTGCTGTACATATATTATCACACAATTTAAAATCCGATATTGCGACGATTGTTGTAGTCATTAAGTGTGCTGTGGTTAAATGTAACAGAGCAACGATTCCACTTAGCCGGAGGACAGTCAAAGTTTGAATTCTATTGGCAGCTTTTTTCTTTGACGCGTGCCAATTTCCGCACTTAGCGCGCCTGAAATACATATCTGGTACACTATGGCTTCTTGATTCTTCACCACGATGGTTCAAATGAGTGGATAATTGTTTTTTCACTGGCTTATGTTGGTAGGTGTCTTTTCTTAGAGTTCAAGAAGACCTTTAGTTCTACGCAATCTTTGGCAGCTGCCTATAGGATTTGTTAAGGGAACGAGAGTAGAGACTTGATTATCGGCAGCTTAAATGCGCTCCCTTGCCACCACGGATGGAAGATCACAGATACTTCAAATACCTATCATCAAGTCATGCCGGTCACTTATTTATTTTTTATCCATCCATGTAAATTGGCTCTAATCATTCCACCAAATAACGACAATGGATCTTGGTTCCACAAATCATTAGTCACTGACACTTCCTATCCCCAGCCAGATTTGCAATCAGCCTATCACACGTGCGCTCAACAAGGACTAAATGAATTGTCCATCACCTGTTAAAATATAGCTCTACTATATTTCTTTAAAGCTTTCACTTGATTTCTTAAACAAATTTGTCTGCTTTTATCGACGATCACACCTTCTCATTTATCAACATTATTAATAATCACTTCATGGGTCTTCACGCTATCTGGAAGGATTTTTGAATGCGGACCGCATCGGTCTTATTTTGGATCACGCCTTGAATTGCTTTAGATTAGTCAAGGCAAGGCCCATACATTCCAAAAACAAAGGAAAAATTAAAAGCCCTGATTGCATAGGCACTAAATAAAATGAAATCAATTTAGCTTTCCACGAGTTTTTTACTTTTTTGAGGTGAATGGTTAGAACTTATAATCGCTTATTTAATTGATTTACACTCATGGTGATTTTGCGCCTTCGCCTGCCAAGGATAATGTTGCGTGAGACGTTGTTACCTGCCTGATTAATGCTGCATTATGTTACGGCTTTTGATGAGTTTGTTTCTCAATGAGTTGTAGTTTGCAGTCAAATAGTTAAAGCTGATTAAGAATGATCGCATCTTTAGGATTTAAGCAGGGATACACAGCCTGATTCTGTTCAGCAATTCGCTAAGCGGGCACCTTGCTGCAATTTCTACTACAAGTAAAATCGGTGTGTTAAACTTAAACTAACCCATTTGCGACGCATGGCGCTTTCACAGACGTGGGTGCGCTTGCATAGTTAAAGACCAACAGGCAGCACTAAAGCTCCAATGTGCTTCCAGTCGCAATGTGCATGAAGACAAACACATCCGAAATAACGGATCACCAAAACTATTTGATAGTGTCAATGACCTATTTCTACCGACTGTTACTAGTAGAGTTTGCATGTTAGTTGGTTGCCGAATAGTTCGACACATTCCATGCAGGTTTTAGGAGTAAAGTGCAACAATGTTAACAAAGGAACTTCATGCAAAGTATAGAGCAACAAATGGCAACCTCTCAAATTCGAGAACAGTCAGGAACACAATGCTGCTGCAAATACGCTACTCCTCTGCATGATTATTGAACACGAAGCTTAGATTGCATCGCTGGCTGTTCAACTGTACTCTATGACTTCAATATCTGCAGTCATGACTGATACCACTCCAACTTGAAGTACCTGTCGAGCAGTCGATCGAGGGGATGGCTCTTAATTGCTTTGAAAAGGCACCACCAATTAAGTCTTTGAAAGAGCATGCTTTAAACGTGCGCATCGGTTCTGACTCCTCCAAAGAGGTCAACCGATGGATCCGCTCACATGTCAACTCCAGGTTCGTAGACTTTGATGCATTCGTCAATCTGGGAAGGATTCTTGCCCTTCTTACTAAAGCCACAAAAGGATTGACTCCAGGCTGATATTTTGAATGCAAACCCATTGGGTATTTTTTATTAGTCCCAAAATCAGGCTGCTTTTCCATCTAGTCTGGAGAAATCAGACACCTCTTACCAATAATTCCACCCGCAAGTTTAATTTTGTCTTGTAGTAGACAAAGCATGCGACCTCACCATTTCACCTTGTTTGCTAATTGCATAAACTAATAACACATATCTGCTTAAAATACATACGCGTGCAAATGTATACTTATAATAATGATGGCAATATGTATGCATTCACGAATACACGCATATATATATATATATGTACATAAATTTCTGTAGGCATCTATATATGTATGCAAGTATATAAAAATATACAAGCATTTGATTTAAGCCTGCGCTGAATGCACCAAAAAGTTCGCATCCGATGAGTAAAAGGCAGAGAAGAATGACTAAACAAAACAGGTATCGCTGCAGAGCTTTGCTATTCATGAATCTGTCGAACGTGAGTTTCTCTTTAAAAGGGCAAAGCCCGACTTTCGTTGTCTTCTTAATAATCCGTTTTTAGTAGCGCTTGACGCAAATTAGAAAAATGAATGGGACGAGGGACGTCAGGATCATCGGTTTGATGCTCAACAATTGCTAATGTTGGCAAAGATCTTGCACACATGACTCTACTATACCTACCTACATTCTGGCCTCATCTCATTTTAAATTTGTCGATTCTGCTCAATGGGTGGTACAGTCACGATAGTCAACCAAGAAAATTTTGTGTGCATCAAGTACACAGTGGACAGATTGTCACTGAGGGAATTCTCGGGGCACTTCAAAGCCAAAATTTGAGAACAAATAACTATAGAGCTAACGAGTGCTAAAATGATAATATAACTATGTCTAGGAATAGAATATGTCCTCACAAATTTGTCTGCGTCTCGCATTGGTAAGTCCATGCGGTATGCGGAGAAACTCGGTCTCATTGATGGCTTTCCTATGAAAACTGTGCAAATTATTTGGCGGCCATGGCACGTCTACGATAGCTATAGTTACAAAATGTGAATTGGAGGAAAATTCAAGAATCTATAATGCACTTTGCTGAAACACTTGATGAATGAAAGGCATTCCTTCCCTCAGGGTGGGGCTTTTTTCTGCCTTGTGGTGATAGGAGTAGGCTCCGTCACTTAGACAAGATCCTCAACAGCGGTTCTAGCCCGATCAATGCCTTGCAATTAGTACAATTTTTTAAGACATCGTGCATGAGTGAAGCTTTATTGACAAGATCAGAATAATGACAACGTACGTAAGGCCCTCAAGCTGCTAAATCCCTGTACTACTGGCTGAAGAAAAATGTGCCCAATAAACCATTTATTCAGGAAAAGACAAGTCCCATTTCCATATGATAGCGAAATGCAGAGATTTGCAGCCATCACACCAGCAGGCATAGGCGCAGCTTCCCCAAAGCACTCTTGGTAAGGCCAAAGGGGAAATAGATGTAAGACTTAATGCTGTTGGATTTTATGAGCAATTAGGTGATGTGCTTTTGGCCACCGAGAGGTGTGGTCCGGCGACTCCGACCCTGTCGGTTCCTCCGTAAGAGATCTACTGCAGACTAGAAAATTTGCCAATAAAGCTCAACCTACATAATTTAATGCAAGGTAGTTGTTATTTTGCCAACAAAGTAGTCGATAAGGAGCAGTGGGAGCCATCAAAGCTCTATAGGCAGTTGCCGGTGCACTTGATCCTACCTGAGTCATAATTATCCCAATCTTATGACGTTTACAACGATCAGCAGATGATAGATTGTAAGCGGTTCCATGGTAGCTATTACAGAATCGCAGAATTGTGAGGCATCCGTGCAATGTTTTTGCAGTTGTAACTATCGAGTCCGTTCTCCGTGCTTTCTAGAGAATGTTACTTCGATACCTACCGGCACACCCATAAACCTCGACATTCTTCACAGATGCGTAATGCAACCAAAACGGTAGTTACTCATTACACTATCCTTACTAAATTCATTTAGCAAAGTTTTACGCATTGTCCATTCCGAATCCAGCATCACGTTTCCGACAAAATCTGACAAAATACAAAAGTTCACAGCTCCTCATTGAAAGTTACATGCAATGGTGAAGAGAAGACACGAATAAGAGTTTGTCTGGTTTTTTGGAGAATGAATGGCTTTAGAAGCATTTTGAATAGAAGTGGGCGAATATAATGGCAAGAGAAGCTGGCAAAGGTGCCTGTCAAGCCATGCCCATCGGTTAATGTGTTGACAGTGGCGAGTGGAGCATGGTCAAGTTGAAAGAATCCGCTTCCAACTTGGACTACTGCATATATTATGTATACTCCATGCTACATAGAGTATATGTAAAGAGGTTGGCGAATTCGATGAATTCACGAATGAGTCCTTTGAGTGGTAAAGCGAGCCCTACTTAATTGAGATTAGTAGGAGGCTGTGGAGGGGAATGCATATTGCTGGTGGATGGTGTCCTAAGGGCTGAGGCATAAAATGAGCCTTACGTTGATACGTGTTACGGTAGTGCTTAGGCCAACTTTAGTAGCGCTCTACGTTCACCATTGATGCATGAAAAGCACCTAACTTCATAATCCTGAAACAATTCTATGTATAATCGTCCTTTTATTCCAGTCTTGCCTACGTAACAGAAACAAATGCTGCTAGGGCCAAGCAATTGAATGTCTTGGCGCAAATCCTTAACTTCCCACTGGTCACATTTTCGTCTGTACTGACCGTGGACAATCGCCTCTACTTAAGCATGCTTTTGCGCAATTATGAGCAATGCAGCCGCGCAGAAGGTGACAATGTGGCAGCGTGACAGAGAATCATTTTCAGACCTTAGTCCAGAACACTTCACACTTCACTTGGACCAAAGCTGGATTGCTAGCTTCTATTAGTCTATATTTTTGTTACATTTACAGTAACCTGATCTCGCTAAAAGTCTGCAAAGTCTTGGTGATCTTCAAGGGTCACAGCTTTGCTAAATTTATGTCGATCTGGACTTTAGCTAAACCGCAGTAAGAGGCAGGTATTTTGGTAAGTGGTAATACAACCTCTCTCGCGATGAGACACACCTCTCCTATGAATCAGAAAACCGATTTGCATTGTGTCCTATTCTTATAAGCTAAGAGGGATTGCTCATCTTCTCACCCTATGGGCTGCTTTTTTCGGTGTACTCCTCTTAATTTTCGTCTTCAGCGGTAAAAGTATTTTACAAGTTGATTGTTAGTGTTAAATTGTTTAGCCACTAACCACGATGCCAGACCAGTGTCGACACTTGTGCAGATTTGGCTCGAATCCTAGAAACGATTTGATGAACTTTGCGTATTTCACATGAGTGCATTTGTACATGCGATGCGAAGGATAATTTTTGCCCGTCCTGATTCATTTCGTGAACCACCTGCCGATTCCCTCTCACATTACCTCAGTCATTGTTCACACTAGCAACTGTCAAATGGCGTTGCTGGGTTTCACTTAAGTCCAGCTGTTTTTTAAGTAGGCATTACTTTATCCCAAGCATACGGGAAATTACTGGCTGCATGCCTCCAAAGGCTCTTAAACAAGGCACAGTAACCCATCCACTAACCAAGAAGTTACATAAATGGACAAGCTCAGCAGATGGATTTCAAATGGAATAAATAAAAGCTGCTTGAATAAGCAGACTTCGCTCTTCAATTACAATGTATGCAGCGCGAACTTCTAATTTGATAAAGTCATTACGAAGAGCTTTCTGTTTTATGCATAGTAGCACTAAAATTTGTTCTTCTTCTAGGACAGGCTGGCAGGATTTGGAGCATTCTCTCCCTCATCATAACCAACATTGAGAGCAGCACAGAGAAGATCATGACGCAAACGGTCAATTACACCTCGTTCAGTTGGATGTTCGTATTTTGTGTGCAATAACACCACATCCAAGCGGTCGAGAGTGAGCCCTCAAACAATGCAGCGGTAATCCTTCCTGGACCATTCTTTAGAAGGACACCTCACCAGCTCTTTGCGCATAGGCGATTAAAAAGGCTCTAATTCTCCATAGTCCCTCAATTTTTCCGAAAATCTTCTAACTGATGCCGGTGGCCTATTACTATCTTCTATAATTAAAAAACACGTAAAGCATGATTTATCAAAATTTACTAGCAGGATTTGGAGCATTCTCTCCCTTACCTGCACCAGGATTGAGTAAAGCACGGAGGAGACCATGACGCAGACGGTCAATTACATCTCGTTCAGTTGGGTGTTCGTGTTCTGTGTGTAATAACACCACATCCAAGCGGTTGAAAGTGAGTCCGCAGACAACGCAGCGGCAATCTTTCCTGGACCTTTCTTTAGAAGGACATCTCACCTGCTCTTTGCGCATAGGAGATTGAGGAGGCTCTAAGTCCTTAGGATCTCTCAATCTTTCCGGAAGTTTTTTAACTGATGCCCGTAGCCTGTTACTATCGTCTGTAACTAAAGAACATATGAAGCATGATTTGTTGGATTTACCGTAAAGACAGGGGACATTTACTTCAACCAAACCTTGCCACTGTGTGTCATGATGTGACGATCCATTCCTAAAAGCGTGTTGTAGCCCTCGAGGCAACGTACACACAAGTAGAACTTGCATTTGCTGTGCGACAGCAGGTGCTGACGCATCATATCCAAGTCCTTGTGTTCTGCACCGCACGCCGTACATTTGTACCCAATGTTAGCCTCCTCTTCACCTTTCACAACAAATCAAAGCAAGGAACTAAGCAAACTACAACAACGGAAATTGTTCTCAGAGGGATACAATAGCACGCCAGCATGAGCATTGCCACATGACAGATTATTTCTTCTCATAAATGCGATTGGCAGGTATCAACTTGCGTGGCTCTATGCCACATTTGCATACAGAACAAATCCAGGAGGCATCGCAGCTGAGTTCTTCGATCGCATTTGAAAGGATTCTTGATGGCCCTTCTATCGAGGATGTAATTTAGTCGAGGATCATTGATCTCCAGCATCCTCTAATGAGAATTGATGAAAAAACAAGTAAGTTAAACACGGTGATGTTTAGCGATAACTGATAAGCGAAAAATCACACATACCCTTATCTCCGCTAGGAATTCGATCTCGTCTTCTGAGTTGGTAATAAGTGATTGGATTATCCTTCTCCTGTACCCCGTCTTATCCGTCGAACTTCCAGTTGAAGTATCTGGGGCCACGTTTTTATGCATTGATAGTTTCTCTAGACCTCTAAAATTGAGGACTGCATTAGTGCACAATCACTGAGCGTCTCCTTATTGACATAGTTAACATTTCTACAGTCTTACTCTCTGACCTCTTCGTGCTCTGACATTTTCTCCTTTCTTTCGAATTTTGGTGACAAATTATCAGTTGCGACCTTCGTAGCATCGATCACATAAGCCGACCTCACTTGTAGAGCTCAAGTCTGGTTCTTCAAATTGCATACCATTTTACTTTGCATTTAAAGACAACTTGTGCGCATAGAAAATAAGGGCCCATAATTAAGGACTAGTACAGCAAAGTCAGGCACAGGAAATGTTCTTGAACTGGCTATTTATAAATTTGAATACATCAGCGTCTACAGAATATCAAGATGGCCAGGCATCATCAACAAATTCTTCCTACTGGCAGTTGTCCAATATAGTTCGCAGATTTGTTAGGTGCCAAAAGCTCTAACACATTCCGTGTGGATTTAGGCGCAAGGCGTACTATCGCATCGACTCTTGAGAAGTTATTGCGATTACCTATACCCACATACCGTAAGACACACATGAGCCATGGTCTTTGTACAGTGCCATTTATTGGGCTCTGTATATCTTTCCTGACACTTTCAGTGACCCAGACTATAATCAGACTATAGCCTGAAAAACGCGAGCTTAGTTCTGCTGATGCTGGTATCAAGCAGTTAGTGTATCCGCATATTTGGATGCTGTACAATGTGTCGAAGAGCACAGAATGCCTTCCCATCCTAATTTTCTTTGAGCTTTCTTTTTCTCGCAGCTAATTTTTGGACGTTCGCGTGTGTCGTAGTCCTCACCGATCCTCCTAGATAGGCCTATGGGACTTAAGAATAGGCTGCGTGATATTCATCACTGTAAGACCAAGTTCAGTTAAGTTTACATGGCAACGGAAGACCCTCCGGTCGGATCTTTAATGCCCCTTGATAATTAAAAATACCCCGCAATCACGTATCTTTTTGCTAATGCCACCGGATCACCTGAGATAAGACCTTAGCAGGATGGGCGCAAGCATACACATGGTCACCAGACCCAAGCAGAGGCGGTTCACTTTCATGCAAGCCAACATATTATCACCTTCCGAATTATCAAATCTGGATAGAGCAGTAAAGTGTCGAGAGATAATTTCCACAGGTGAACAAAATTTGCTTATAAATCCCAATTCCTTAAGAGGATGCGCAGTTCTGACACAAGTTGGACTTACCACTTCTTGTTGCACAGAGCACATTAAGCTAAATGTTCGAAGAATCGCTTAAGTGATAGAATGCCACAGATAGTCCAATCGCTCGATCCCATTGCAGTCAACATAATTCATCGAGTTTCTGTAATGCTGCAACTCAAGTTTGAGGTACATCTTATTTTCGTATCAATAATTCTGCTATCTCTTTCGAATTTGGCTCATCCGGACAACACACATAACTACTGCCCCAGGTATGGCAAATTGTCTTTACATGTCGTCATCATTCTGCTGGTGTTGTTAATTTGCCATGAATGTTTGACAGAATTGTTCCTACGCGTACAAAGGAATGTAAAGTGTGCTGTGATTCGACTTCGCGCTGACCAAAGCACACAGTGGTTAATGCCCTCCCTTCTCTCACGGCGCAAATTATTTCAACATCGACGTTTTCATCAAGCCTGACATCTATACTGGTAGGTTCCAGTATTCTCTATCAAATTGATTATCTTTAATACCCCCAGTCCACTTCCAGTTATTTATTTTTGACTTTGATGTCACTCAAGATTGCAAAACTTTTCAACAAATAGACCCAACAAAAAGCTTCATGTGACACGTCTTGGGATTAGGATTCCAAGTTGCAAGTGGGATCTTTTAACTTAACTATTCTCTACTCGCCACCGTCAGCGCATTAACCGATGGGCATGGTTTGGCAGGCACCTCCGCCAACTATCTTCACATAACCACCACCTTTTATTCAAAACGTTCCCAAAGCCACCTGTTTTTCAAAAGACCTAACAAACTCTCATTTGCGCCTTCTTTTCGTATTGTGTGTGGTTCTTAACAAGCAGCTGTATACTTTTGTATTTTGCCAGATTCTAGTGAGGACGTGATGCTGGAGTCGGAAGAGCCAATGCGTGAGATATTTGCTACTTAAATTAACTAAGAGTAGTTTAATGTACAGCTACCGTTTTGGTTGCATTGCGCTCCTGTCCATGGATATCGCGGTCTATGTGTCTGCTGCCAAGTAGCAAAGTACCGTTCTCTAAATGCACAGGAATTAGACCCAATCGATACGACTACACGACCATTACATAAATGCTTCGCCATTCTTCAAGGCTGCTGTAATAGGCCCCATGGAATTGCTCACATCCGATTATGTGCTGATTATTACGAGCGTTATAAAACTGAAGGCAACATAAATCAAGCAGGATCAAGCGTACCGCCAACTGCCTTTGGAGCTGTAGTGGCTTTAGGTGCTCTTCACCGACTGTTGTGTCGACAAACTAGCAACTATATTGCATTGCCTGCCATGGAGATGAATTGACAAGGTGAAGTCGACATAGCCACACCTACCAGTGGCCAAAGCGCACCACTTAATTACCTGGGAATTCATCGGCATTAAGGTTTATTTCCACTCCAAATTTTGGCGTTTATGTGGGAAAGTGATATACTGGCAAAGAATGATTCGTGGAAGATGCGCGTATGCCAGCTGGTGTGATAGCTACAAAACATGGCGTTTTGCTAGCCTCTGGAAATGAGACTTGGCTTTTGCCCCCTAAATGAGCAAGTTTGCCTTCAATCAGAGCCATGAAAATTTTTGCTGTTTGGAGCACTTATGTACCTTACCATTGGTGCCCTGACCTTTAAATTATAAACTTCATAATGCTGTGAAATTTGAGCAAGGGCAGAAGCGCACAATCCAAGCCTTACCCTTTGACAAATTACAATCATCAAAGGCCAATCTAAGTTGAGCATTTGAGCGAGACGCTTATATAGCTACTGCTTTACTAACTGTTCTACATTTCGCAAATTCAGTGCTTCAGTATACTTGAGTGCATATGTGTATTTTAAGATAATTTATCAGGGGATTTGTAGGAAATTAGCAACTTTTATTTTACAATGAAAATTTCTACTATATAGGGCCTGACAACGGACTGAAACATCCAGCTTTCCAGATCCAAATATTCCCCAACTACTCTGCGTCGGTATACATGACTATCATTATCAAGACGTTTATTTTTCATTTATCACCTATGTGGTTGCGACCAATGTGTCCAAGTCACGCATGCAAATTTAGTATCAGGTGCTTCCTAAAACAGATACCTATTAGCAAAAGCGTCAGTTACAACACAGTTTAAAGAGTCCGCAGGTGGTTCGCCTACACAGCCATCTACTGACTGCATCAGGGTAGTTTTACAGAGAATGTACCTACTCTGCAAGAGACGTGACCTATTGCGGACTCTGTCTGCACCTTCCATGCTCCGTACTGTTGTTGGGTAGCAGAATGTCAAATTGTTGCACATTGTGACAATAGCATTGATTTGTTTCAAGGTTTGTTCCATTGATTGGGCAATACAACTTGATTCTTAACTTCGTATAGTGTATGCAAAGATGTGACAGATACATGTTTCCTGGTGCCCTGATAGCACAGATGATATCCGGGCCTGCCTTTATGATGTCCAAATCATTTCTTGCTTCAGTAAAAGGTGCCTTTGTCATCAAATTATTCAGGTTGGGGGTAACTTCACCTCATGTACACTTGCATTGTGGCTTATTCAGGGTGAGTGGATTGGACCTGATGATTTCAGAATAACCAAGGTAAAAACCCAGTGACAATAGATCGCCAAATATGCGCTAACATCCGCATACATCAGATCATGCTGTGTTTATGTTTGGACACAGATCAATGTGACCGAAATTCTCTTTATCATTAAAGAAACGATGTGTGTATCTGTAAAGCTCAGTCAGCTGTCAGACGTAAAATAATCAGCCAGCATTTGGATAAAATTTTGATAATTAACCCTAAGCTGCTATGGCACTTATTACAACTGATTTTACGCCCTGGTCAACTCAACATCAATTTTACCGAATAAATGACGGGTTTGGCCATCCTCAAAACACATTGATTTGTTAGCTACTGATGGTAGCACTTTGCTGCTGATGATGATGACAATTCAAATTCTGGCAATGCAAGGTGATGGGGAAATATAGGCACACAATTAGCCTTTTTTGTGTCTAGTTGGCCTGTTTTAACCCTAATATTTTTGAACAAAATTGAATTCCTCTCTCCTTGCATTGATTTGCTTAAATATCACATATAATGTGCGCAAAAATTGGACAAGCAGCTGTGGCGAGAACAAACAAACTTAAGTCGAGGACCTCCCGCAATGTAGCGGAAATTTATATTTTAATTTATTTTGTTTTTGCTTATTTACATTTAGCATGATGCAAATTGGTGCGGCCCTCAATTGACCTAATTCTTTATGAATGCCTCAAAATCCCCATTAAAACAAAGGATTTCTCTGGGTTTTTTTGCAGTCAAAGACAAAAGATTAATGGAGGTGATGTTACTTACCATGCAAATGCACTTTAATGTTTGATAGCATGGCAAAAATGGCTAGCTTATTAGCAAAGAGACTTGGATAAAGCGCACAATGAATGCTAATCTTCGCGATGATAGTTGACGCAATCCCTACTAGTGCAAAACATCGGTAGGCTAGTTGATTTATAAAGTTTTCACTAAGTGACGTTAATATGGTGAGAATTACACAAAGTTCTGTGGCCTGTGAAGCAAAATTCTGCGTCTTCCCAAAGCCTACTAGTTCGCACTTTCGCGGAATGAGAGACATGGAAGGCAAGGAGTGGAATGTGGGACCATCGACACGTCAAATACATGGGACAATCTTAGCACTCAGCAAAGTGAGCAGGATCAAAGCTCTTCTTGCTAATCAAAACCAATGCGTTTGCCTAGCTCACGCAAGGTACAACTCACCGCACACATCACACTTGAGACATTGGCCTCGTTACTGCTGCATAATAGGTCTCAGCATATGTTCTTGCCAACATCAAATAGCAAATTCAAGATCTAAAATATGTAACCGTTAGACGAGATAGAAAAATTCTTCCTTGGTGCTGGTCGTGCGACACCTCGAACACATTGCACGAAGCCAAAGGATGCTAGATGCTGCACTAAGGTGTACGAACACAGTGGAAGCTGAATAGCTGGAGTGCTGTGAGCGATCGAGGGCGTCAGGTTTAGCTCAGTTTCTGTTCGCACTTAACGATGGTACGGCCTGAAAACTGAATGTGACTTTCTGGCGAACAGTCCATCAGCATGACAAATTCTTTAGCATGCTAGACTGTAGCGTCCTTTATGTGTATCCTTCTCACCGGTTGCCACATTGGTCTGATGCAATATAATCGTGCCACAACTGCTCACACTAGGTCAGCCAAAGGCCAAGTTTGACGTGCAAAATCCGTAGTGCGCTCACGGCGTGTCTGCTGGACAGCTGACTCCAACGTCATGTGCAACACACTGCACGGCTCAAATCACTAGTATCAATCCGAGACTCAGGACATCTACCTTAATCTAATGATGTGCCTACTATTTGGAAATGGTAAGCGTGTATAAATACCGTGGCATCCTGGCACTCGACAGCTGTAGAGAGTAGTGTGCAGATCGTGCTCTAGTTTCATCAAAGTATCATCTCATTATACCACTGCAACCATGCTTTTCAACACTGCAGTCCAATTCATCACTGACGAAAGAGGCCCGCACACAGAACATTGTTCCACATGAAAGCGTGAGTTCTTCATGCAACACTAGGCCACACAATTACTAATGAAAGCGATAATAGCACCTACTTGTTTTTTCCATTTCGGGAAACAATTCTCTGCGTGCTTACAGGTGGACAAATAAGCAATATTTTAATTAATCTGGAATGAGAGTAGCTGTTAAAAGTCGCAAGACTAGGAAGAGATAGTTAAACTGGATCAATTTGGTTGTTCCTACGCAGGATTTTTGCCACTTTTGTTGGAAACTCTAACAGCCATCAAGTTAGACCAAAAGCAAAGGCGAAGTGATTAACAATCAAATGAGTCATTTGATCTAAGATGAGGCCTAACTGGTAAGTGGTAATCTAAGGGAGTGTAGCCTAGCACAGATTATTTGCCAACTCGTAAGTACAATTTTATTGCTGATAATACCCAATCGAATCGACAGTAGATGAGAGAGATATAGTTGACAAAAAGGTAGGGATCTGATCAACCAAAGATATGGAGAGACATAAACAGAATTGGGAAAGGCTTCTTCTATACCAAAAATATAGATTATCTTGCCAATAATATTTCACTCATGCACTATGCCTTAAAACAATTGTGCTAATTACGAAACATTACTCAGGCCTAAACCGCTGTTGATGATCTTGTCTAAGTGAGTGAGCCTACAACCCTCATCCCAAGGCAGACAAAACCAGTACCCTAAGAGAAGGAATACCTTTTATCCATCTTGGTGTTACGGCAAGATACATTGTAGATTCTTGCATTTCCTTTAAGTCACATTTTGTAACTACGGCTATCTTGGACGTGCTATGTTTGCCAAATAATTGGTACAGATTTTAGAAGAGGGCCAATAATGAAACCGGGTTTCTCCGCAGAGCGCATAAAGACTTACCAATGCGAGACGTAGACAAGTTTGTGAGAACATATTCTATTCCTAGAAATAGTTCCATTAGCACTTTAGCATTAATTAACCCTATAGCCATTTGTTCTTAAATGTTGACCTAGAACTGCCCCGAGAATTCCCTCAGTGACGATCTACGCACTGTGTACTTGATGCACACAAAATTTTCTTGGTTGACTATCGTGACTGTACCGCCTGTTGAGCAGAATCGACAAATGTAAAACGAAGTGAGGCCAAAATGAAGGTGGATAGAGTAGAGCCATGTGTGTAAAAGCTTTGCCAACATTAGCAATTGTTGAGTACCAAACCGATGATCCTGACGTCCCTCGTCCCATTCATTTCTCTAATTTGCACAAAGCGCTACTAAAAATGGATTAAAAAGAAGGCACAGAAAGTCGAGTTTTGCTCTCATTAAAAAGAAAATCATGTTCTACAGATTCATGAATAGCGAAACTTTACGGAAATACCTGTTTTGCTTAGTCATTCTTCTTTGTCTTTTAATCAAGAGATGTGAAGTTTCGGTGCATTTAATGCAGACTTAAATCAATGTGTATGCATGTATATGCTTATATATACATATAGACACATGCAAATATATATATGCATATATTTGTGCATGCATAACTTTTAATCATTATTGTAAGTATACTTTTGCACACGTGTGTGTTTATATACAGATATATGATATTAATTTATGCGATTAGCAAATGCGGTGAAATGACGATGGGTTGAGGCGGCACGGTTCGTCTATCAATTGATAAAATTAAACAAGCAGATGAACATAATAGTGAGAGGTGCCTGGTATCTCCAGACTAGACGGAAAAGCAGCCTGATTTTGGGATTAATAAAAATTGCCCAATGGTTTTGCATTCAAGATGTCAGTCTGGAGTCAATCCTTTTGTGGCTTTAGTAAGAAGGGCAAGAATCCTTCCCTGAGTGACGAATGCACCAAAGTCTACGAACCTATATTTGACATGTGAGCGGATCCATCGGTTGACCACCTTAGAGGAATCAGAACCGTGCGCACGTTTGAGAGCATGTTCGTTCAAAGACTTAATTGATGGTGGCTTCTTGAAAGCAATTAAGAGCCATCTTCTTGATTGACTTCTCGGCACGTACTTCAAGTCGAGGTGGTATCAGTCATGACTTTAGACATTGAAGGTCTAGAGCACAGTTGAATAGCCAGCGATGCAATCTAAGCTTCGTGTCCAAAAATCATGCAGACGAGTAGCGTATTCGCAGCAGCATTGTTTTCCTGATTGTTCTGGAATTTAAGAGGCTGCCATTTGTTGCTCTATACTTTGCATGAAGTTCCATTGGTAGCACTGTTGCACTTTTACTCCCAAGACCTGCACGGAATGTGTCGAACGATTCGGTAACCAACTAACATGCAAACCCTACTAGTAACAGTCAGTAGAAATAGGTTATTGACACTATCAAATAGTTTTGGTGATCCGTCATTTCGGATCTCTTTGGCTTCTTGCACGTTACGACTGGAAACACTTTGATGCCCTAATTTTGCCTATTAGTCTTTAAATATGCAAGTGCACCCGCGTTAGTGCGAGCGCTATGCTTTGAAAGATTATAAACCCTTCTCATAGATGTTAAAAAGGAATTAGTTCAAGCTTAACACATTGATTTCACTTATAGTTAAAATTGCAGCAAGGTGGCTTTTTAGCGAATCGCTGAACGGAACCATGCTGAGTGTATCCCTGATAAAATCCTAAAAATGCGATCATTCTTTATCAGCTTTGACTTTTTGGATGCAAACTGCAACTCAGCGGAAGACAAACTTATCAAAAGCCGTAAGTCAATGTGTCTCGCAATAAAAAATATTTGTGGACGAAGGATTAATACTTAAGGGTAGGGCCAGGAACCGGTCGAGTATCCTTAGCCTGCGTAGCAGTGGGTACTTTGGAACACGGCATCACAGGATTGCCCAAATTAAAGTGAGGGATGCTGTCAATGGAAAGTGCAACTTTAGTAGACGCGGTACGTTGGCGATAGCATAGATTCACTTATGAAGAGCAGGCAATGTCAAGCGGGTAGTTACTGGAACATCTAAGGTCGATTAGCCCTGGTTCCTCAATCACACTTTGGGATTTCAAATGGTACAGACAGAAATAGCTTGTGTCAAGACTTATCGGCGATGGTCCCTTGATAACTAGAATCCTTTAAATTTAAGGCGACAATCTTTACCGTTAGAACAGATCGCAAGGATTCGAGTAAGACTAACGTGTTCTTATAAAATGCCAGAAGCGAATTTAGGACCATGTATAAGGATTCGAAGGCATTTGTTGAGATAGCGCCACATGCGTAGCAACGCATTTGATGCAGGATTCTTACTAGCGGGAACTGGGATGCATGGGCAGGTGGCACAACATTCTTAACCAGACACAAAGGAAAGCTTTATAACCGATGATTGACCCTTAAAAATTTTATTCCTTGCAGGGAGAGTTAAAAATATGTTTCATGCTACACAAGTGTCAACGTCAATGTCAGTTGAGGAGCCGAGTCACATAGCACATATAGCACATAACGCACTCCTTGTAGCACGTAATGGCTATTAGCTTATAGGTCCGTTATTCACGGAGTTGCAGTTTGCGTTTAAAAGGGCAAAGCTGATAAAGAGTGACTGCAGCTTTAAGGTCTTAGTAGGGTCTTACTTGGCATGATGCAATTGAGCATTTCGCAAAAGAGCACTTTGCTAAACTTTTGACTGTAAAGCGGAATCAGGATGGCACGCTCGGGCCATTTCATTTGTGACTTTGATAGGAAGGGTCAAAATATTTCATAGTGCAACGGTTGTATTAGCGTTTATAAACTTGAATTTGGTGGCCCAGTGTGTTTATTAGCCTATCGAGATGAGATGAGTCTGAACGGAGGCACATCATGGTGGATTATTTAGGGCTATTCGCAGCGCTGCTAGACTTCTAAAACTTAGAATTGATGTATAGTGAGGGCACAAAGGACATGTGAATTGCTGAAACCATAATGCCTTTAACTCAATTAACACTAAAGAATCGGAATTACGCATGCGTGCTAGTCCTAATTCCCTAAATTGCCACAAACATTACAATCTTCAGTTTTTTAAATAGATCTTAATAACAGATAATCAGTAGAAGCAGTTTATTGACACCAACTTTCTAGTTTATAGCTTAGTAAGCCCAAAAACACTCTACGCGTTTTATCTTTGCAAGCTAGTCTTTAACCGTGCAAACATTGACATTGATTAAACAGGATACATTTAATATGCAAAGAAAAATTTGTATTACTTTAAAAGGAACGGATGTACGCTCCACGAGTGTGGTTGGCTCAAAAGATCGGCTCTGCATTAAAAGGGCCAGTCACCGTTCATAAAAATTAAAGGGGTTTTCATCAACTATAACACTGAAATATAAAATACTATGCTAAGTGGTTCGCATGCAATTTACAGGCTAGACATCACCTAAAACAACACCTGAACGAGTAGGTATCAGGGGGACATTTTTGGAGATCAGCGAGCACGAGTGTAGAGACAAGGAACAAGTAGAGACAAGGCGACTGGTATATAAGCGGACACACCTCAGCAGGCAAGTCAGTTCCAGAGGGAGCAGAGAAAGAAGTGATGTGGGGCAGTTGGCCATGTTCGTATCCGAGGAAGTGGGCACCGTGGAGTGATGTTGTGAAAGACTCGCAATGTGGACAGAAGTGGGCATTGTAGCCTGTGCAGAAGCCGCACTGTTAATGGTTGTGTGAGTGGTCGTGTGAGCAGTAGCAGCAATGGTGGTATACAGCAACCGCCACCGAGATCGTGCGCACACCGACGTCTGTGCAGAAGCCTCCACGTGCCATGGAGATGAAGGAACTAGTCAGTGGTGCGCATGCCCTCCTCTACTTCTCTCGTGGTTTAAACGTGCAACAAATGCTATTATTCCTGTGTATCGCTTGCAGCTGCTTTATAAATGATTTGAATTCTGTGTTACGGCCTACACTAAGCTTTCTTTTTTGGTTTCACTGATGCAAACACAGAGCGTATTTGAGAAAGAGAAGTCCCTTGATTGCTTCTAACTAAAGGCCTTTTTACATGATCGGATGAAATTGCTGCCGTGTGCGGAAATGTTAAAGGGAACCGACTAACAATAGCCAGAAAAGAACACGAGCAGTTTTGTAAAGAAATGATCGTGTAGAATGTAGCCAAGTGAAATGGGAGCAAAAGAAAGCAAAGCCTCTATGTGCAGGAGATGAGTAGACGGAAGCGCAATTGATGGTTGATGCAGAAGTGGGATGGTAAGTCGTGTACTGACGGGTTGGTATGGAACCAATAAATCAAGGTAGAAGCAATAAGTCAAATGCTTGCAAGGTTAGCTGACTTGAAAAAAATGGAGAGAAAGGTGTAGAATGCTATGAGTTTTTTGTAATGGAAAATAATAATGGCTTTGTGGATCCGTATGTCAACAGACGAAGGGGTGAAAGTGTGTACGAATACAGAACAATGCATCGAAGGAATAAATCGGAGGTGCAAAGGAGTGCACAGATAGGTGGGATGACACTAAACGGCAAAATCATATGTTAATTTTCCTTGCCTATGATTAGGAGCCAAAAGATGGATTACGATGGGAGGCGGTTAGTCCACATAGCTCATGTTGGGAAGGCATGTTAAAGGGATGAAACAAATCTAGCTGAAAATATCGAGTTCCAAACGTACCAACAATGTGCCGAATCGAGTTGTATGGTTATTTGTTCATAGAGTGTGTAGAGCTGACTTGCAATGATGACCAAAGAATAAGTAAATGTGGTGTAGTCATGAATTGTTGTCTTTAAATACTGACAGACATGGCTTTACAGCTATTTGAGGTAATTGCCACCTTCCGCCGAAGTGGCAAGAAAGCGCAATTAAAGTGTTCTTCCAACATGTCTCGATTGCCTGGAATGGAACTGTGCAAGACTGAAAACTCCGTAGACTATGGGAAGAATGCTTGCTAACACGGGCCAGTAGTAAAACCAGCATTCACTCCCTAAGGCATCTAAATGACGTATTAAATAGCCGTAACTTATCAAGCTCGGATTCCAACTGTGAAACAGACGGGAATGGCTACAGGTAAAACTCTAATTTTAATTGCGCTTCTGCTCAATGAAAAATTGCTTAATGTTACACAGAACCAAGTAATAATTAGAGGCCATTACAAACACCACGATATTTAATTGCAAATCATTCCTTAATGTTTGGACCGGACAAATCGACGACATCTTGCCCACATTTAGGGAAACCATAAACCATAGGCATAACTAATGCTCATGCTGCGAATCGTGGCAGCACCAAGAGTGCGAAAGGAGTTGAATCCATCAGCACGTATTTCACTTAGAGGATTGTGTACAACCGTAAAAAACCCTTCGCAGATAGTTGTATGCGGTGTGACTTATGCAGAACAGTCGTGCACAGTCAGTTCGATGTAAAGTTCATCTTCTAACCATTATCTTTTAAGCATAGTTGCTAATTACAACCGAAAAACATATCTTTCAATGGGGGCAGAAGCATCGATTTGCAAACTGGTATGATGGATTTATGATGCGGTGCTTTGCACATGACGTGATAGCTGATTGACCAGCAAACACGCCATGAACGCACCACGGATTCACACGTTAAACGTGACCTTACGCTGACTTTGTGTATGCAGCTGTGTCACGATCAAAGTATATCCGGTCGTGGTAGAGACCAACTAAATGGATGGAAATAAAAGACGCTAAGATCGTTAGGCTGATAAAATAGTCGGGATAGTTAATCATTTATCAGAAAGTCGCAACCGCGTTCTCAGACCTTTCCACTGTTAGGCATGATCAAACTTTAAGCCGTATCTGACATCACTTTGCTTTTAGCAATCCACTAGAATAGTTTATTTATTCACCTTAAGCATGATTTATGAGCAAGTCAGTTCTGTGGATGTGATAGCTTAGTTGGGGTGTAGCAAGATAAATAGAGTAAAACTTCGCACCCTGTTTCAGATGATACTCATTATGGAGCTTGATTTAAGTGTACTCCCAACTGAGCAAAACCTTTGGTCTCAGTAATCTGAGCTGTGAAGTGAGGGCAAAATCTTTGAAATTTAATCGTTTTAGGGCAAGTTTGTTAAACGTTGATGCTACGAAGTAAGGTCGCTGTTCTGCTAATGCCGTGATACTTATGGTCATTCAATGTACCTTGCAGGCGAGAGGAGGGAAAAAACACAAGCCAAGCTCTGCAGGAGTAAATCAATTCTTTACTGAATGTATTGTTAAAATAAAATAAAGGTATCCAAGAACATTGTATCTCCTCATACATGGGTGGTAGCAGGGACAAAGGAGCTGGTTAGAAGACATCCTTTATGCAACCAGTCGTCTGAATTCAAGCCAGCAGTGCAAACGTGTAATAAATTTAAGACTGCAAAACTTAAGCGCAGGCACTTTATTTTTGTGCAACAAATGCGACGCAATAATGAGTGCTCGATTTCCCACTTTACCTTATTCTCCCACTGTCATCATTTCTGCGTCAATTTGAATACATCAGGCTGACGTGAGTAAGCTCATGTTGTTCGCGTTATCCATATACCTAGTTCATGTGGACATCGCTTATGGAGTGCTTTCTGCACTGTTTTACACTGAGCTACTTTGCCGCATTCTGGAATCCTCTGCATAGACTTGGAGAAATGACGACTTGCGGTACGAGCATGCGTACGCATTTATACGGCCTTTGTTGTCTGAGGTTCTTTTCAGAGTTGGAAAGATGAATCTGATGAAATGATTGTAGCCGTCCCACTTCCCGGACTAATTCTTATCTCAATTTGTGGTGAAGTAGGCTTACATACAATAAAAGACGCATATTTTCTTAAGCTATTACCTCCTTGTGTGGGGATGTGTGCATCTAAATTTGATGCCAAGTTGAGCACAGCTGGCCTTGAGAGGTTATTGATTTCGTTTCAAAGCACAAACGTCGACAAGCGGTTAACAAAGTAAGATTTTCAATAAAGTAACGAGAAATTGGTTATGTTGGAGGAGACAAGGGCACTACCGCCAGTTTGCAATCCAAATACAGACAAATCGGCTTAACCCAAGCAATAAACCATTGCGATGCTGCAAAAAGAATGAATGCACAAGTGACGAGCGAATTACAAATGTATTTACTTCTAGATCTCCTTGTTGAGGTTATCACCTCTCAGACTTTAATTGAGCAAAACACACTCGGAGGGGTAAAAGGGATATGACACTGCGTCGGAATAATCGTCCTATTCTAGAGACATTCAGTGAACACTTCTGCTGTGTCAGTCAATATGATTGCACTTTCTAACCAATCAGGAATTAAAATACTGCTCCCTTCTTTCCATCACAAACTCAGACTCTACCTCTGTCCTGATGAATGGGTGGCCGATCAATTAGATCCTGGGCAAAAAGAGTAATCAGGAGAGAGGGAAACTCAGCTTCCGACCAATTGTCAGTGGAGTTCATGTGATCTGTATCAGGATCAAAACCGACCACTGGTTGAGCAGTTTTTTATTGAAGTCGAGCTCACCGTGAGCTCGGCTACCCCATGCATTCTGTATGTACTCAATTAGCAGTGGCTCAATCGCACAAAATGCCTATTTTGAAGAAACAACACACTCGATTGGGTGGTGTAACGTCTTCGTATTCTTGATGCGAGCCTCAATTTGTGATATGTAGCCATCAAAATGTAATTCGATCTAACAGATTTGCAATCATAGTCCGTACCTCCGTTTTACGGTTCATCTCGGAATCTCATTTAAATGCTAATGTTGTCGCTTGGAAGGCGCAAATTTCTTATGCTAGCAAAAAGTCAACCAGAGCACAAACTTGCCTATTCTCGTAGACATTTTTTCTACGATGATGAATGCGGCGGTCAAAATGAATCAAAATTTTACTTGATTAGTGTACGTTTGGCACCTAATTGAAGGATATTAAATCATTTTGATAGCCTCATTTGTCATTGTAGGAGGAAACACCTACGGGAATTGGGCGAATTTGTGCTCTGGCTGTCTTTCTGCTAGTATTGTGCAATCCCCAGTCAGGGCTGATTAGGCCCCTAATTTCCACAAAGGAAAAACTAATAATATCCAAGAAAATGATAAAACTTTTAAATCAACCTCACATATATTAGTCCGCATATCCGACAGGCTACTATCGCATCCACAAGTTGAGGCTATGGTTTTGCTCTCCGAATCCTAAGCTGGGCAAAGGGACCAGCTTGCCAAATGTGTCGATTTAATTAGTTTCACAGAAGTCTCCATAGAAGCGCGATGGGGCAAAAATATCGGAAACAGCGGTGATCAATTAAATCTAAAGCACTTCTGCTAATACTTTGCTACAAGGGTCGGCGTGCAACAAAAGGCATTATGCTATGTGAGACTTTTTAAGTACTCTTATCCCCTATACTTTATAGATCAAAGTTGGTGTTTCTTCAGGGCCCGTTGATTATAGAGAGAGAGGATGCAACTTCGCCAAGTTCACCCTGATTGAACATCGTCTTCTCTTAGTTACTAAAGAGAGTAAGAAAAGCTTAAGCAACATCATACCTCACCCTTAAAAGCTGTTGCGATAACCTACTGCACTTCTGTTGTCAGTACCTACTTCCTCCTCCTCGTTTGCCCTCATGCCTGACAAATCTCTCAAGAGGCTTATGATGGGCCACAAATTGCACCAAATTTATCAGACCTGTTAAAGTCATTGATAATGTAAGTTAGAATTGGAAGCGAATACATGCCCCAGAGTTCATATCTAGCAAGTCCATGGAGATCACACTAAGTTGGCCTTTACATGAGGTGAGTTTTGATACAAATGAAAATCGGACAAAATCATACTGCTGGCGAATCAAAAGATGTCTGTCTTGAGCAATCCAAGTTCCGTTTAGTAGACAGACATTATGCTGAGATGGGGGAATCAACCAAATTAAACTGGGATAGCAAAAATTTAGTAGAAGTAGATGAGAAGAGAAAAAAATGGAGCCTAAATGCCAACCATCACCTAACATGCTTAGGTCAAATAAAGCTGTGGAACATGGTTCACCAGCTCTCAGGTGAATGATTAAAACGAGATGTAACGATGTCTGTTCACTTGCTTACAACGCGTATCTAAGTTGACGAGGTCGCACCTATTAGACTGTGGGAAATGAGATTAACTAACGACTCGCCGCATCGAAAATGCCCACCGAAAGCTTCCTTAACTCCAACACCTTAGATACTGGAAACACAAATGATGGATTGCAGTGGCAACTGAATCGCGTCAAAATCGCAAGTGGATCTAAACATTCATATTTTGCAAGAAGAGCTGCAGCTCGATGCATTCTAGCATCCCATTCGACGCATTTTATTAACAGAGCATGAGTCTACAATCTACAGGGCGGGCATTTTAACAACTTGATTGTTTCAGCAATGATTAGTTACTTACGCAGCACCGGAAGTGATCGGTGTGTCCTCTGCACTGATCTCAGCCACAGGATTGCCACGAGTAGCGACTGAGATAGCCAAATCCGCAGCGGGGTGGGCGGCCCCATTCATGATGCCTACCATCAAACAGACGTCGGCTGCAGCTGCTGCGTCTTTAGCCTCATCCATGTTTGGCGAATGCACCCAGTGGTTGAAATACAACGCCTTCTGATCCCTGCAATGATCGTAGGTGAACAAGTCTCATAAAGCGATGGCTTATGAAACAGGTGGGGTGTCTGTAGGCCTCGGCACAAGGGAGGTTTGAGGAGTCATGATAATTGCAGCTAACGAAGGGTTGTTTTGAAGGACCTCACGCAAAGCAGTTATCAGTCTTAGATTATCTCTAGTTACTCGTCAAAACGAAATAAAAGAGGAAAAACTGTTTTTGACAAGGAAAATTCTCTCACATTGATGAAAAATACCCTGACTGATAGGAAGGGTTACTTACGTGGCTAGATAACGTCTGATGATTGGCTTTGATAAAAACGAAACGCAGATATTGCAAGCACACAAGTGTGCAAAACGGCAGAACGTTGCATGGAAATTGCACAGCAATGGTAAAAGCGGGGTATGCTGTGGATCTATTTCATGTTCATAAAACAGATGACTGCTTTGTAATCCAAGCTCATGCTGACAGGACGAGAAATCACGGCAACAAACGCTTCAGATGAGCGATAAGCACAGCTTTTTCTTGGTCAACACATGGCTGTATGAATGATTTCGAAAACACCATTATAATAATTGAAGCACTTTGACAGATGTGCTTTAAGGTTCCTTTCTACTCTTATCTAATCTGGTTCAACAAATTTCCGAAGGAAAACCTTGGAACTAGCACAGTTTTAACCGAGATGAAGGAATCTACCAAATCACAATCTTAAATAGCCCATAACTACGCCCTTGATATAAGAAAACTATCCAAGACGAAGTGCGTTTAGATAAGTTAAGTGACCATATTTTAGGACCGAATCGTTAACCTCATCAGACAGACAAAACTTTTAGGAAACGAGAAAAAGTGGTAGATAGATCAAAACCATACAGCTAGTAACATACATACAACAACGCTAGGGCAAGTAAGAAGCCTTGGTAGGTGCTGAGACGAAAGCAACTGAACATCGAAGTGATAAATAATTTCTAAAGATGTCGCGCAGAATACGCAAATGGCCTCAATTCTGCTCATTTTTGATGAATGCAGGATGGTCTGTGGAGGATATGGGTGGAATGGTGTGCTACCGATTCTTTAGAATGGAAGCGTTCAATGGCAACTTACCCTCGATGAGGCCGTTTGCTGTAATCTACGTAGTAGGACCTGAGGATATTATCTGAAATAACAAAGGTACACAGGATGATCAGTTCGCGCTCAATCAAGGGTGCACGCCCTTATATTCGTCAACACTTTATCTTCCACGGAAATGCACTGGGTAGACAAATCATTGAGACCTTAAAAAGCCAGAGGGAGGCCGCCAATCATGACACTTTGTGCAAAAAGAGTTAATGCGTGGATCCAGAACGTAATTTGAGCTTACGGACTCGAGTTAATTAGGCGATTGTCGTCGTGATAGTGAAAACTACTTAAATGGTTTGAAAGTTCTACCTGATTTCAGGTAGGTTGACCGCCTTGTCATACTTAATAGCTGAATGACACAATACTTTGAGCAATAGATAGAATAGTTGATAAGAAACTTATGAGCCAAAAAAGTCATAAGTCCATGTCCCAGACATGCATCTCAATCTGCCTACTATCGAAAAGCTATTTTGACGAAATAACTCAAGCAACTGATGCAAAGAACTGTGGAATGCACGCAGTGACACTTCACATAGACGTGCAGTCTTCGCGAGATCTTCATGGCTGACAAAGTATCAGTTCAGTTATTTTACAGCCTTAAAAATTTTCCTTTAAAAACGCGTTGTCTCACGGGTGTAGGGAACCACTTTAAGTGGATAAACCCTTTTTGCAAATCTCGACGCACGCTTACGAAAACGGATGCTGTACAAACGTGGATAGTTAAAATACGCACCATAAAGTTCAATCGGTTCCTCAGTGTCATCAAACCAATGATAATTTCTAACGCATTGAGTCGCCAAGGTGAATGACCGACCAGTGCTAGCAAACAACTTTTCTAAATTTCTGAGCGCGTAATGAGCAGCATTTCGGTCTTTTGCAAAAACTATATTGCGACGCTAATAGTGAAGCTCCCGATGTAAGTGCTTTGATTGCTTGAAGAAGAACAGTAGCTAGGCTTGAGTAATAAACGCACCTCTACTGGGCGCTTCAGTGAAAAATCATAAGGGACCTGAATTGTTGGCACTCCACACTCGAAATTAATACCCTCGCCGGTTATCACAAACATCTTCAGAAAATTACACTATACGACGCCTACGCTCTTCGCCTTCGAAACTAATTTGCTGCACTCCTCGAGATCGTTTGAGGGCATCGCAGTACCGCAAATGCCTATCAAGGAGCAAGGTAATTGAATTCAACTTCCAGGGCGGGAAATGATATCAGCGCATTAAAAGTATTTGCACGAAATCCATGCATTTTTGGTGACGCTTGGCACTAGATGTTTGAAGTCTTGCGCAGGCAATGCTTTTATTTTAGTTCGTTTTGAAAAAGAAAGATTGTAGGATGCAGCATGCATTAATAACAATGAGCTATATCATTAGCAGACCGTTGAATAGACTAATGAACTATTTGTAATTGGTGGTTCCAAAAAGGTGACAATGAATCCCTTACGATGATGATTTACTGGAGTGGTTTTTCTGCCATTTGTCAAATCGATTTCTGCATTTCAAATATTCAAAATGCAAACCCCAAAACGACGCCAGATAACCCTATGCTGGCACATTTAGCATGCCCCTGTTCTACCATTAGTTTAGCAAATTTGGTAAAATAGCTATCGTTCCCTAACAATGCGTTAAACCTTGCGTAAACTGGAATCGAATCGAGATGATGAGTTAAATTTCACCCAAATACAATCATATTTTAACGCATCAGACGGAAAGGGTTGTTTATTGGATACATAAAATTCTCTCGTAGGTGCGTCAATAACCTTTTGCCTTCTGCAACTAGCGTAGCTTTGCATGTTCATTATAAGAATAAAAACATCAGTTAGTAATTAAAGCAAATTAAGTCCTTGCAGCATGTGATGCGCAAATTGAGACCAAAGAGAAAGGAATTTGAGTTCATCGGGTCAAAATCAACGAAAAGCAACAATTGAGGATGAATCGATAGCACAAAGCAAAAATTCACATAAAAGACAAAAAAATAAGGAAGCTAAACTCCAAAGTTGAAGTGCAAGAAATAAAGTCAAAGGAAAGGGAATTGGATTTACTAATTGGAAATGCACAAAACGGGTTAGAGGCGACAAAGAATAAAATTGCAAATAAATTTAGAAAGCACTAACTGAGGCAACTTAAAAGGGAAAAGGATTGGCAATAAAAAATATATGAATTAGGCCGAAAAGAGGGAATTTGGTGATGAAGCATCGAAATCCATTAAAACGAGGGTGAAAGAGAGAATTGAATTCCAAAGCATCAAAAAGCATGAGGTGAAGTAGAAAAAGAAAAGTGATATTGAATCCAATCGCTTAAGTTAGAGCCGTCAAACTGCATAAATCGGAGTCAAAGAAGGGGAATTGGCTATCACAAATTCGAAAAGCGTAGAATGGAGTAGATGGAGGGATGAATTGATATAAAGACATCAGACCAAATAAAATGAGACTAAAGGCATTAAAATAGATATAACAACGTTGAAATGCATGGAATGGAGTTGAGGGAAGGAAGACTGATATCACAGCCTCAATCGACATGAAATGCAATCAATAGGGATGTTGATATCGAAGCCTCCAACTAAATGAAATTGATCCGAGGCAGTGAAATTGATATCATAACGTCAAAATGCATGAAATGAGACTGAGGTCGGCTTCATTTCTTGCATTTTGTATTGTGCTATCAATTTCCTCTCCTTTGGCTCCATTATATGCCTCTCGAAATAAGAATTTCAATTTACATCCCCTTAATTTTGCATAATATCACAATGCGAAAGCAAATTGCAACACATTCGGCTTCATTTTATGCATCTGGAATTAATAATATCAATTTGCTTATTCTATTTCGCCCTAGTTTTGTTTATTTTGACTTCGTGATTTCAATTTTCCTCTCATTTGAGTCCACGTGTGCCCTTCATAACAGTAGCAGCAATTTGCTAAAATTTGTGCTAAGGTAATTATGCTTCGTTGGGAGCTGCGCAGTCTTCCACTCGCTAGGCCGCCATTTCTAAGCCTAGTTTGAATTGTCGAGATTGCATTCGACCTCATATAAAAGCCTTCCAATAAGGAAAACAATTGATATTCAAAGCGATGTGCGCATTTATAGGCAAAGGCTTTACTTAACTAGGTACAATGGCATATAGATCAATGGGAGGAAACGAATCGTAACAGGATGGCCCCATTCTCAAACGTCTCTTCGTTTATTTAGTGGTAGTTGGCGCCAGTCCGATGGTAGGTGAGGCATGCACCTGCTTTCATTGGTATCAATCTCGAGCATTCTTACGTCTTCATGCGACGGAGGTAAACTTTTTTGCGGAGATCTGCAAGTTAGTTTAACTCCGCTCTTAGTGCCCGCCTCTATGCGAGTACTCGTCAACGGTGCGAAGTGACAGGATGCAAACTCAGCATTCACTGAATAATAAAGTAATTGAACCTAACCTTTACAACTTTGCCATGATTAATGGAGGTAAGCATATATTTTTAATCGGTTAAAGCAAGGAATGTTGAGGGCAGTCTAAATCCTGATGCGCCGATCACAGGCACACTAGGCAATGCGGGATCGGTTACGCGATAATAGCTGAAATAGAACAAGTATGAATGCCTTTTGATTGGCACGGATCCACTATTAATGCTGTCAGTACTGCTAAGGCGTTTGCTGCTGGATGCGCCCTCATTCTTGCTTAGTGCTACGGTGAAAGAAACGTGCACTGCCATGCAAAACTGTGCCGACCAAATTTAACCATCCGAAACTGTTTGAATAAGCAAGATAATAACTTAATTTTTGCGCCTGATGTTAGAAAATAGCTTGGTAAGATCGCATCGCCTATGCACAACGTCAAAGCATTCAAAAGTGAGTAGTCACTAAATAAAATCAGTAATTTTAATTTGTCTCCATTCGTGTTTTAATGTCAGCCACGTGAGCAACGTGTCAATTATCCAGCAAAATAGTTTTTGCAGTGTCTGTTACTCTCCTGCAATCATTAGAATTTTATTGTTATTTCTTGTCCACTTCGGGCCTGATTTATGTTTGCATGGGCAGCTGAAAGAGAAGGTTTATGGCTTTAGCAAATGGCATTCGTGTAGCAATGTGACTAAGTGCCTTGAGTTGCCGATCCTCTTATTTTCCTACTTATATTTGTTTTGGTCACCTTAATGCCATGTTGGGTGCATAAACTGAGACGGCAAACGTGGTGCTTGTGACAAAATGAACCACGTCTGCCACCGGAGAGGAGTGCACTCCGCACATGCATGACACTCACCACTTTGTCTTGAGGTGAATACCACCATCTCACCACTTGAGAATGCCCTCATCTACTGTGTGTACCCAGTGCATGGGTGTAAATGTCGAGGCGAAAAAATATGGTTAATAGCACTTAATTACACTTCCTCATAAGTTTAGCTGGTAGGATTCAGAGCACCCTCTTCCACATCTGCATTAGGATTGAGTGCAGCACGCACGAAGCGAACACGCAACCGGCCAATGACTTCGCGTTCAGTTGGGTGTTCCTGTATTGTGTGTGATAATATCACATCCAAGTAGTCAAAAGTAGATCCACAAACACTGCAGCAGTGCTTCATCCTGTGCCTTTTTCCAGGAGGACTATCCTCTGGCTCTTCGGACATAGAAAGATGCGGAGGCTCTAGGCCCTCACGTCTTCTCATTTTTCTCAAAACTTCCTCAATTGATAGCGGTGGCTCAAATGCATCTTTTATAAGAAGTACAAAGTGTTATTCGTTGGAATTAGTGGTGTAGCAAAGAACACTGACTGCAATCAAACCTCACCACCATGTGTCGTCTTTCTGTGGTGCACCATATCCGTAAACGTGTTGCATTTTCTCGAGGCATTGCACGCAGAAGTAGAACCTGCATTTGCTGTGGCGCAGGAGGTGTTGGTGCATGCCATCCAAGTTGTTATACACTTTGCCACACTTAGTACATTTGTATTTACCATCAGCTTTCTTTTCGCCTTCCATAAGAATATAAAACAAGCATTTAGCCGGATTGCTATGAAGGAGAAAGTTATCTTAGATGAATGGAATGGTGCGCTAGCACACAAACTTCCTCATGATGGGCATCTAACTTGCATAGCTTTATACCACAGCCACATACAGAGCAAATCCATGAGGCATCCTAACTGCGGCGCTCGGTCAGGTATCAAGGGGTTATTGATGAAATTCTCCCTGAACATGTAGGTTAGTCGTGAACCATTGTTCTTAAGCATGTTCTACGACAAACACGTGGTGATATAGGCAAAGAAATCGCCACCAAATATAAGAAGCGTGTGATAATTAGCAAACCACATATTTATTTTTATCTCTCCAAGAAAATTAATTTCGTTCTCCGAGTTGGTCACAAGTGCTTGGATTATCCTTCTCTTATCGTCCATCTCATCTTTGGAACCTCCACTTGGGGCATCTGGGGCCACAGATTCCTGCTTTGGCAGTTACTCTGCTCCTTTAAAAGCACAAAAAGCCTTCATAAAAACCATAAGGCATCTCTCACTTGATACGGTTAGGATTTCCAAAGTCTTACTTTCTGGCCTCTGTGGGTCCTGTCCTTGACTCATTTCTTCTGAATTTTAGTGACCAGACATTATTTGTGACCTCCGTAGCGCCGATCTCGTAAGCGGATCTCACTCGTGGGACTTAAATTGCATGTTTTACTTCGCAAAAACAAAATTTACTCTGCATTTAAATATGAGGTTGCATTGTTAAGAACTAATGCACCAAACTTGAACACGCAAAATGTCCCCAAACCCACTATTTAAAAAGCTAAATATACCAGAGATGACTTGGTACTAAGATTATTTTACATCGCTGATAGACCCTTTTGAGTGATTGCAGATTAGTAGGGTTCGCAGATTCGTCTAGCATTATAACGCCCGACTAACTTCATGCAAATGCATGCGATCGTTTACAAACCACAGAAGCAGGTCACGATCTCTACATCGTGTCATTAATTAGGCTTCGTAATCTTTTCTCGTATGTTCTGTGCCCCGTTAGGCAGAGAGTCTAGGGCTGGGTTCTGCCAAAACAAGATTGAACATTTTCAATAGAAGCGGCAGTATCTTGACATAATCAGAAATGCTTCGATTTTGCCGTTTTACCACAATGAGGATGACCTGCCTTCGGACTTACAAGGCATTCCTTTCAGCGGCGAATCATGACACTTGTTGACCTGAGTGACGCATCTGCTTAAATAGGGGCATAATATCTACAGGGGAGGGGAAGTTGAGGAAGCAGCATGTGGGCAATGACACGAATTGACAAACAGTGTATGAGCATATGATAAGTCCTGCATGTGATAGACTCAGCATGGATGTGCAAATTGTGTGCGACTTAGCAGACGTCTCTTATCGAGGAATCCATCTTACCTCTATGCTACGTGTGCGTGCCCGTGCCTACGATTGACTGATTCCTCATTAAAGAATAAGGTTTATACTTGGCCAGAAAAATGGCAACATTTTTATGCGTAGAAGGCCGTATACTTTGGTTTCGAATGCTTGTTTGAATAGTCAAACTCGTCGTTCGTGCGTAAAGAGTCAGATCCAGAGTCCAATTTTGTTACACCGTGGGACATCCGACTCTGTGCAACCAACTCAAGCCTTTCGGTGTCATCAGACGGTCTTGCGAGATAACTGGCAGCTTCTTCACGAGCGGATCGTCTCACGTTAAAGAGACGCCTCATGTCCTCAATTTCGCCATCGCTTTCACCAACAACATTCCGGAGGCAGGTGAAGCTTCCACCACGTCGCTCTTCCTCGAAGAAAATTAGCCTACAATTTACTCGCGTCTCAGCTGTTCGGTGCCGATCGTATGCAAGAGTCGGAACTTAATAATTGCTTTATGAGAATGTCAGTTCTAAGCAAGCCGCTGATTTCTGGGATTAATTGCACAATGGCTTGTATTGTAGGAGAGACATGGTCACGTATGGGAGGAGTACCACGGATAAGCACTGAAGGTTTGCCCAGATTTAGATCCTAAATTGCAATGTAAAATGAATGTAACCCGCTTTGTTAGCAGGAACCCTCCACAAGCCTGAAACATACAGAGCGGTGTTCCTTGATCGCCTCGCGCTGTTTACTGTTTCCAAGATTAAGTCACATTAATACACAATTGCGTTTGTAGGGCCTTCACTTCGAAACATTACTCTAGCTATAAAAAGCAGCGAATTTTGGCAAAAGGTGGGGCATCTACTGATGTAGCAAGCATAAACCTATAAAGATATTCTTTAAGCTTAAAAAAATATTAAGAAAGCAAAACATACAATAGCTATAGCCTAGAGCTAAGGCTGTTGATGGGTAGAGCCTATTTTGACTTCGTCTACATTGCATTAGTTGCCTAGCAATCCAACATTAGTGCCAAACCAAATCAAAGTTACCTTATTGCATGGCTTCGGACCTAAACCATCTCGCCTTACATTATGACATTGCTCGTTATTTCGTTGTTTCCTTGTAATCGATAAGGATTCTTGTGAAAGTGTAGATTATGGCTCTGCCTATTAGTTAAACATTTAATGGATGGGGCAGGTTTGAAAAGTGCAGACGAAATTGCGTCGCGAGCATGCTTCATGTGCTGGAATGATAAAATAATGATAAAAAAGAAGCATATGCTGTGTGCTACGAATATTCTTGATATCGCTGCGCTTATGGACACAGTAGTCACATTATCATGGCCTGTTTATTTTTTGAATTTAGTCAAATCTTATCAACTTAGCATTTTTTACAATGTTTTTCTAATCAAAAGCGCCTTTTGATGTAAGTCCGTTTAACTGATCATCCATAAGTGGGTGCCTATTTATAGGGTTATTCAAACAAAGGATCCTCCGTCTTTATAATAAAGGGCAAAGTGCATCCGATATCACCAAGTTTGACATGGAACCGATTATACCAAGGCTTAAACGCCAAACAAGGTAAGCCTTCTGTTAAACCCCATTTTGTCTTGCGACTGCACAAAGAGAGCTTTATGTCTCAACTTTCAGGTTACTTTCGTTCCTGCATAGTGCAGTTTAATTTTAAGACGTTATCTAATAAGAAACCACCTCAATACAAATGCCATAGAAATTGCTTACACGAATTTGAAATGCACCAAATGGAGCAATAGAGAAGAAAGTCGATTAGGTACCACGTTTTGGGACAATGTCTAACGACGGAGAGTGAATGACGGGCACTGAGTGGCCGAAAGTCTAGCAGATGGGGACATCGCCTGGTGCTAGAGTACCAAAACCTGAAAAATTATTTTAATTAAACGGCCTGGCGATATCATGAACGCCAGTCGGTCGTGGGGCAAATGGACACAGCGTAGCAGGAACTTATTTAGAATTGGGCAAACGAAACAGAAACAGGGCATAAAATTCCCAAGTCGAATTGAGAAGAGCCAGGCATGGCTTTTTAAACAAACAAAAGTAAAGTAAGAACATAAGACAACTTCATTTCCGTGCCGTTAGGCAAACTGTCTGATAATGCAAGCAGTTTAACCTCACTCGAATAAAATTGGAGACTGCTATTGATGCTTTTGCAGCATGAGTTGCTGCCAGTTGAATAACGCTGTCATTAACGCCAAGACTCGTACAGCGCAACCCAAATAAAAGGCTTCTGAGGGGAGTGATAATTGGGAGAATGGGGTGGCCTGTATCATCAAGGCGTTAGTTTTCACTGTTGCTCAAAAGGGTACGACGTAGCCACCTGTAGTTGTAGTAAGATTCTGTAATTTGGGGGTCAAAGTCACTACACCTAGTAATATAGATTCGAAGAAAGTTTTCAGATGGAATAGCCATTAGTGGCATGCTAATGTTTTTAATGTGCTGTTGAAAAAGGGTGGATCTGTGCGATTGTTGTCGACTTCTACAACGATTTAACAGATGTGTGCATATCCGTCCCGACTCCTGTTCAAGAATGCAACCTCCTAAAGGCATCGGAGACATCGGAAACCTACTGATTCCTCGTGCTTATTTTCGTAAGATATGTTTTGCAGTTTATTCTCGCATCATTGGTTAATGCCATTAATGAATGCACTTACGTAGGATAGCAAAGAAACGTGCTAACCATAGTTATTACTAGCAGAAATGATAGCGGTAAAAGAAAACACCTAGAAACGCATGGGCATTGCGGGTTCATTGTCTGCTGGTGAATTGCAGTAAGCTGTTCTTTATTTATGCCTCTGAATAAGGCCACGTTATAATTCGAATTTGGGGTTGGTAGTGGCATGTAGCCGTTAAGCGGAGTCACCAATCTGTCTGCTCACAAATTCCTTCCTAGAAGTGCAGTAGCAGCCACAAGCGGCAGCAAATTGTTGGGCCGCAATTTAAAACAATCATCATTGTTAACCATGAGAAGTCATTGACAGTGCCATGACTGCATTGCAGAACAATTTCAAGTACTTACAACTGCTCAGAAATTCCCGCCCAAAGCAACCAGAAATCAGTAATCGCATTTAACTTTGTAAGTTAGATGTCTTAGCGTAGCTTCCTATTTATTTTAGTGATCGAAAGTGTTTTAGCGCTACCTAAAACACTTCAAAGCTAAACAATAAGAGTAGTACAAGTTATAGTTTTCGCAATTTATTATCAAATGCGCACACATCACACTTTTAACCCCAGAACAGAGGCATTCCTAAGTCTGCCGTGCCAAACTTAAAAACGAATAAGTGCGAAATAATCAAAACCCTTAGAAAAAGGGTGCAATTATAGGAGGAAAAACCGCCTCCAACTAAGGTTGCTAATGCGTCTCGCACACCCAACAAGGAAATGCCAAAAGAAAGATCGGTGTAAGTTGAAGCAAAGATGTCTAACCATTTATTGAGCAGTCGCCAGCTATATACAGAAATAATAGCATCAGCTACGCGTTCAAAGAGAGAGAGAAGTAGAGGAGGGCATGCACACCGCCCACTAGCTCCCTCACCTCCATGGCACGCGCCTTCACAAGCGTCGGTTAGGCACACTCCCGGTGGTGGTTGCTGTTTACCACCATTGCTGCGACCATCCCCACGGCTGGCCACACTGCGACCACCATTTCGGCTTCTTCTCACACGACCACTCACACGGCCACCAATAGTGCGGCTTCTGCACAGACCACAATGCCCACTTCTGTCCACATGGTGAGCCCTTCTCAAACTATCCCCACGGCGCCCACTTCCACGGACACGAGCATGGCCAGCTTCCCCACACTATTCCTTTGTCTCTGCTTTCCTTGCTACTGACTTGCACGCTGAGCTGTGCTTGCTTAGATACCAGTCACCATGTTCTCGAATTGTCTCGTGTGGCCCTCGTGCTCACTGCAATTTCGGTCTGCACTCGTGCTTGCAATCGCCGTCGACGCTCTCGTGATGTCACCACTTTCAGCTGACATCTTAGGCGTTGTCTAAATACAGCAGCACAGCAACGCACTGTTTTTAGGAGTCCATTTACATCTAAACGTTATTTGTCTTCCACTTGTAATCAAACTGTACATTGGCCAATAAAGCCCATGCAGCCTTTTCCATTGCACACATAAGTCGATCTTAAAGAACATGGCACCCACCAGCAGAAATTTGCTCCAGTTTCATGACTTCTGCAATATTTTGACTTTGCAGTCAATGTCTTGGTTTATTTGTGAGGCAGATGAAATTGTTAGGCAGTATTTATGCTTGATGAGGAAAATCAAGTGATGAAGTGTGATCTGAAGCAAAGCCTTTAATGATATTAGGCTAATTAAAAAGATATATGCTAGGTTTATTACCCTTACTAAAGTTATGCGTGATAACTTCATCCAAGTTGATGACACATCAAGATTAACAATCAAATGCGAACATAAAAAAGTGTAGTTCTTACTTGTTTTTACAAAATTTATCAATTACCAACTAATTTGGCAACCATTAACCGAGGTCTTCTGCAAGCAATTTTAGAGCCTAATTAGCCGGTTGATATTTATGCATCCCTCAGTCTTCACACATACGTGGGATCTTAAGTGCAATTAAAGCTCCATCAATTTGTGTCAAGCGATTCTGATTCAAACGATTAGCGCTTCATTGCAGTCCCTGTCAGAGGCTCTACGTACATGGTTAATAATGGTAAGGACGATCGGCACTTTGTCTTGTACCATTGCAGACTAGTGGCTTAATAGAAGTAGTTTGCTCAGTATAGTTTTACTGCGAGATAGAACGGTCAATGCGCTGAGAAATTGCAATGGGGATAGCCAAGACTACCTAAAAGTTTTATAATCATTTTGTCAAATCCATTGCGTTACTTTAGTTAATTTGAGCTGAAGTTGAGAAAGGAATACAGTCCCTTCAAATAGGCATCCAAATTCGCTTGTTTATCGGTCTGCAAAGGTCGCCCTCTACTTACCGGATAGCTCTACAACTAATTTTATTTGTGACGTGATTGCACGTTGCAACATTGTTCAAGAATCAATGCACTGAGAAGCTGCACCTTAAATCCTGTTAAGATTCAAGTGATTAAAGTTTCAATATTCATTTGATGAACGTCTCAGTGAATAACTCGCTTCTCGTCAATTCTAGGAGAAAAAATGCAATAAGTTTCGGTATTACGAACGAATAATTACGCTAGTAGGCAGGAGATCTTTCATGCTACGAGGGCATAATCCAGTCGAAACGAAACACGAAACAGATACACTTATAGCGAAACATGTTGCATTGGCTTCATGAAGGCTAATCTTCCCACAAATGGTGGTGAGACAAGTCAGTTATGACTGATTTGCCAATTACTTTACTCAGTTATACCTCGTGTTGCTTAAGGCGTTTTAAACGCCAGGAGAGCTTTAGTCGCAAAAAGAAACACCAAGTGCAAAACATCAAAGGGAAGCAGTCAGGAATTGGAAGCGCTCTCACTTTAGAGCACATTAGCATTCGTGGCTCCTCTTAATCTATTTCGCCTCCTTTTCATGCCCTACCATGCAACAAGGCTCGACCAAGTTTTGAAGCAATAAAGCAAGCAATGTCTGCTTCAACAAACCCATGTATAAGCTATGCCATCAAAAGCCTACATCAGATGGCACTGAGAGACACCACGTATCAAGTGCCTTTAGTCGATCACTCACGTGAGATTCGAAGAGGTCAATCACAAAGCATGCCATCAAACATGATCCGAACATTTTGTAACCGAGTGTACGGGATTGCTATGCACGACGTGCCCTCTCTGTGTATATGGGCAGCAAACGGATTCAAATTCCCATTTAAATGTCGATGTGATTTTTTGTAGATTGCATAAAAGCAATGATCTGCAAACATTTGCCGGCTTACATTCCGTCGCAAACGCGTCTCCAACTGGAGGGCCCAAGACGTAAGCTAAGGTGACTGCGCATTTACGACAGCTTAGCGAACCACTTCAATCCTCAAATCGTAATCCGCTACAGCAGAATGGCTGACCATAAAGCACAGACGCGACAAAGGATTGCAAGGCTGCTGGCATAACCTGCAAGCCTTGCTGACAAACAGAAGCAGAACCCACCCACGTAATCCAACGCAGAGTTGGCCACACTACCAAGGCATTACTACAGAACACAGTTACCTTTTATCCAAAAACTAGTCTCTCTCTCATCAACTCACATTATCAGTTATCGTAAACTAACTAAGGGATCAAAAAGGAAAATTTTCTGTACAATTAAAAATGGATGAGGCATGCAGCGATGCGAAGCCACAAATTTTTACTGTTTAGGTTGCTGTCGAAAACAACAGAAAAGGAGATCGGTCCTAACATTCTGCCACAACGATGCTGTCGTGTGTCGGATGGCACTAGGTCACTAGCGATGCCCGCACACTTCGGCCTGCCAACAAACCAGTAAAATAGCATTAAATGCAAAGGCAGCCATAAATGCATTTGCTGTGATTTGATATTCTAAAGGCAACGGCTCATGGAGCTCCATCAATGATAATGGCAACAAATGACTATCCTGCATCAGCTCGAGAACGAACTTTATCAGTTTACGCCTATCCCCATCTGTTAGGGCTTCTGAAGAGACTATTTTTGAACAAAATAGACCCTTCTTGCTAAAATCTCAACTATCGCTCAAAGCAGGAAAAATGCTGTGCTTAGGTTCTTGATACTTTACTGAACGGATAGATGGTCAGCGCCCATCACAAGCATGGATTTCACTTACGAAATGGGGTAACATGGGAACACAAGGTAAAGAAGAAGGCGAGCAGAAATGCATTTTTTCATGCAGCTTGAATCAAACAGACTCGCAAATGGCAAGGGCATGTGAAATGCGGGCCAATGACGAAGTAGTGCTTCAGATTCCTGCAGAGCAGCAATGATTCCTGATGTCCTTCCACTCCATCCACACTCATCACACACATTCATCGAGGATCTGGATGAAAGTGGATGGTGTAACACTGGCTTTGTTCGTAGCGACATGACCACTGTCCATATTGGCTTTTGCAGCAATGCAAGCGTGCCAAAATCTTATCGTTTGCCAAAAACTCTAAACAACAACTAAAAATTTACATTTCGTGAAAGTATAACTTAGTCCAAAAAGAGCATGGCATGAAATTTACCTTCTATGGTATAGAGTTGTCCAAAAATAAGCGAAACAACAAGCACATCTCCGGTCTGTCTTAATGCCTCAATATCCTGTTCAACCCTTTAACGGACTACAAAGGTGGATTGTAACCTTGTTCACGAGCGTGACCTGCAGACTATGCCGACTGCGGACAATGTCTACCGTATCTTCCTTGCATTGTTAGAAGAGGAACGTCTTGACATTATGCCACACGGCACACGATGAATCTCACCAACATTCCAGGTCCCACTGATATAAATTGCTAACTGAACTTGCAAAAGCCCAAATTCTGGTGGCGATCTTGTGCAAACGGGAAAGATATCAGACGAGCATTCGCAAAGATCAATCCAAAGCAGACTTTTGGACTTGTGGGCGTTAAGAAACTTCGCAAAGATTTGTTTAAAGTGAACTAAGAGCCATCCACCGCCAAATTAGTAATATTAAAATCCAGTGCATCAAGTCTTTTTCGTGGTCATTTGGCGCGAAAAGGAATTGCATCGCGGGTCTTTCCTGAAGTGGCAGAGAGTCACACAGCCGTGGCGAGGTGAGCATTACAGACGCTAAGCACAGTTGATGCATTCACCTATCTGCTCATATAATCTGATACCGAATTAATTAAATTATCGAAGCGTTATATTAACACAAATCTGTCTTTACTCTGCCTAATCATTTTGCAAACTAATCTATAGATTTCTAGTAGATTGCATGACTAGCTAATCCTCATGATTTACATTGTAAAGTAGTTTGGGTATTTGGGTTAGCGACTAGATTTTAACACGATAACATGACTATAACTGTCATTTTCCTTCCGCATAGCGTCTATTTGCGTGAGATTGGAGGACGACATCAGGGATGACTACATATCACCAGATATCAAAGGTACAACTGAGGTCCCTGAGCATTCTATCAACGGCATGAAATACTTACGATCCCCCATAACAGTCTGTTCAACCTATTGAAACGAACTTCAAATAGCATCTAATCTTTGCTTATCTGGCTGTGGTCGAGTCCAGCGCAAAAGTAGGCGCCGCCGATCGAACAACAGAGAAGTTAGCATGGAGAAATGTCATGCTTCTGTTTGGTAGGGCAAAGTAGCTCTACAAAGAAGAAAAGCCTGTTAAAACATCGCAAAAAGGCATGGCGTCATTAAACATCGTTACTTCACACATTTCAACGGTGGCAATGACTCACGTCAGCATGCGGGATGAAGAGCATTATCTTCATTCGTCCTCTCTTTTGCAGTCGCAATCTAAAGGAAACTCAACTAAACTGGAGGAAGGGCACCCTAAATTCACGAAGTCAATTTGCATGCTGTAAAGCCGAGGGAGACGAAATTGATTTTGCGAATTCAAAGTGGATAAAGTAGATGCGAATGAGAAGAAATTGAATTCTCAACTCCGAAAGGCACGACATGGAGTGGGAGGAGAAGATATTGAATTAACAATGTCGAAACGGGCAAAAATTAAGTCAAAGTATAGGAAATTGATTTCGAAGAGTTAAAAGTCCTGAGTTAGATGCGATGGAGCATTACTCCTCGTCATTTATTCATCCACCTTGATGCGTAACCACTTCCATTGAAATGAAGTCTCAACACCCTCCCTCCTCCCTTAGCATTAATAACGACGAAAATGAATACTTTTGGTATGCACACAAACTTCTTCATAGATTCCTTGGCAGTTTTGTTAGCTAATACAACTTATGAGCTTTAAGTGCTCACTGCAGCCATAAAAATGTTAGTGAGTTTAAAGCACGTTAAGTTTGTGGAGTGAATCATGAGTGAAAATAAGCCAAAGTGCATGGAAAATGCTTGGATAAAAAGAAAGTTGATGATACAAAGCAGAAATGCGCGAGAAGGAAACAAAGAATAAGGAACTCGAAGTCGAAATTTCAGGTGAGAGAGATGGAACCAAAGGAGAAGCCAATCGAATCCAAAAATTAGAAATGCGTGATGCTGAATGGAGCCAAAAAAAGGAAATTTAAAATAAAGTTTAAAGGCGCAAAAAGCAGCAAATGAGGGAGGAATAAGGATTCAAAACATAAAAATGCATGAAAATGGGTCGAATGAAGAGAAGTTTGCTTTGAAATATCAGAAAGCAGGAAATGAAGTCGAAGGAGGGGAGATTGAGTTCACGACGCCAAAATGAATTGTATAGAGCCGAAGGAGGGAAGATGGTATCACAGATTCGAATTGCATTTCACTTCGTTAATAACTGCAATACTTATGCTTTTATAAAAGTGCTTTGCAGGCCAGGGGCGGAAGAACAACTTTAACCTGATCGTGAAGCAGTGTCGGGAAATTTTCTAGACCGATCCAATCTCGTTTCGCACTCTCTAACATTGCTACACTATACACATCATGACAATGTCTAGGAGTATTCGGCTACACTGGTGGTGGCGTTTTTGGACCTCCTCTACTACAAAGAGAGAATGAGCTTTGGAGAATGGGCAAAAACCATTAGATGTAACACCCGTTTATATCCTCAGCAGCAGGGGATTTCGCTAATTCCTCCGCGCTTTTTCACCTGACCGTTTTTAGCAGCAACTGATGCTGTAGTCTTACATAAATCCAATCCTGTCCAGTGCTGCGAGACGGTGGCTCAACTTGTCATTGCTTAGAGAGAGCAGTAACTGGTTAGGGAGCTCTTTTACCGCGATTATAAGCCAGGCAAAGGCGACGGGGCTAAGCAAAAATCCTGCAGCTTGTAGCTGAACGAACATTCAGAGGCTGTTCACCACATGGTAAAACTGGATGGCCGTTAAATTTAAGGCTGAAGTTTGACCCCCAACCATCGCGGCGAAGCTTCACTACCTTGAAGACTAGCGATCGCACTCAGTTGATCAAGGCGGCGATGAAGAAGCGTTAAGAACTTCTCCTGACACCGATGTCTCAGATGTCCAAACGCCAGTAGAACTCTACACGTCTACGTCGGACTTTGTCGCGCCGAGTTCCAAGAGCAGATGAGCCGCACTGTTACTTATCCAATTTATGGGAGTCTCTAGAAGCTGGGGTAAGGTCTCTGTGGTTTAGTCCTTGACTCGGGTGCGACCAAGCTATTGGTAAACTCCTAAGCTTTCTCAAATCTTTGTATTGGATTTCGTACAATCCACTCCTCTGCAAAGCTACTTTGTGAGGCTGCAAGCATTTCCATCAACGCCTTAGATGCGCTTTGCTCCTAGTTAAGGCATACCACCGGCAACTAGAGAAAGGAGCTGCGCTCACTGCTGAGCAAGTGTCCGAACATGTTACATGGCAATAAGTAAAGCAAGGAAGAGCAAATATCTTTCAACACACCATAGACATCGGCAAAGTCTGACCCATTTGGCAACCACTATACGCATACCTCTGCTCCTCCTGGAGGAAGCGAACCGTCAGTGGAAGAGATGATCAAGGATGAAGTTATAAAGCCATCCAAGTCACCGTGGGTCTCCCTAATCACGCCGATTTAGAAAAGCAATGACAGCCCACTGCTGCATCGATTACAGAAAGCTAAGTGCCGTAACTAAGAAAGACGCTATTCTCTTACCTCAATAAACGACTCTTTGGATGTCCAGCATGGATTGAATTGATTTGCCATCCTTAACTTCAAATTGGGGTACTGGATAGTGAAAGTAGCAAAAAGAAGGAAAAGACAGCTGATTTGGATAAATATTAGGGTTAAATGGCAATGTTTTAGAGGTCTAGGTACTGATCTGGGTTAATTCAACGCATGCAACTTCAAAATAGAATTCGCATTCATAAAAACTCGATCGACTCCCTATATATGCAACTGCCCGTTGAGCAAAAATCTGCAGCCATCTTAGAGCCCTTATGTGATTGATGTCATTCTCCCTCCATTAAGCTGTTCATGGTAAATTGCTCATAGTAAGAAACATCAAAGGGCGCTACGCATTCATCTGTTTAGGGTAAAGGATGGATTTCACATCAACATTGAAAATTCGGCCCATATACTGGAAAATCCCATTAAATCTGCTAAATTTGTATCAAATGCATGCAAAGACGTAATGACTGCACCGACTGCCATCTTTTCTATGTCACTCACCACATTTTATTACGTGTGGCAATGTCAAGCGTTGCAAGGAAATCTAATGAGCTGCGATCGTTTGGCGCGTGCCGGCCATGCACATGGCACTCGTTAGAGTGGATGGATGTGTGCATGGATACCGGTAACAATAAGGCAAATGAATAAACAATTCAATAGAGCGTTAGGTGTCTCATTAAGTGATTAACCAAGGGGTGTGAAATTGGTCTGAGCGTTGGTGGTTGTGATGATGAATGCAGATGCATGGGTGCATTTCGACTACACTATGTGTCAGGAAGTGCGAGTTCCTACCTGGTCGCTCTTCTCGATGCAAAGTATGAAATGAGAAAATACATCTGTGTATACTCAGTGCATTAGGCTTATATATTTAGGGTCTAGTTGGACAAAACTGCTGGCTACATTTGCCCAAAAGCATTCAAAACATGTAGAGTAAACCAAAACCCGACCACAAAGTTATGCAAATAGTAAATTCAGCAAAAGAACTTTGAACAGAATTAATAAAACTTTTATAAAGCAGGCTGCATCTTTTCATTACATCAAAAAAGCACAAGCTTTCATTTTGAAACAGGCATTGTGAAGCGCATTTTATTTTATGTATGAAAGCACCTAAATATATCTTTCTTCTAAAATAAGCTGGTAGGATTTGGAGCATTCTCTTCCTCGTCTGCAGTGGGACTGTGTGCAGCAAGCAAGAGATGAAGGCGCAAACGGTTAATTGCATCTTGTTCAGTTGGGTGTTTTTGTTCTGTGTGCAATAACACCATATCCAAGCGGTCGAGAGTGAGTCCGCAAACAATGCAGCGGTACTTTTCCATGGGCATCCTTTCAGGACACTTCACCGGTTCTTGGAGCATAGGGGACTGAGAGGGATCTAAGTCTTCAGAACTTCTCAATTTTTCCGGAAGTATCTGAACTGATGCCTGCAGCTCATTGCCATCTTCTATAAATATAGAATGCTTGAAACATGTTTCGTTGGCTTTACTGAAAGGACAGGGGACACTGACTGCAATCAAACCTTACCAAAGTGTGTCCTTATGTGGCACCCCATTTCTAAAAGCGTATTGCAGCCTTCGGGGCAATGCACACAGAAGTAGAACTTGCAACTACTGTGCCGCAAGAGGTGTTGGTGTATCATATTAAAGTCGTCATACTCTTCAGAGCACGCAGTACAGTTGTACCCACCGCCAGCGCTCTTTTTAACTTGCAAAAAAATAAAGCAAGGAAATAAGCCAATCATAAAAAAAGAAATTTTTCGTAGGTGAAAACGATAGCAAGCTAGCATCAGCATTGTCACATGACGTATTATTTTCTCCTCATAGAATGCGATTCGCAAGTATCAAATTTGCATGGCTCTATGCCACAGGTGCGTACCGAACAAATCCATGAGACATTCCAGCTGCGTTCCCCGATCACAAATCAAGGGATTCTTGATGGCCTTCCCATCAAAGATGTAACTCAGTCGGCAATCATTATTCTTAAGCATCTTCTAATGAACACACGTGAAAACATAGGTGGAATTATCACCGATACCTTTGAGGGACATGTGACAAGTAAAAGATCATGCATTTACTTTTATTTCCGCAAGAAATTTTGTCTCGTCTCCTGGGTTGGTCATAAGTGCCTGGGTTAGCCTCCCCCCGTATCCGCCTTCATCCTTGGCACTCCCATTCGTTGCACTAGGGACCACGTTTCCATGCCTTGATGGTTTCTCCTTGTCTTCAAAATACGAAATGCTTTAATGCAAAATCATTAAGCATCTCTTGTTCGACACAGATACATTTTTTATGGTCTTACTCTCCGGGCGATTCGTGTCTTGATCTCGCTTCATTGCTTGAGTATTAGTGACCGAATATCAGCTGCGACCTTCCTAGCATTGATCTCGTAAGCCAATCGCACTCGTGGAACTTAATTCTGTTTCGTTTAAAGCTGCATGGCATTTTATTTCGTATTCAAAAACTAATCTGAGCGCTTTAAATTAAGGTTACAAAATTATAAACTAGTGCAAAAAATAAAACGCAAAACAACCTTGAGCCAGCTTTTTATAAAGTCAAGTATACCTGTAAAATTATCAATATTAATAGTATTATTGATGTTACACTCGCCCTACTGGGTGTCACGTGCCAAAAGGTCCGAAAAATTTCGTGTCGATTTAAGCGCAAAGCATACTATCGCATCAGCTCTTGAGGCTTTCTTACGATTACTTTCACCAACATATTGTAAAACATGTACATGGGTTTCGATCTCTGTACATTGCCAATTAGAGGGCTCCGTATATCTTCTTCGCATTTTCTGCCACTTAGACCATAGTTAGCCTATTAGCTTCGTTCTGCGAAAATTGTCATCGGGCAGAAATGTCTTTGTTATGCTATTTTAATGCAGTGAAAATGCCTTGCTTTTGGGCTGATGGTATATTTTTTTCAGAAACGGATCATACTCGTTCTTATTGACCTGAGTAACCTATTTAACAATTTGGAGGTTTACTATCAGCAAAATGAAGTGGCGGAAAGAGATCATACACTTTATCTTTGGACATTAGCTCAAACCAACAGGCAATGGACCTCAAAGCATCCATGCTCTTACATTTCTTGCTTATGAACAAACAAATTGCCACCTATGCTTAAACCAAAACTTCCATTGTGCCCTCCTTAGCAACTCCTTGATGCGCGGTGGCAAAAAAAGCAACTTTGTGATCACAGAAGGACCCAAACTGCGACTTTTGAAGTATTATTTTGGTGCGCTGAAGCAGATCATGGTCAGCACTACGAAAGCATGTAATCAATGTACTTGTATGTCCCGCATATTGGCCTGAGAAATGTTTTTGAAAATGAGCAGGATAATGAACTTTCGTGAATTACGGCAGTCAAATTTGCATGTTTTATGCACTTTGTGATAACTTTTGAAATAGTTAAAGGAATATTTTACTGTAAACATATTAGGATTTTCTAAGATGCCCATTAGGATATGTGCATCACTTAAAATTATTTGTTAATTTATTACTTAAGCTCTGCAATAAAATAACACTTTATTTCTTCATATCGTGTTGGTGTATGCGGCAATGTGTCAAGAAGTCTACAAGACCAATACTTGCCGTGATTCTGCAAGTGCAACTTCCGCCAATTTGAATCACTTAGTATTGTAGTATGTTTGGATGATGCCGAATGTGTCCGAAAGCACAGAATGTCTTCCCATCCTGATTTTCCTCAGGCATTTTATTTCAGCTGCGCTGTAGTTTTCACCATTCCCTTCAGTACAGCTGATAGGGCTCAAAGTAGCCTATAAATGTTGTTGCGACTACTCTAAGACTAAGGTCAATTAGGTCTAGTGGCGACGGTAGACTGTCCAATCTGAACACTGACACTCTTCTATAATTGAATATCCCGTACTAACGTGCATTTTTTTCGACTTGCATGTGTCTACTGAGTGTTCAAGATTAAAACGTAGCAGAATGGGGGCAGGCATACGCAGAGTCACCAGATCCAAGCAGAGGCGGTTCACTTTTATGCACGCCGACATACTAGCGTCGTCCGAATTTTCAACTCTGTATAAATCAATAGTGTCAAGCAAAAATATCTGCTTAAAAATCCCGACCCCATAAGAAGATCTGCAGCACTGACATAAGTTGGATTTACCGCTTCTCGTTGCACAGAATGCATTAACTCAATTATTTGGTAGATAGCCCAAGTAATAGAATGGCAAGAAAAGTTCATCCTCTCGCCTATATAGAAGTCAACATAGTTTGGCGAGTCTCTTTGATGCTGTAATTCATAGTCGAGGTCCATTTTCTTATATTTTATCCTTATTTCTGCAATCCCAATCAAATTTGTCTCCTATAGGCAGCACAAAGCTACTGCCCCAGATATAGCTAATTGTTCTTACACATAAGCAATTATTGACATTTACTTCGAAATTAGTCACTACTAGTTTTGTTGTTAATTTGCCTTGAATGTTTGAAGATATGCATCATACTTCGTGTACTTAGGGAAGTGTGAAGTGCGTCGTGATTGGACGGCGTTCTAACCGACCATACGGAACGAATCGATTCCCTAGCATCGGAGTGGGGTTAGTATACTTCCTCTTTCTCACAGCGCAAATCATTTTAATGGCAGCAGTGCCATCACGTCTGACACTCGTGTTGACACCTGTTGACAACGGTAGGTTTCAGTATCCTCTGCCTCTATCCCCATTTTAATTTTATTACCTTTAATCTTGTCAGCCCATTTTTACATATCCAAGCTTGAGCATAATGCCACTCATGATTACAAAATTTTGATCTATATAGGCAACGATCTATCGTATACGGTACATACCGAGTATTTATACCATATGCATATATATAGTACATGTATTTTATGTACTATATATAGTATGTAGTGTATAATATATGCATATATATGCAGTGTATGCATTTAGCACATATATTATATATATTGTAGCATATACACTTTGTATTGCATATGGTTTATACCATATCAGGTATATATTATTGTATATATACTGTATGCAGCATTCCAAGTTGGAAGCGAATTTTCCAACTTAATCATACTCCACTCGCCACTGTCAGCACAATACCCGATGGGCATTTTTTGACTGGCACCTTTGCTGGCTGCTCTTCTGCTCAAAATGCTTCTAAAGCCATCCGTTTTCCAAAAGATCAAACGAACTCTTATTTGAGTCTCATCTTCATTATTGAGTGTGGTTCTTAACAAGGAGCTATGAGCTTTAGTACTTTGTAAGATTTTACAGAAAACGTGGTTTTGGATTCGGAGGAACCAATGCGTAAAACTTTGTTAAATAAAATTATTAAGGGTAGTTTAATGACCAACTACCGTTTTGGTTGCATTACGCATCTGTTGAAAGATGTCGCAGTTTATGAGTGTGCCGACAAGTAGTAAAGCAAGACTGTTTGGAGAGCACGGAGCACGACTCGATAGCTACGATTACATAACCATCGCATGAATGCTTCGCCATTCTGCAATAGACACTATGGAGTCGCTAACACTCTATCACCTGCTGATCATAAAATTGGGGATGCATAAAAATCAGCTAAGATCAAGTGTACTGCCAACTCTATAGGGCTTTCCTTCCAAGGCGAAAAGTCAGGACAGCAGTGACAATTTTTGTCAGATCATGGCAGAGCTTGTCCAGTGTTTGCAGCTACCGATGCGATGTGCCATTGTGAAGGATATCCACCCTGATTTTATGATGAAATTATAACTGCCTATCTGTGGCAAAACCTTTTTCCCGAGGCGCATATACACATGCAAGCTGCTTCCTACTAAATCCGTTTTGCTATTGCTATTATCGAGTTGGATTGTAACCAACATAAACAAGAGCACTTCTTCCTATCACTTCACTTCACTAACCGTTCCGCCATCCCTATTTTAAGAGAATTGATGGCATTTACACTCCAGCTAGTGAAGTAAAAGGTTGCGCTAAAAAACACCACGCGCTTAAACAAAATAGTAAGATTGTAGCCGAAGGAAGTTCACGAATTCTTCCGAATCATTGTCTTCACGACCATTGTGCAAGCTTGGATCTGACGAGGTGTGTCTAAGGATGCTGGCTACTCTAGGGTACTGATCAGCGGTTGCAGTGACTGCAGCCATGAAGCAAGACATGCCCTTGGTGACTGGTTCTTTTATAGGAAGAGTACCTTGGTAAACTGTCGACTCGGCGAAATCGATAAATGAACGGAGGACGCCAATTATCTGCTCATTGACCATCATTCACGAGGTTAAAATTACACTTGCAGATGATGAAGCGATAATTTTTAACGACGTCTTTCTTTAGTAGAGCAACCTTGTGCCTCTTTAGGCAAATATGAATGAGAAGACACTGGTTTCCCAGGGCTCTTGGGTTTCCAAATCATCTCCTAATTGGGTTCCGGGGGCACATTTTCATCTATATTTGAATAGGAACGTAACATGTGCATGTGATTGGTTTTATTGGAAGGGCAAAGAGTACAGAATGCAATCAAACCGTACTTACGTGTGTCTTTGTGTAGCGTTCTACTTCCAAAAGTGTGTTGAACCCCTTGAAATATTGCAGAAGCAAATTGGACTTGCGAGTACTGTGACGCAGAAGGTGTTGCTGCATAAAATTCAAGTCTTTGTGCTTTTCACTACACACGAGGCATTTTCATCCGACAGCAAAACTAACCAAGAAAATTGAAATAATCATAATAAAAAGCTTTCTTTGGCGTAGATGGCGGTCTACCAACTGGTGTATGTTTGCATAATATATTATTTTCGCCATATGAGGTATAATTGATAGGCATTAAATTTGCTTAGCCTCAAATTATATGGACGAAAAGAAAAATCCATCAGGCGTCGAAACTGCGTCCCTTGATCAACCATAAAGGGTGCCTACAAAGGACTTATTTTAGCCGGGGATCATTAATCATGAGCATTTCCCAATTTAAATATTTAGAAACATAAGAAAAATAATTGCAAGGTGTCATAAAGAAGATATGTGAATAAAAAATCACGTACTTGCCTTGATCTCTTCAGAGAGGTCGATCTCGTCTTCTGGATTAATAATAGGCGCTTCGCGTAGCCTTCTCTCGTCTTTCAGCTCCTCTTCAATACTTCCAATTATGGGATTTCAAGCTACGTCTTTTAGCTCCAGCGCTTTCTCTAAGCCTTTAAAACTGCAAACACGGCTTTGTGTCAAACCATTATGCATCCCTTTTTAATGCATTTGTAAAATTCAACTCCCTCACCCTCTAGCCTCGTCGTGTCCTGACATTGGCTCAATTCTTTCGAATTTTAGTAAGCAAACATCACTTGCAACCTTCGATACGCCGATCTTGCAGGCCAACCTTGCTCATGGAGATTACAATTTGCTTCAGCTAAAATGGCTTAAATTTTTTGCGTTTTAATATCATCCTGCTGGTTTGATTTAAAACCTGTTACGCAAAATGAAACATGCGAAGTGTTCACAGGCTTAATAGTACGAAGCTAAGCAGCTCAGAAATCACAGAATATAAGGATGTAGTGGAAAATTAGTCTTGAAAAAATATTAAAGAAGCGATAATCGGCATCTGGCAGAGGCAACAGAGGAGGAGTGACTGTACCTTTGTGTGAGAATCCCTTTATTTCCTTAAATTGCGTCAATTTTTCTTAAACCATTGTGCCTTTCCACTTGCCCCACCCATCATTTCTTACCTTCATTCTTCCATTTCATTTTTTATGAATTCAGTACCTCATTTGATTTTCCACTGCAGCTGTAAAGCAGAGGCGGTAATATAGGTGCTTCCTGGACAAAATGGCAAAAATATTTATTGGCAGCGTCCTTAAGATTGCTAATACACCCACAATCAGTCTTAGAGAGGGCAAACGGTTACAACCTCGATGCTTTACGGTATACTTTGGATCATGTTCATATGTGAAACGAGTACCGGGCAGAATGCGATTGCCTTGAAACCTCTAGCACCGAGAAGCAAACACTCCACCTGAACGATCTTCTACCAATTCCTCGCAAGCGAGTAATACACTTTAGAAATAAATATTTGTTCGATCAAATTATAGCTTGAATTCATCTCCATGCATCCGTAGGAGTAGGCTCAGAAGGTGCATTTTCATTTGGCTTCGACTCATCTGTACCTGCCCGGCGGAGGATGATGTGGAGATCATGCTCGTAAATTGTGTAATTTTTCACATCTACTGAACTGTTTTATTCCCTGCGCACGCGATTCAGCTCTCGGGCATTAGACGATTTCATAGAATTCGTTAAGCTATCGCCGCGGGCAGCTCGACATGTCTTACGACAAAACTAATCCCATGCACAAAAATTTACTGCAATCAAACGAGCACAAGCATGCAAGAGAACAACCATTATTAAAATTTATATGATCATCACAAACAGCAATTAGGATACATTTAAAACGAAAATGAGGAGTGACATACCAATATCCGTAGACGTCATCAGAGAATTTGTCCGAATAGATTATATCCAGCCCATCCATGACGGCACGGAAAAGTGTTGAACGAAGAAGCAACAAATGGGCCCTGTCAATGGTCTAATCAAGCATGCAAAATTTCTCGATAATTAATATTACCCTACATGTTCCACATACAAGCTAATAAATAAATATTTTGCAGATACTCAGTGTGAATTACGAAACGAGAGAGGCAACGCAATGCAATGCATTGCTTGTTTGTTTGTTGTTGTATGACTCCAAGTTTTGGTAAAGAGCTATGCTTTGTCCTCGCTGTCGAAATTAGCTTAGCTCAACTGACTCTCCCGCAATGTGGTGAGTGAATGGTGGAAAGCATGTCAATCGCATTGTTCGTGCTTGAAGTGTTTGAGTAGGAACCGCATATCCATGTCCAGATATGTAAGGCGATATCGTAAGGACTTCAGTAAGGCACCTGATGTTTAAAAGTCGCGAATGGGAGAGGGCACCGTTACTGTGGACGGAGTTCAATGGGATAATAAAAGGAGATGCGACAACCGCCATTAGTTGAAGTTCGTGATGACTGCCATAAATTCTCTTAGGCCATCGGTAAATTAGGGAGACACTCGTGAGCATTCTGCATGGCCTCTACTGCAGTCATTTCAGCTTCCAAGAAGTTGGAATTCGACAGGGGGTGTCTATACTCTGAATCGGTGAAGACAGAGTCGCCCTACGAATAAGCTGCTGCGCATTACTGCAGACGAGGGAACATAAATAATGATAGCTACTGAGCATCCATAATAGCCTACTAATGGGTCTATCGAGACCGGTGCTTTGCATATTTTGGAGTGAATTTTGTCATCACACCCGTGGACATGTACGGTAAGCAGTGATTCAAAATCGTTTAACATTGATTGAAACGGAAGAGCGGAAAGGTTGCGGTGTGGTGTTTGATCGTCCATCGTGATAGCAACTGCTACACGCCCTTGCAAATGTCATTGTTTGGCACTGCCCTAAATTTTTTTGATGCACATAGTTAAGGCTACTCAATGCAAGTGTTGCTGTAGTGGGCTGGAGAAAGGACAGAACAAAGCTCTTGATCGAATCTACGCTACACTTGATTAGAGTCCGACTCGAAGTTCAAAGATTGCATGCGCTACTATATGGATGTTACTAAGCCTGTAATCATCACTAGAGATGGGACGAGTTGCGCTTTGGACATGACTCCTTTTGAAGTACGCGCACAGTGGAACAGGTTCCATCGGAGCGATATTGGGAGAGGATTTCTGGTAAAGCTGCGCATTTAGTGTCGACTTTGTTTCCCGATTCCCTTTTTCTTCAGTTGATTTTTGATAAGGGTGTCACCTGATGGTACCAGAAATTGCCTAAAAATGGCAACAAGTCTTGTGACCTGAAATGACAGTCAGCGTAGTTGGCCAAGTGGTATGTCTCATTAGGGCAGTAGTGCGATTGTACAGAAGTGTCCTCCCTACAACTTTCTCAGAGGGTTGTTGGAGTTGAGAACATCGTTGGTTATGCAATATTTGCAAGCATCCCCTTAAGAGTCAATCAGAGGAAGTTTCGAGGTGGTTTCCTTCCCTTCAGCCTCATCTCATCGACTCACCTCAAACAGAACAATGCCTGAAGTTTGCAGGTAATCACTCGAAGGCGAAAGTGAGACAATGGATTTTAAGGTCATGACGGCATCCAACACCTGGTAATAAAGATTTATATTCATAAAGCAAAGCTATGGTGCATCTTTACGCAATTGTGGGACTAGATTCAGAGACCTCATTTTCATCTGGCGTCGGAGCATCCGTACAAGGTCGGCAGAAGAGGATGATGTGCGGTTCCGGCTCGTGGAACAGGCAATGCCCCATCTACTAGACTGTTGGACACTCAGTGCCTGTCATTCACTCTCCGTCGTTCGACAATATCTCAGAGCTTGTTGCCTAATCGATTTTCCTCTCTTTTGCTCTATTTGATGCGTTTCGACTTCGTGTTATCAATTTCTATAGCATTGCGTTGGTTTCTTAACATCTAACATCTTAAAATTGAACTGTGCTTTACAGAGACGAAAGTAACCTGAAAGTTGAGACATGACGCGTTCATTTTGCAGCCGCAAGAAAAAATGAGGTTCAATAAAAGGCTTACCTTGTTTGGTGCGGTACGGTTTGATACTGGCCTGTGCTCTATAACGTCTACATTGGCAAGGCCATCACCATTCCCAGAACATTGAGAAATTTCTATGTTGATAAGGCACATGCGAATCACAGTCTTGGCAACACCTAAAATGCTGGGTAAAAAAAAATGACATCAAGAGTGCATCGATAGCGATCGGCAAACACGAGTGTAGAGCTAAAGGTATAGTGAAGACGAGGGTCAGACGCGACAATTAGAGATAGGGCGACTGGTATATAAGCGAGCAAACCTCATCACGCAAGTCAGTATCAAGGAAAGCAGAGACAAAGTAATGGTTTGGGGAGGTTAGCCATGCTCGTATCCGTGGAAGTGGGCACCATGGGGAGAGTTTGAGGAGGGCTCACAATATGGACAGAAGTGGGTGTTGTGGTCTGTGCAGAAGCCGCACTGCTGGTCGCCGTGTGAGCGGCCGTGTGAGAAGAAGCCGCAATGGTGGCCGCCGTGTGGCCAGCCATGGGGATGGTCGCAGCAATGGTGGTAAACAGCAACCACCATCGAGGTTGTGCCTACACCGACGCTTGCGAAAGCGCCTCCACGTGTCATGGGGGTGAAGGAGCTATTCGGCGGTGTGCATGCTCCCCTCTACTTCTCTCTTGCTTTGAACGCGTAACTAATGCTATTATTATTTTTTCTATATCGCTTGCGACTGCTCTGCAGATGATTAGACATCTTTGCTCTAGCTTGCACTGAGCTTTCCTTTGGCATTTCCTTGTTGGGTGTGCGAGGCGCATTAGCAACTTTAGACGAAGGCAGTTTTTTCTCTTATTATTGCACTCGATTGTTTTAGAGCTTCGATTATTTTGCACTTATTCATTTTCAAGTTTCTTATGGCAGACTTAGGGGCACTTCTGTTCTGGCGCTAAAGTGTGACAGGTGCGCATTTGAGAATGACTTGCGAAAACTGTAGCATGCATTACTCTTATTTTTTAGCTTTGAATTGTTTTAGGTAGCGCTGAAAAGTAGCTATCGCTCAAATATATAGGAAGCTATGCTAAGTCCTCTAACTTACAAATTCGAATGCGATTACTGGTTCTTGGTTGCATTAAGCAGGAATTTCAAAGCAGTCGTAAGTACTTTAAATTGTTCTGCAATGCAGTCGTGGCACTGTCAATGACTTGTCATAGTTAACAATAATGACTGTTTTAAACTGCTGCCCAACAATTTGCTGCCGCTTGTGGCTACTAGTGCACTGCCAGGAAGGAATTTGTGAGCAGATAGATTGGTGTCTTCACTTAACAGCTACATGCCACTACCAATCCCAAATCTGAATTACAACGTGGTCTTTTCCGAAGGCGTAAATGTGGAACAGCTTACTGCAATCTATTAGCAGACAATGAACCCATAATGCTCATGCGTTTCCAAGTAATTTCTTCTTCTACCACTACCACTTCTACCAGTAATGACCATGGTTAGCACATTCCTTTGCTATCCTGCATAAGCGCATTCGTTGATATTATTAACCAATGATTCGAGAATAAACTTCAAAACATATCTCATCAAAATGAGCATGAGGAATTAGTGGATTTTCGGTGTCTTTGATGCCTTCAGAAGGTTGCATTCTTAAACAGGAGACGGAATGGATACGCACCCATCTGTTTGATCGCTGTAGAAGTCGACAACAATCAGACAGATCCACCCTTTATTAACAGCACATTAAAAATATTGGTATGCCACTGATGTTTATTCCATCTGAAAACTTTCCTTCGAATCAACTATATTACTAGGTCTAGTGACTTTGACCCCCAAATCGCAGAATCCTACTATAACTACAGGTGGCTGCGTAGGACCCTTTTGAGCGACAGTGAAAACTAACCCCTTGATGATACAGCCCACCCCATTCTCCCATTTATCATCCCCTCAGGAGGCTTTCATTTGGGTTGCGCTGTACAAGTCAGCGTTAATTATGGCGTCGTTCAACTGGCAGCAACTCATGCTGCAAAAGGAGCAACAGCAGTCTCCTGGATACGTAAATAAAAGTCTCTCATTTCATTCGAGTGAGATTAAACTGCTTGCATTATCAGACAGTACGCCTAACGGCACGGACATGTAGTCATCTGATGCCCTGTTTCCGTTCTGTTTGCGCATTTCGAAATAAGTTCCTGATACGCTGTGTCTCTTCGCCCCACCACCGGCGGGCATTCATGAAAGAGTCTAAGCTTTGACCCTCATCTTCTCCGTAGGCCCGTTAGCCGCGAGCCAATGACAATGAGTTCCAAAGGCTCCAACTTGCAACGGACTCACTTACTCTTACTTGCTGTTTGGGCGGGTGATAGAGTGGTGCGTTTGGAGACAAAGTAACGAACCAGAGGAAACGATCTCATGTATTGGATTAAATGCCCTTAAAATATCTACATTCTCTGCTGGTCGCAGGCCTTGTTAACTATGACAAATCCGTGGGTGCACAAAATGCGATGTGTGCCAGGAATGGCTATGTTGTGGGATGGTAAATATAAGGAGCTAAGCTGAGGTTAGAAGCAAACTCTTATAAGTCACTGCTCTTAACGGCTACAGTAACACCTGCTAATGTGCCTTTCTATGCATTTGTATTTCTTAGAAATTGATCTATACCGACGTACCTCACAATTTGGTGCTGTCCTTTGTTAAATCTGTGCCACTTTCGTAAAGTGGCATATTTGCCTAAGGGTAAGTAAGCTGTTGCATCTTGAGCATTTCAATGTGCTCTGGCTTTTTAATTAAAATAATCATTTAGGTTTATGGTACTCTAGCACGAGGTCATGGCTGATGATGTGCGGTTTCGGCTCGTGGAACGGGCGATGTCCACATCTGCTAGACTGTCGGACACTCAGTGCCCACCATTCACTCTCCATCATTGAACGATCTCCGGGAACGTGGTGCATAATCGATTTTCTTCTCTGTTGCTCCATTTAGTGCAATTCAAATTCGTGTAAGCAATTTCTATGGCCTTTGCATTGCGGTGGTTTCTTAATAGATAACGTCGTAAAATTGAATTGCACTATGCAGAAACGAAAGTAACCTAAAATTTGAGACATAGCGCGCTCTTTTTGCAGCCGCAAGACAAAATGTGGTATAACAGAAGGCTTACCCTGTTTGAATTTTGAGCATTAGTAGGATCAGTTCCATGTCAAACTTGATTATCAGCTGCACTTTGCCTTTTGTTATAAAGACAGGGAATCATTGGGGTACATAATCCTATAAATAGGTACCCACTTATGGATGATCAGTTAAACAGGCTTACATCAAAAGGCGCTCTTTACTAGCAAGACATTGTAAAAACACTAATTTTATAAGATTCGATTAAATTCGAAAAATAAGCAGGCCATGATACTGTGACTACTGTGACCATAAGCGCAGCAATATCAAGAATATTCACAGCACAAAGAACGTGCTTCTTCTTTTCATTTTTATTTTATCAGTCCAGCCCATGAAGTATACCCGTGACACAATTTTGTCTACTTTTTCAAACCTGCCCCATCCATTAAATGTTTGAGCAATAAGGAAAGCCATAATCTACACTTTCATCGGAACCCCTATCGATTACAAGGAAAAAACGAAATAAAAAGCAATGTCAGAATGTAAAACGAGATTGTTTAGGTTTGAAGCCATGCAACAAGGCAACTTTGATTTGGTTTAACACTAACGCCAAATTGCTAGGCAACTAACGCAATGTGGACGAAGTCAAAATAGGGCCCACCCATCATCAGCCTTAACTCCTGGCTATAGCTGTAGTATTTTATGCTTTCTTAATATTTTTGAAGTTTAAGAATATCTTTATAGGATTTTTGCTTGCTACACCAGTAGATGCCCCGCCTTTTGTTAAAATTTGCTGCTTTTTATAGCTAGAATAATATTTCGATGTGAAGGCCCTGCAAACGCAATGGTATATTAATGCGACTTAACCTTTGAAGCGGTAAACAGCGCGAGACGATCAAGGAACACTGCCTTTTATATTTTTATAGTTTTGGAAGGTTCTTGTTACCAAAGCGGGTTATATTTTATTTTACATCGCACTTTGAGGATCTGAATCTGGCCAAAACTTCAGTGCTTGTCCGTAATACTCCTCCCATACGTGACCATGTCCCTCCTACAATTCAAGCCATTGAGCAATTAATCCCAGAAATCAGCGGCTTGTTTAGAACTGACATTCTCATAAGGCAATTATTAAGTTCCGACTCTTGCATACGATCGGCAGCGAACAGCCGATACGCGAGTAAATTGTAGGTTAATTTTCTTCGATGAAGAGCGACGTGGTGGAAGCTTCACCTGCCTCCGAAATGCTGTTGGTGACAGCGATGGCAAAATTGAGGACATCAGACGTCTCTCTAACGTAATATGATCTGCTCATGAAGACGCTGCCAGTTATTTCGCAAGACCGTCTGATGACACCGAAAGGCTTGAGTTGGTTGCACAGAGTCGGATGTCCCACGGTGTAACAAAATTGGACTCTGGATCTGACTCTTTACGCACGAACGACAATAAATTGTGCTGCCTTAACTTCAAAGGGTTCGGGATGGCATAAAAGTATAGATAGGAGATTGTGATTCCAAGCACTAGTATACCAACTCCATGAGGACTCCTTTAGTAAGTGAATTGCGAAAATTGGATTAGTGACACAGGAGAAGAGTGCAATATGCTGCAAGAGTTGCCTAGGAAAGGCCAGCTGCATTTTATTATTGACAGCCAATTAGGAACACTGCTCTTACTCGCAAAACAGGTCTACCTTGTGTATGTCTGCAATGTAGATGCTTCGATGGAAATAGAAGCGCTATTTGGATGCTATTCGGATCAGTGGGTTGTTTAGCTTTGAGTAATTAATAGCCTATTAATTCTTTTGAGGTGGGATCGGCTTTTTGACTTTATCAGATAAAGCTGTCTCCACAAAATGCGGAGTGTTCAATTGCTTCGTATAAGTATCTAAATGAGTGGGGATAATGGAAACACATTGGATAGCACCTGCACGTCTTATGATTTGCACCCCTTCTACATTGGAGCGCGAAACAGCTGTTGGCGCATGGGGTGCAAAGAATACTTTTATAACTCAAACACCCACCACTTAGTTAACTGGTCCAGGATTATCTGTGACATGCTCTGCGACCCCATGCTGGCTAAGGGTGAACATGAAATCTTAGCGCATTAACTCCCACTCCTAGTAATCTGGTAAATTTCAACATTTCAATCATTACTGGCCAAACCGTGCTGCAAAATTGGGAAAAACCTGTCGTAGTTTTTGATAATGTCGAGTGTTGATGATTCCGTGTTCACAACGCAAAGTGATTAATCAAGAGTTCGTGTGATGATACCAATTAGCTTGCGTAGCTTTGATACGTCGCACAATATATTTAATGTAGCAATGAAGACATTAATTTTCTCAACAAATTTATCAGACCAATGGTGAAGGCTCATTTTTAATGAGAAGGGAACTGTGGATCTTTGAGAAGGACTGCTGTCTTATTGTGCTGCATCGTGTTTTGCTGTGACGTGCTGCGTTAAGCAGCAGCCAAGGTTAATACTGGAGGGATGATTCGTCTCCTGCGTGACTCTACTGCAAGTAATGCATCAAAATGCCATTCCCAACAATGAACAGTGTAATGTGAACTGGTGAAATTAACATTATTGCACCACACTCACGACTTGCTACAGCAAAATCATTTCAACGGTGACGGCATCACACCTGCTGTGATAAATGCCACTGTTGCACAGCTAGCACGTTTTTCCTTCTATTTTGATTACGCGAAGTATTGTGATTATAAAAGTGCTTGATTAGCACAACGGACATGCGGAATATGACAAAGTGGGAATCTTCGTAAAAGGTGCCACTGTGACTACTGCCGATGTTAGTCTAGCAGTAGCAGAGGTAGCGTTTCGCTTATTTATTTTTAATTGAGTTCACGGTGAGCGATGCGATCATCATATTGAAGCTGCAGATGAGGCTCAGCAAGTTTTAAATTGACCAGAAAACGTGCTCATGTCTAAGGTGCGGATTTTCATGCCTCCGTTCCAGGGAGAATAATATTTTATCTCACCCAACATTTGTCAGGCCATCATCACTGGTTTTGTAATCAAAATATTGGCTATGGAAACGCGGATTTCCGCAAAATTGTCCGTTTTGAAAATACCATGTGTCAGATGCGATTGACCACGAATCCGCCTCGGCCTTCACCGCAATGGTAATCAGCCCAGGTGAATGACCCCTGCGCTGAGAACATCAAGCAATGCTGCCATCATGACGTGTCAGCACTCTACTAAGCCCTTTAATTGGGAACCTCAGTGGATTACCACAGCAGCGCAGTGGTTCATTTGATTTGTGTCACAGCAGAATGTTGACTGCTCAATGGCGAACACCTTCAATCTGCCGGGGCGGGTCAATGTAAGCAGTCCGCCACCGCATGGATCTTGCCAATCAGCGCGGTACCATTTAAAACAATGTTATTGCAGCAATCGAGCAAATGTGGGCTGTTTTCTCACCAAAATGTGCATGCATTAAAATCTGTTACAAAGTATAGACTAAAATCAGGCTTCGTTGCTCGTCTGCGCTCCTTACCACGCTCACGTTTCTTGCTGCATTATCCTTGATGAAGTGCAGCAGGTATTTCGAACTCCTAAAAAACCGATTTGAAATGTGTTATTAGGCAAATTGTGAATTCTTACCGCAACCCTCATTTAGTAAATCAAAATATAACACGTAGCGCAAAAGGATGTAGTAGATTGTCACCATAATTTGATGCTGTTTCTACGATTTAGGCGCCTCGTATAATGGTGTGCAGCAAATTATCGCAAATTTAGTACAGTTTCATTCCATATCATTGCATCTGAATTCTACAAGTTGAGCGTCAAGAAGTAAGGCAACTAATCTTTGCTGGCCAAAGGATCTAATCGCAGCATCTGCGATGTTTCGTACGAAGAGTCAGCCGAATGGCTACACACACATTTTAGTCAATTCAGCATAAGTGCGTACATAGTATTTAATGTTTTCCCAGAAGATCCATAGGTCAGAACAATAACTTTTTCGCCGTCGATCGACCGGCGCGGAAGAGTCAGGACCGAAGCGCACTATAAATGAGGCACACCCATTCGCAATCCCGATTGGCGGCAATAATTGCAAACATAGAGCTGAGTGGAAAGTGAAAAATGGCAGCACATTGGATTAAGTCCCTCTCACGAAAACTTTTGCAATACTCTAGTTGTATAATGAAAGACTAGAATACTAACTGTAAAGTAGTGAGCACTGTTAATAACTAAATTCTTGTGTTTCAGACTGCAGGTACATATTGTCAAAGAACTGCAAGTGAGTTTATTCTACGGCCGCAGAAGGTCAAGTTTGTTCCGAAGTAGAGAGTTTTACTGCCCACTTAGTGTGTCTACAGGTAGATGTTGGAACACCGGCCCAACTGTAGGGCTTAGAATGCGATTGCGGTAATTAACTCAGCTCCGTAATGACAGAATTTAACGCATGCTCACATTGTTGACGTCTTTATGCGTGTAGGTTAAGAAATTCTTTAAAACAAAACTTTACTAGATGACTAGTGTGTTGTGTGGCTTCTACTGAGATGCCATCAATTCTTTCATCCGTACCACATTCACTTTTTCCTTCCCGCTAAAGCATGTATTAAGGGACATGAATCAGAGTAGAGATCCCCTAAAGTCGGGTGTATTTTCCGCTGTCAACACCACGAGGCTTCCTATTGGAGGAAAGGAAACGAGAGACCTAAAAAGAATGCACATAATTAACAAGTAGAAAGGAATCGAAGGTCGCCAGCGGCTTAAAGGCCGGCTCGCCCGGCACAGACAACACGAGGGTTTCAGCATAATTGCGGACACGGCTCGTCACACAATGGCACACTTAGGTAAGGTTGGATTGTAGCTAGTGCTCTTTGTCCATTCCATTTAGCCAATAGAACACGATTTATACGTTCGTTTTCTTTTAAAGATAGAATTTTGCCACCAACGTCAAGCCCGGTATTTGAAGTAAAATGCAGAAGTCCTATGAACCTAGAGCCTCCTCAATCCCCAGAGCCCAAAGAACAACAAGAGTGCCCTGCTGAAGAACAGGGCAGCAAAGATTACCAGTGCATTATTTGCGGATTTACATTTGACCGGCTGGATGTAGTGTTATTCCATACGAAACAGCAGCTGCCACTGAACGAGATGTCATTAACCGGTTACGTCTTTAACTTCTGCGTGCTGCATTTGATCCCAAAGGCTATCGCCTCAAAATTTGCCGATGAAATGAAGAATGCTTAATCTTTCATTGCGTGATAATGCGAATTCTGTCAGCGAATTTCAAGAGAAGAATTTATTTTGTACCAATTTTTGTAAAGTAAAATGCTAGCAGTAACGACATTTATAGGCTAGAATTGCAAGTTTAACTTGAAGTGATGAGAAAGGGCTAACCTTTCTGTTTAAATGGCCTGCTTTTCGCTTTCGCTAGTCTTTTTTACAAAAACTTGGATAACTAAACTGGTTTTTGCTTCAAATATTGCACTACTACATCATAGTTGACAGATATCAGATAGAAATGGAAAGAAATCTGTCATGATTTCGCATCCAAGGAAGTCCACTTTGTGGAAAATATGAGGAACGTCTCACTCAAAGTCATTGTGATGAAGTGTGGTATTTTTATCGGAGAGTAATTTGAATTAGAAAAGAGGAGGTTAAAAGTGAAATGAGGAAAGCGTGTAGGGCAACCCGTTACTTTTGATGTAGGCAAAGAAATCCGGTCATCAATCCCTACGTCTCGATAGTGCGACACTGGAAGTGGCCAAACAGAAGAGGCTTAGACAATGCGATTACTCACCTGCATTTATTAATGGCGGTGGGTCCATCGCTACGCACTATTCCTGTGGCTAAAGTGACAGTTAACAGATCTAAATTTAAAATGTAGTGAGGTGCATGACAGACGTGAATGTGTTGTAGCATTTATTAGAGGTATTTAGAAAAATTTTATTTAGCAGCAGGCAAACCACAGAATGCGCACTAAATTTTGACACAGATGCGTAGTGAAAAGAGTCTGTGCAGGTAGAGCATGTGATTCGGCTAAGAATCTGCATCCTGCAATGGAACGGCACTTTTCATGGTACAGGGCTACTAAGTTAGACCTGAATAGCAGGTCTGCAACAATTCAACGATGAATTTGACTTAAAGCATCACGAGCGGAAGCGCATCAGTGGAGGATTTTATCTCTCAGTTTTTTGCGATGATACACGATTGAACTGTTTCTTGCCTCTAGATCCACCTTATCTTATCTCTTCTTACTGCTTCATGCATCAGTGGTGATCTTCTACGTGAGTCCTCCCTGTGGCAGCCATTTTTGGCAACGCTGCCCAATGAAGGATCGCCTAAGGCTCATACATGCCGTCAATTTGCATCTCCCATTCACGAACATCTTATGATGCTGCCAACGTGCCTAATCGCTGTGGAATCCTCTGCGTCTAAAAGAATAATCTGCTTACCCACCGCTGCTGTCACCAATTCTAATACTGGTGCCAGATATGAGAACATGAATTTTTCTTCAGTATGCTCTTGAGTAGGTACGAGTGGTACAAAACTTAATAGCCTGCTTGCTTAACTAATTTGCTTCCCTATTGCTTACTGCCTACTTCCTGTAATCTTTGCCAGTAATCATAATTGACGTTACCTTATTTTGCATCAAGTGAATTTTGTCTAAGTAACCCTGAAAATATTGGCGGAAAATGCATCAACTACGCCAAGAGGTGTTATCTTTCTTGATGTCTTTGATCCGAGAGAGTGACTGGGTCAAGTTCTCCCAGTTTAAGTGGAATTAAAGTAGATGCACAAGCTATCCACGTTTTCTAACAGGAATCATTGTTTGCGATGATGTCTGCTCAGCCATGGGATTAGCGAAACCTAAATGCTGCTTACCTAGCCGTTGACGTGTGCTTCAATTATCCATGAGCAAGTACTAGGCCTCATGTTTCTCGACTCCTCTACAAGAACTTAATGAAGATTCTCTATCATAATAAGGTAATGTGAAACGCCTAAGGTGTGTGATGCATTTGCGATATTCGTCCTTTAAATAGCTACGGCTAGTCAAATTTACCATAAGATTACTTAATACACCATGTACAGTGCTTCTTGACGTCGCGCAAGCCGATCTACATGGACCAGTTTGCATTGTTCTGGAATAGTCCCTATTGTCATTCTGAAAATCGCTTAGGAAATAATACCCTACAGCATTTGCCTCGAGCATGATATTTTTTATCCTTTTGCTGCTTTAGCATGCGAGTAGACAAAGTTATGAGCTAGATATCATCTAAAGCTTTAAAGATGAACGCTTGCGGACTCGGCGGTTGGTCTTGATCTCGAGGTATTTCATAGCATTTTCATGGCCTTAATCAGGCGCAACTTCGCTGCATTTCTGTCCTCCCCACGTTGATAGCAAGGACACAAAATCACCCTCATTGCAAAACCATGCATGCTAGAGCGCTAGCTTCGCACTCAGAATGCTATCAAGCTAATCCTCCTGACCACGTTAACTCAACCTGGATGTTCATTATTTGTGGTGTCTCGGCGTTAACGTGATGTCTATTACTGTATGGCAATTACCTGCGAGTTTTTTGCATATTTCAGAGGTTATCTTTCCCAAGGTTAAGAAATTGTTCCACTAATTACTACAAACAGAGTCGGGGCTCACAATTCACATGAGTTCAGCTTGCACTTGAGCCAACACTCCGGCGGTGCCGAAACTGAAGTGCTTCTAAGACCATTGTAGGCTTATCTTTAATTCAGACACCACCAAAATAATGCAGTCGCAATCAAATCTAGATTTAATAATGTCAAAAATAGCAATAAAGTGGATGCCATTCTTTTGAAAGGCAAAAGATTAATCAAAACACATTTTGCTTTCATGTTCTAAAAATATTCGTCTACACTTCTAACACATTAGCTTACGCTTTTATGGAGGTCTCGGATTATGTGGTCTCATCCAGATTGCATTTTAATCTAAGTAATGACATTTAAAGTAGACTTTTAAGTTGCTTAATAACTCACCACATCAGTAGGTCATCGGAAGCATTTGTGCAATTTATGCACGCAGATTAGAACGGCTTACAACATCTTGCTGATCGAGCTTAAGCGTGCCTTCGAGTGCATCGCAAAGAATAGCTGATTGTCAGCCTCTTTGAGAGACTTCACTTATTTAACCATCCAATATTTCTATGCAGCATTACTTTTGGCTACCCACATCATTAATTTTCAATTTACATTAGTAGATGGGACCTAAGTTCATCTATTCTACAAACAGGACTTTATCCGGTTTTATAACCATGGAGGTCTTTTGCTTCTTCTGTCTAATGTCTACCTAATATGATGTGGCAGCATAACATCCAACCAAAAATGTTTTGACGCAGCAAGTATAGCAAAAAAGACACTAAACAAAGTGTAAATAATTATAATAATTTCTAATGCAAATTAAGGCATTAATTTGAAGAAATTTGATTATTTTGTTATGCGATATGGTCAAGCCTTACTTTAAATCGGAAGGCATAGGCTTCTATGAGTACATGCCCAAAGCAATATCGCCGTAAAACCTGCTGTGACAGGCACTCATAAATCTCTTCAACAGGTCACGGCTCAGCAGATAAATCTAAATACTTGTCTTTGAGGCGTTCTGACTGTCAAATATCGCACGTTCCGACAGCATTTTTAGATCCACCTAAAATTACAAGCACCTAGGGAAGACGCCATCGTCGTTAAAAGTGGTTGTTTAGGTCGTACAACCATTCCAAAACCAGCTTATTCGCCCACATTTGGCGTTTGAACTCGATCAGACTGTTCCTCCTTAAATACTAAAAACATAAATGATAGTATGCAGGGGCAATTAAATCAAGTTTACTACGCAAGTGGACTCAGATATTCAAATTTTGCACAAAGGATTGCAGCTCTATGTGTTCTAGCAACCCAGTAGACTCATCCCAGTAGCGAAGCATAAGTCAACAAACCACAAATGGGTTACTCGAACAACTTGATTGTTTCAACGATTATTGGTCACTTGCGCAGCTTTAAGCTTGGTCAAGGTAGTCCCCACGCTGATCTCAGCCACATAGATGCCACGAGTTGCGACCAAGATAGCCGGCGCCGCGCTTGGACAGGCGGCCCAACTGATGCTCACCACCAAACAGACGTCGGCTACAGCTGTTGCGTTCAATGCGGCCTCCATGCTAGGCAGATCAATTCAATGGTTGAAATATACCGCATTCAGATCCATACAACGATGGCAGGCTGACAAATTTTCTGATGCGATGCCTTCTGAGACAGCTGAGAGGTCTGTAGGCCTTGATACTTGAGAAGTTTGGAGAATCAGGATTATGGCAGCTAACGAGAGCTGGTTTTGAGGGCCTTTTGCCAGGCACCTATTGGCCTTGGTTTGAATCAGGTGCTTCGTCAATGGGGAATGGAAAGGGAAAAAATACCTGGTACGAAAACTCTAGTGTTTGACACGAAAATATTCATGGCGTTATTGGGAAAAGCTTTGACCAATGAGAAGGGTGACTTGTTTAATTAGGCAACGTCTAGCAAGTGGCATCGCCAGAAACGAAACGTAGACATGGCAAGCCCGTGAGATGTGCAAAATAGCAAACATTATGCATGTGAATTACGTTATACTGGTAAAAGTAGGGTACTTCGTGAACTTATCTAAAGCTTGCAATACAGATGTATACTTCATAATGTAAAGTTGATGCTGGAAGGCTGAAAAATCGCGGCAACGCATGCTTTAGATGTGCAATCAATGCAGCTCTTTTCCAGTCAACACGTAGGTATATGAAAGAACAGCAAAAAAGTGTTCAAAGAATCCGATCAGTGTTCGAATGTGCTTTTAGGTCCCTTTTCGCTCGTATGTAATCTGGCTCAAAAAAATTCTCCAAGGAAGGTTTTAGAGCAAAAATATTTCTAACAGGGATGGAGAAATCGGCCCAGTCGCAATTTTGAGTGGTCCATAAATACGCCCTGCATAGAAGGAAAGTATCCAAGGAAATTCGCGTCTAGATAAGACAATAAGCTTTTTGTAATAATAAATAGTTTACTTAACCAGGTTAGAAATACTTATGAAAATGAGAAAAGGTGGCGAATAAACCGAAAAATATAGCTGATAACGTAAATACAGTATCGCGAAATTCTTGGAAGATGATGAAACGAGAGTGACTGAGTATGGAAGAGATGACGAATCTAAAGTAAAATACTGCGCAGAAAGTGCAAATAGCCTCGATTCCCCTCACTTGTGAATGAATGCAGGTTGACCGACAGAGAACAAGCAAAAACGGAGTATGTCAACGGTTCTTGAAAACGGAAGTGCTAAAGCCGTATTCCAATGGCAACTACTCTCGATGTGGGAAAGCCGTGCAATTTCGCGGTGGAAATGGAGAATACTATCTAAGATAACGAAGGTAACAGTCTGAGCAGTTCGTACTCAATCAAAAGTACCTATTTTTTGATAAGTTAGCCCTCTTTTACCCACGCGAAAGCGCGAGGTAATGAAATCAACAGACACAAGCCATATTTTCACAAAGGCCTTATAAAGCCAAATCGAGGTCACCAGTCATGACACCTATGTGCAAAAAGATTGGTGTACGGAACCAGGGCGTGATTCGAGCTTATAAACTCGGTTTAAATAATCGACTTAGACTAAGGGGAGGCAAACCCTTTTATTGGTTTGAAATTTCTACCCAATATCAGGATTGTTCTTATTGGTTGGGATCAAATTAGGGAAGCATAAGTTTAAGCCCCTACAAATCTAAGGCCGACCGCCCTAATAAACTCAATAACTGAATAACAAGCTGCTTTGAGCAATGGATAAAGCGTTTAATAAAAGCTCTATAAGCCATAGAAAAAACCTGTCATTTTCCTAGACATGAATATCAATCTGCACATTGATGGAAAGCTAATTTGATGAGATAACTCAAGAGATTGATATTGAGGTCTACGGAATGCACGTAGTAGTACTTCACACAGGCCAGCATTGAAATGCATGTGATAAGGCTTAAGAAAGAGAAATTGAAATCACATCACTGAAAAGCATGAAATGCTTTATCAACAGATCGACGATCCCAAAAATCATACTGAATCGGTAATCCTTACCTTGACGGTGGGCTGAATATTACCGATTCCTCCTCCTCTTATTAATCTTAACAACTAACCTTTTCGGGTTGCTGATATAAGACACATTAATGTCGATTCCTCATTTACACCACCACTTCCCGCTTTTACATAGAATTAGCTCCAATTTGCACAACGTAATAAACTTGGGCATTGATGAATGCAAAAATAAGCAGAGAGTGGATTCGAGCAGGTGAATTGGCCGAGTAACATCGCATCTGTCATTTGACTCTCACAATTTTTTCCTTTATGGCAGAGTTGGTACTTCAAATATAGTCCTAAACAGGGGCATTTATGTGACGATTAGAAGCTAACCTTTGTTGTCCCCTTTTCATTAGGTAGATTTTTCAATGCATGCAAAATTTGATGGTTTATTTATATTTCGCGCTGCAATGTCCCATTCCTTTACTGCTTAACTCATCCGACTGCAATTTTCCTACACTCACACCATCAAAATCCGCTTTTATGAGAATCGTTAGTGCATGGGTGACTAGGGGCACCGGCTGTACTCCCATCCCTCTTCATCGCGTAGTATGATACATATAAACACTGAGTATAACATACTCTCCTATATTTCCTGCTTTGCTGTGCTTTGAGTGTTGTGCTGGAAAGGTTAATCGGGCAGATAGCGCATATCTCTGCAAGTGCAACGAGTGTTTGATCGTGCTCGTGCTCTCCTAAATTATCCGAAGAAATTAAAAGGCAATAATCTGAATGCAATTTTGTTTTGCGGAAAATTTATCCTGACCGCCATCACAACTCACATAGGATATTGCCGCTATGTTGTGGTAGATATTCTACTTAGCCTGCTAGTAGCAGGAGCCGCAAACGGGAAGGACCGTTGCACTTGCATGGTTCAAAGCCCAATCAAACAAATTTTACACCGTTGCTGCTATGCAAATACACCTCATGGTGTCAACGACGTGTGTGAGGATGCCTAAAGTGGGCTATGGATCCAAACATTGAAGAGAATCGGCGATATTTTACAGCATTCTGCGTACCTTGAATATTCTAAGCACGTCCTAATTTCTGTCCCATATCACCTCAGGCACTCAAATCACAAATGTAGATTGATATAACTGAATGAACTAAAGCTTAGCTATTTTAAAAATCTTTTTTGGCCCTAGACATATGGAAAATCCCTAAAAATTACTAGTTACATTCGGTGTGAATTGTGCAGAACAGACGTGCACAGCGAATTTGATGAGGATTTCTTCGCCTAATCACAATCTTTTAAACATGATTACTAATTCTAAATGGAAAACACATCTTTGACTCAAGGCAGAAGCCCTGACTTACGAATGGGTGTGAGTGATTTAAGACGTGGTGTGCTGCACGCAACATGACAGCTGGTTGACCTGCAGCTATGCCGTACACGCACCACGGATTCACGCGTTAAGCATGGCCTTACGCTGACTTAGTGTAAACAGCTGTATCACGATTAAAGCACATCTGGTCGTGGTATCAACCGACTGAGTGGATGGAAAGAAAAGGCGCTACAATTTTTAAGCTGGTAAATTAGTCGAGATTGTTGATTATTTGCCAAAAAACCGTTAGGCGTGGCCAAACTTTGAGCCATATTTGACACCCATATTGCTTATAACAACCCACCATATTCGTCTAATCATTCACTATAGGCACGATTTATGAGCGAGTCAGTTCTGCGGATGTGATAACTCAGTCAGGGTGTAGCAAGATGCGAAACAGTAAAACTTCGCACCCTGTTGCAAAAGCTACTCACAATGGAGCTCGATTAGAGTGTGCTCTCAGCTGATCAGAACCTTTGTTTTTAGTGATTTGAGTAGTGTACCGACGGAAGAATCCCAGGAATTTAATTCTCTTGAATCAATGCTCAGCATTGACGGCCGTAGCAAATAATTAATTGACCCTAAGTAATACCTCATGCTTCTATTTTCAGTTGATAAACTTTGATGCTACAAAGAAAGGCTTCTATTTTGCTAATGCTGAAATACTTATGGTTATTAAGTTTGCCTCGTAGGCAAAAGGCAGGATAACAATTTAGGCCAAGATCTGCAAAAAAAAATTAGTTCTTTATTGACTTACCATAGAATACAACGAAGGTATCCAAGAGCATTATAGCTCCTCATAAATGCGTGGTAGCAGGGAATACGAAGAAGGAGAGAATTGCTGCAAATGCCTTGTTTCCTCTTGACTGACACCTCCGTCTTCTACGTGGCAAGAAGGCGTGTACACGTCTAGGCAAGGCTACACCTCGGTCGATCTATAGTCGGACACTACCATACCCACGTAATCACTCAGCAGCGGTAAAAGATTTAAAACTCAAAGAAGGTGAATGCGGCATACATCTGAATGGCTGATCAAGTTCTTTTCAGCCATCAAATCAATATACAGTCTGCTTAATAATTAGTCCAAAGGTGTACGCTCGGTGCGGTGTCACTATCATTGATATTACAACGGAGACGTAGCATTGAGTAAAGATATTACTGAAAGGCTTGTTAGTAAATGAAGCACTCCTTTGCAAACAACGGGAATAATAGTGGTAGTAAATGAACAAATTAGAAAGGTCTTGTGTAAGTAATGTGCACTTGTTGACGAAGATTAGGCCACTTTACTAGAACATGCTGGAGTTGGCAGAGAAACCTATGGATAGAATTTTGGGCAAGGCACTTAGAAGCAACATGCTCGAAGTGTGCGATCGTGCGCTACCGCTTATCGGTCCTTACCTGCATTTTTGTATGATTAGTATCGATGCAGCTTGATCTTCGAGCTATTATTGTTCGGCTGGTCCTGCAGAGGCCTAAAACGTGGAGAAAAGTAGAAGTAGTGGCTTTGTTGTGACTAGAGGCTAACTGTTTGGTGGCGGCATTAGGTGCCTGAGTCGCTGTCGCGCATTGCACTGCAAGTGGCTAGCGTGGGTCAATGCAGCAGGGGTAAAAACAAAGCTCTGTCTTGAAATACACTAATCTATTTATGCTACATAGTCGAGGGCTTTGGTCACGTCATGGTGACCGAGAGGAAATTTTATGGACGGACCAGACATGCATAATACTCCTAAATGCTTGGAAGTTGGAGTCAATTTTAGCTAGTTGACGTGCTGATTGCCTATTGTAAAGCAATGCACTGGTTCGGTCTGCAGCAAACGCCATGATTTGTGACTTTCGTAACAGTGGCAACCTAAAGCGTCCATATGCTGCACTGTGTTCAGTGGCATGGACGTCTATGCCAACAAATCTCCAGCCACTTTGGCTCCCATATAATCGAGCCAGCTAAAAATGGTCTGCATGTGATTCCTTGGCAATCGCCGTGATTCTGATATTGCTGGTTAACGTCTGCAGATAAAAGGAATCTTTTGCGTAATATAGTCACAGCTTTCACCGCGTGGATGCGAAGCTATTTTAAGTGCGGTGTTTGTGTGGTGTTCATGCTTTCAACGTTAGCTGTGCGGTAATTTCTCATCGCTCAACATGTGCCAATTGGCAAATCGATCGACTTGAGTCGCAACATGGACAGCTAGTCTTCACGTCTGCAATATAGCTAAACCTATCGATGCAAAGGTGATTTTGAAGGTGTTGCTTCAGCCATTCCCTTTTTGATTCTTAGGGATCGCTGGGTGCTAAAATGCCCTGATTGAGGCCTCAGTGTACCTAAGCCACGTGAAATGTGAGATGTGAATTGCTACTGAGCTTATGGCAGCCTTGGCAGAAGTTTTGGATCACATCATTTCAGCAGCAGAAAGATATCCATTTCGACAAACCCGCGCCGGTGCATTGAGCGTTTATCAAGCGAAATGAGCTTATCAAGACATTTAGAAAGCCAATGTCGTAAGTACATTACAACTTTAAAGAGTTTCTCATCTCCTCATTGCGGTGGATAATATCCATTAAATTAATGAAGTGAAACCGAAACTTGAGCAAAATTGTCCCGTCTCTGTAGCAGTCGAAATCCGTCCGTGACAGTTATCCAGTGGTTCAGCCTGATAAGCCTTAACAGGCAAATGCGGTTGGCTATGGAATATTCATTATAGTTTAATTTGATTGTTGCCTTTTAAAGATAATTAGTGCGCTTTCACGCGAGCCCCCATTATCACAGCTCTTTTGTCAGCGCTGTTCAATAAAGAATCATATAAGGCGCATAAATGCCAACTTGTACGAATACTATGGATTCATCCGCGACTATTAGGACAAGAAAACCGAAAATCCCGCAGACCCGTTCGCGCTTCTTTATGTTCGAGAAATTCTAATCGTCTTTGCTGCTGATGCCACTTCTGCTGCTCCACTGCGCACTTCTGTGTCACTATGTGCAACACAGAAACTCAATTGCTTGTTTATTCAATATCCCAGCTCCGTGTTACTCACTACTTTATCCTGTTTCCCTTGTAAATAAAGCCGTCATCCATTGTGCTTGGCTTTTTTGTTTTGATCAAGTGGGATTTTATCAAAGTGGTGTTCAAATATTTAAGCCAAACACATCAACGACGCTTGGATGCACTTCCTCACTTTATATTCTGGGTCAAGAAGAGTGGCTGGGTGGGAGTCCTTCATCTAAGTGTCATGAAAGTTGTGCTTACAAGTCGTCGGCGTACTCTGGCAGGGATCATTGTCTGCCTCCACCTTCCTGAAAAGTGATGACGGCAGTTTGGGGTTGTGGACTCTATATTCCAGTTGTCAAGACGATGACATATTTTGCATTTTCTGCCAAGCAAGAACTGGACCTCAATGATTTGCCGGGACTGTTACAGCAACGGCCTTTATTTTTAGTGGTCGCTTTTATAAACAGTGCCTCGTTATATGCGAGTAATTGGACACCACCGGCGAGTATGCTCATTGTGGCTGAGTCACCATTTCTAAAATCATGCGATTTCCTTGAATACCACCTGCACGACGTGATGTTTTGTGTTGACTATTCCAGACGTAGGGATGGAAGATGTTGTTGAATTGCATCAAGCTTCAGGCATGATAGCAAAATCATCTAATGCTGAATTGTTGGCATAACATCCTAAGATCGCAAGCGATTGGCGATGGACTGAACTCAAGCCAATGTTGCAGGTTCGCTCTAGTCCGGGAATTGTCTGCTTTAAGGGAAGCGCTGTGGTTTATCAATTGGGCATAACGAGGTTCAGTGGACTTGTTTTCATGGATGTTACAAGCAGTAATCCACAGCTGCATCGCCTGTCACATTCAATAAGTGGGTGACATTGCAATGCAAATTTATTATTCAAACACTTAATTGATTAAATTACGCAGCGTTCTTATTTAAACTCATTAATTTATTTTCCGTACTGGAGTGTGGTGTTGTGTACCATAAAATATTAATTTCTACCTTAAAGGAGATTTTGTGCTATTAATTAGACCAGCGATTTCTCAAAACCCATTCGCTTTTTTACCTGTTTTTGCCATTTTTTAGCTATCATGTCCCGTGTCCTTGATTTCCTTCCTACTTTAACTCCTCGATTCAGCCAAGGGGTCGCAAATCATGAAAACGCGCCTGGACCTTCGTTATTTACTTCAAGTAACCTGACAATAGCCCCTAGCTAATCCTGAGGACCCCATTTTCTCTCTCAACTTTATAAATTCGCATTGCTTTAGGCTTAGGTGACGTGCCAACCTGCAAGTAGAAACATTCTTTCGGCTTCTCAGCATCTACTCCTCTAAGCATTGTGAAAACGTCAATCTTGGTTAGTCTCGAATGCCCACTCTACGCAGACCAAACTGACTGCCATGCTCTCACGAAGTAAGACAGATAGATAAGTAGGCAGTGGATTGGTAGGTGGGGAGGTGAAGACGCAAATTAAGTGGCAGACAGGTCCTAAAACAAAAGACTGTACTCGTGTTGCTCCTCACCGCTTTAGCATTTGCCTCTACCTCTAGCAACTAGAGAACTGAAGTGCAATCAAATAAGTAGATGAATAATGTTAAGTGCTTCCGTTGATAATAAAATACTATGAGGACTTGAGATATAACGCTAAGCATCGGTTGATTACGGCGAATTATGGATAGTGAAGCTAAACAGAAAATACGGGCTGGATGGATGCTTGAATTCTTTGTCTTCCTTGTGTTCTGGTTCTAAAGTGCTGTGGTCTGGCGCATTAGGACCGGACGCTGAAGAGGTGCAAGCTATTCGCATAGTCTACTGGGACATTAAGCGATCTGAATGTGAGCGGTGAGCACATTGCGGGTCTTGTTCATGTTGCAGATGTGGGCAAAGGGGGCGCCAATCAACTATAGGCCGTTGGGCAAATGCTGCACAGCAAAATAAGGCTTGACAATGTCTGGACTTATCATGACTCAAACGAAGGGAGAGACGCAGACAACCAGGTAATTACGTCCTGCTAATCAGTTATCAGAAGCCACGACACCGAAAAGTCTATTAAATGAAACTAGGGCATCACTGAGTATTATGACCCTACGGGACTTGGTGCCATAGTGAGTCACGTTTATCACAACTTCACATCCTTCGAGCTCACCATCAATTTTTTCGTCTCCTTCTACTAGCTCACCATCTGTCAGTACCCTTTAGGTAAGCGCCGTTCATCTCTCCCCTAGTCTCACTCTTCATTATGGCATGATTAAATAATTTGCAGACTCACAACCTAGATCTGACTAACACAGACTAGACTGGATCTAACCAAACCACACCTTACTTGGAATCGAATCTTATTTTAGTCTAGTATGACTTAGATTGCCCTTAGATTCCCTATTTTATTTTTCATTCCACCATTTTTATTTTTTAGAGCCACATCTAATTAGACCTCTCCTCTACTCCTTATTCACTTACTCTCTGGGAGTGAAGGCCAGATCATTGCCACGACTTCGTGATTTGCGAACTGGCCGAACTCCTGCCTGCTTTCCTCACTGCTCAGTTCTTTTGATTTCCTTGTGCCAAATCCTCTACCTGTAATTTGACGATTTTGGGTACGAATGTAGGCTTTCCTCTTTACTTGACCTGTATCCTTCTTACCATGTGCTAGCGGTTGTCTGTCTGTTTGCTCAAAATTTTGTACATGTGCACGTGTGCCATCAACCATTTTTATTTTCATTCACTTAGAGAGTAGTCTTGATCGCTGTTTCGCAGAATAGGATAGGAACGTTTCTGCGTGCATGAGTACGTGCATATGCGAAGGCGTATTCATCTCATCTCCTTCACATATGAACTTTTTGTGAACGAATTTAACGGTTCTACTCTAAACAAAGTACAATCATATTGAATCGTTTGCTAGATGACTAGTAGGCCTTCCATTTGATCCCAAAGCTACACTCTGTTAACACCCCGGCACTCACTTACAAAACCAATTATCCACATTTAATCGCTTTTCCTTCCTGCGGCTTCTCTACTCTCCCTCTCGGATTGAAGTGGACATCGCGTGAGGGGAAAAAAGAAGTACCACAAAGTCACAGAGGCGTTGGTCACAACAGGTGACATGAATAAAGCAAGGGGCAAACAAAGCAAACTAGGTAGTGCAGCAGATCAAAAATGGAGAATCTCTCACAACAAATAAAAGCAAAATTCCTTCTTTGCTGACAGCAATTTATTTTGCTTGTGCGAGCATGGAACGGAGGGGTCCGTCAAACTAGGTGCTAAAGAGAAACCGAACCAACGAAGATAAAAATTGATTTTCAAATATCAATATGCTTGAATTGGACCGAAAGAAACAAGAAAATTCAAATCAAAAGTCGAAACGCACGAAATGGAGCCAGAAGAGGAAATAATTTTCACAAAGCCAGAACGCACGAAATGCAGCCAAAGGAAAAAGAACCTGATTGCAAATAGCACAGAGATATGTTTAAGTAAACGCATGAATCTACAAAGGTATGTAAAAGATATTCCCTCCTCCAAGCACTGTTTTTGTCCACCTTGCGGTCAGAGCTGTGGTCTTCGTCATTTAGACAAAGTCATCACCAGCAGTTCTAGCCTGACCAATGCCTTGAAATTGCATTAAACAATGCTAAGTGCAGCTGTTTTGTTGGCATAGTATGAAAAAGCAAGGTTGGCCAGATAAAGTTCATTTGTTTTGTATAATGAAAGCATCTTTCACTCCCGCCTCTTTGTCAACTTCATCCGCCTTACCTACCGTCGGTTTAAAAGTAGTAAGAAAGGCACATAAATTGTACTGATGAGCTCGTTAATATCTTTTGTTTTGCCACACCCACCTAAAATAACATTTACTATTCTGCCTTTCATTTTCGGTAAATGGCCTCAGTTATTCCCTTACTATTTTGCCTTCGCTCTCTATCTAAGTCGATAGCTCTTACAATTCCTAATAATAGACGGAATTATCCTGCAAAAGAATTACACAAAATGGCCGAGGTTAACCAACTTTTTCAGTTTTGAGGATGATAACAGTCACTCTCATTCGATTTAAATTACAATATTGCTCGCTTTTTCACCGGTGAGCACACAGATATCTGTGCTCTAGTATAAAAGAATGAGTAGGCGCCATCACTACTTCCATTAGTAATTGTGTGGCCTAGTGATTCATGAGAAATTACGCTTCTGTGTGGGACAGAGTTTTGTGTGCAGACTTATTTTATAGGTGGTGAGGTCATCTGCAGGGTGGAAATGCATGGGTGTAGTGGCATAATGAGACGACGCCTTGATGCAATTAAAGCACAAACTGCGCACTACCTTCAGGTCAGGCACGAACCCATTGAAGTTCAAAGAGTAAGTTCATGGAAGATTGCTGTCTTTTGCTGACAATTACCAGGATGCTATCCCTTTGCCGGCCTGATTCCTTTCATATGGTCGAATCTTTGCCAACCAATATGGGCCATCAATGTTTGCCAAAGCTGAACGATTTTGCAGTAGGCCACGCATGGACCAGAGCCGATGAGGACCATAGTAGACTACTGGTTCACCAGTTTACAGACTTGCCACACATTGCAGCATGATTCCTTGCGTACACGCTTCTACCTTAATCGCACCATTGTAAGTTAGTTCCATTCATTCTGTAAACAAATGACTACTAAACGCAACTCGACATACCATCGATACATTTGGAACTCGATTTTTAGCCAGAGTTGTTTCCATCCTTTAACATTTTTGCCTAGCAAGAGCTACATGGACTAACCGCCTCCCATTATAATACACCTTTTGGTTCTTAATTATAAGCAAGGAGAATTAACATATGGTTTTGCTATCTAATTCCATCCTACCAATCCGTGCACTCTGTTGCACTCTCGCTTAATTCCTTTGAGGCATTGCCTAGTATTCGTCTACATTTCCTCCCCCTCATCTGTTGACATGCACATCCACACCAGCCATTATTACTATCCATTATAAGCAAAGCATAGCATTATCTACTTGTCTGTACACTATAATGCTACCTAACCTCACACTTTATTTGTACTATTCCTACTTTGGTACATTGGTTCCGTACCAACCCATCAATGCACGACTTACTAACCCACTTCTGCATCGACCACCAATTGCGCTTCTTTCAAATCATTTGGTACATTGATTCCATACCATTCCGTCAGTACACGACGCGCTAACCTAATTCTGCATCAACCAGCAGATGCGCACCCGACAATTTATTTCATGTACTTCCATTATAAATTGCTGATCGAAGTCATGGCCATTTGTTAAAATAAGCTTTCTTAGACAGAGGAATCGCATTCATCCACTCTCCTTTCTCTTAACTAAGTTCCACTAGATTTCTTCTTCACAACATATCCGTCGTCTCTTCTGACTCTTCACGATCTGTTAGCCCTAGCATTTTTGTAAAGACAACCTTATGCAGAGTCGCACGCTAAAGCAGAGCAAATGGCAATGCGTATGCTGAACGAAGTGCCACCAAATGGTTGAGGAAGGTTAATGCAGGTAGATGGATTAGGCCCATTTCCATATCTTCCCTTAATAAGAAATTGACTAGGGTAATTGACACCTATTATGCTTGAAACGTATGAGATTACCTTATCGTCAATTAATAGTGAAATTAGTTTGACACACGTCAGCCACGCTTATCCACCCTCACATGCGTCAGTAAAAGCCATTCCGTCAGTCGTGCTACGTGCTCTTATTGTGCCAACTACAATCTCAGCCCGATCGTAAAGCCAGAAATCTGTTTCGGAAACAGTGCAGCAATTAAAAGCTTTACCACGTACGCTCCCACCATTAATCTACGTTTCCTGTTGCCGCGATGGACCTGCTGAATTCATCGCTAACTTATCATGCCCACCACATGTTACCTGCCAAAGTAATTTTTCATGCAAGTGTCACCTACGTGTCAACAGTCGATTTTCTGGTGCTGGTCACGCATCCTTGGAGACGATCACACGATCTTGTGAGTACAGGTCTCTTGGCTGGAGTGGAAGGAATGTGCAAGCATTCACCCCTCTAAATGCATCTGTTCTGCTTATACTTATCGGCAAATCGCAGACTAACTCTATTGAGGTGAAGACTTTTACAATGCGACCAAGGGAATAAGTGACTGCACAAAGTGTCAGATCCTTGCCTTTAGCAGTAGTCTCCTGTTTTAACCTCTTACACTGCCATACGAATAGCTGACTGTAAAAGCATCTGGTATTGGCAAAACTCCCGACTCAAATCAGCGCTTGATAATCAGGACACATCAAAACTCGTGCGACTACCAAAGAGACTGTACAAATACCGCACCAACTTAGCACTCAGTGGCAAATGGTAGTAGAATTCTAGAACCAAGTAAATGGCAATGGCTACTAAATAAAATGCTTATAGGCTACGATTTCATATCATACATATTTCATAATTGCATGTAAATATAATGACTCCTTATGCCTACACGCATCAAGGTTGGAAAGAAAAAGCGAGACAGGTTTTGTAAAATTATGGAAATGGGGCATAAATCTTAAAGGAAAGTAGCATTGACAAGTTGACGATAAAATTAAAGAAAGACGTCAAGTTCAGTTGATTTGTGATTTGTGGCTCTCTTTAGAAATATAACAGGCCTAATCCGGTGTGCTTCTGAAACCCAAAACTTTTAAAGTAGGACCTCTAAACTGCTAAAAATTTGAATTGGTTGAACTGAAGTACAAAATTAAAAGGCTCATGCTTATAGGATTTACAAAGGTGCTTCCTAGAGAAAATGGCAATATTTGCCCATTGGCCTTAACATTCGCTAACACACCCGCAATCCGTCTTAGAGAGGGCAATCGGTTACAACCTCGATGCTTTGGGGTATACTTTAGACCATGTTCACATGTAATTCCAGCGTCAGGGCGCAAACACACCACCTGAACGATCTTCCACCAAATACTCGCAAGCGAGTAATTTTCACTTGGGCATTTAGGGCCACGTGTTCCCGCCTTGGCGGTTCCTCTGCTCCTTCAAAAGCACTAAAGGACTTCATACGAAACCATCTGGCAACTCTCACTTGACACCGTTAGAATTTCTAAAATCTTACTTTCTGGCCTCTGCGGGTCCTGAACTTGGCTCATTTCTTCTGAATTGTAGTGACCAGATATCATTTGCCATATTTGTAGCGCCGATCTCGTGAGCGGATCTCACTCGTAGGACTTGAATTGCATTTTTTTTGCTGTGCATAAACGAAAATGCCTGTGCATTCAAATATGAGGTTACACAGTTAAGAACTAGCACACCTTAACTCGAACACGCAAAATGCCTCCAAATCCACTGTTCAAAAAGGTAAATAGACCAGAGTCTATGTAGCATTAAAATTATTTGACATCGCTGATATACATTTTTTTACTGATTGCAGATTGGTAGGGCTCGAAAATTCGTCCAGTGTTAAAACATCTCAATGAACTCCATGCAAATGAATACGATCACCTATACTCATGCATTACAAACCACAGAAGCAGGTCACGATCTCTGCATCGTGGCATTAATTGGGCTTCGTACATCTTTTCGCGTATGTTCTGCGCCCTGTTAGCCAGACAATCCAGAGCTGGGTTCAGCCGAAAAAGAGATCATACATTCCCAGTAGAAGCGACAGTATCTTGATATGGTCAGAAATGCTTCGCCTTTGCTGTTTTACCACAATGGGGATGCCTTGCTTTCGGACTTACAAGGCATTCCTTTCAGCAGCAAACCATGACACACGTTGACCTGAGTGACGCATCTGCCTAAATAAGGATATAATATCTATAAGGAAGAGGGTGTTACGGAAGCAGCTTTTAGATAATGACACGAATTAACAGACCAAGAACTTAAGGGGAAGCTGATAACATCCCTTTTGTGCTTGGCAACCGAAAAGCGGCCGATAATTATAAGAATCAAAGGAAAGTTACTTTGCGGTCACCTGACAATTCAAAGCAAGATTTTTCCAACATAAAATAAGCGCACCGAAGAAAATTGTAGTTTGCAACCAAAATATGTGACTAATATATTTGTATGTTTTGCATTTTAGCCCGAGGTATTTCTCTTTAAGGAATCTAGGCAGAATTACGACCTTATGTAACATAGAGAACGTAAGTTTTTGTGGTCTCGCACTCTGTGATATAAGTAAAAAATTTATAAAGATATATTTTGCTGCATGCATGTTAGGACTTTCTAATACGATTTTTAGGGTTGTGCGCTGTATTAGCTTGTTTCTAAGTTTAGTACCTTAATAGTATAGCTAATCGGTAGTGACGGCGATAATTTGATTGACTTTATAAGAATACTCTGTACTATGTTTCAGCAAGCGCAACTTCCATCGACTCGAACCGTTTAATGGGCTAAGGCATGAGTAGATGATGCTAAAAGTGTCCACACAACTGGAACGCTGCCTTAATTTCTTCTAAAAGTTCTCCTATCGCGGCGATTCCTTGGACGCTCTCATTTGCCATACACCTCACCAATCTCCCCTTATTGAACCTCAGTGCTTGTAGATAAACTCACCACTCACGCACTCGTAACCACTTTTAGTCTTCTCCGTACCTTTTAAAGTGAAACAAAATGTTGTGATAAAACTATTATTATTCAACAGAGAGGTTCAAATGCGACTTTTAAAAGAGTTTTAAATACAGTTTAAACTGACCTTAAAAGGATTAATGATGGCATTCACAGCATTAATTCATCTTAGATTCACGTCCCTGCTTGTTGAGCATCACCTACGATAAGCGCAATGATTAACAGATGATATATATAGGACCACTTAGATGGGTGATTTCATGGATTCAGGCCCTTTAATGAGGATTGTAAGTTTCAACAGCTAAGCAGTGAGTGCTTTCGAATTTAAGAACTTATTTTGGGCAATCATGGCAGCTTCTAGAGGCACCTGTGTTCGCATGTCATTATAAATGTGATTTTCTCTCCTGTGGATTTGTTAGATCTAACCAATGAAAATCGAATGACATACTATTTAAATATGCTTTTAATTGATCACAGAATTTTGACGAGTGATAAGGCTGAACTAGCCAAGTTTCGCACTTTGTATGCTTCTATCAACTTTTGGGATAATTGCCTTTTATGAATGTTGAGGCAGAAACGGGCAACTCACTGTTCACCCTGTTAATAAAATCCCGAGTTCCGCATTATCCACTGTGCTTTTCATAAGACCCGCAGCCAGATTTTACGAGTACTACTTTTGGACTCTAGCGAGACCGAGGTGGTGCATCTCTGAATGAATAGAGCATAGGGTCACGGTGAGTAAACTAAGCCAATCTATCGCTCTCTATTAACATGGATGATTTTCTCATGTAGTATGCTTGCTGGGAAGTAAGTAATAAGTTTGAATCTAACGTACCTCCTCCGATTGCAAACAGGCTTATACTGATGCGACTTCTTCACCAGGGTCCATTTGAAAGCTTTGTTTTATGGGTCATTCTATTCGTGCGACCACTAATTCGGCAAGTCATCGGCAAACCCATAAGTAATCATTACGGTGGCTGCTGACACATTGGGTTTGCGCTGGGCGACCCTAATCAGCCTTCCACAAATCTAGTTTATCAGTAAATTTGGTTTGGTGTCTGTCAGCCTGTGTTAAAGCACGTTACCGAAACTATAAATAGGACGTGTCTCAACACTTTTGCCATATTCTGGTGTCAAATTATGCATTGATATCTGTGTGCCTAGCAAGCTCATGAGGATAAAGAAAAGGCCATATTAGTTGACTTTTCTGTTTTGATGTTTTGTGTTCTCGGTGCTTAAACCGTGGAACTCATCCGATGGGACAGCGCTGTCTCCCAACGGGAGATTCACTTGTAAAGAGGATAAGACAGCGACGGTTCTTGGTAAATACAAAGAAAATCGATTATATTAGCAGGTATATGTGAACATTATGAGGAAATTATTGCATTCCGAAATCAGGCTTAATAATCAAAGTGTGCGAACTAGGGCATCATCAAATAGTGCGAACTAATTATGGAGAATTTCAGCCACTTTGACAAAGTTAGCCTTTTTTTGACGATAAGGTTGCGTGATTTCTGCTTAATTGAGTTAGGATGAATGTGTAACGCATTTGCATCCGTAATTACATGTATTTTTTATCAGTTATTAGCTTCTTGATATTCTTTAATGATGCGTTTTCACATGGATGCGAGAGTAATTTACGCCACTGTTCCCATGCTACCTGAGAAGCGGTGCTCAACTATACATTTCTTACGCAGGACTGATTTCAGGTTTTAGAACACTCTGCTTGGCCATTAAGTCAGCCATGGATATTTATCTGCCAAAGGCCAATCAAGCTAAACAAGTTGATATCTATCATGGGCAAGTTTTGGCTACTTCAGCTTCGATCGTCGGTATCTGTAGGAAAAACAAAACGAAGGGCTTGACTCTACCCATATTTACCACTAGAAATGATGTACAGAAAGAAACGGCATTTTGCAAGGTGTTATGGTCTAGCTGTGCCAGTAAGCGGAAAGGGGCGCCCTCTTGGTGGTGTCGGTATCCCTGACAATGGTTTGAAGGTGGGTGGTCATTCAAGGCATTAGCTGGTTGTGCGCATACTGCACCTTTGAATAGGTACACAGGGCACCATTGGCATGTTCTCCTCCGGTGGTGAACAGCAGCCTCGCATCTACTTTTAGCATAACCTATTCGGAAACTGCACATGTCGTCGTATCGGCAGAAGTATTGGACGGTGAAGTGCACAGTGAAGCATGGAATGCGTGTCCCCTAATGTGAATTGAAGTTGGATGGGGAGAAGACTATGTCAGTGCAACTTGTAGAAGGCATTGACCGCATCTGTCATCTACCCATCCTTTTACGTTGACAATTACGGAGACACTTCCCTCTTCGAGTGATTTCTACCCTGACACAATGCAAATAGGAGGGTGACGATGTTCATAAGAGAGGATGTTATGTACTTGACATCCTGACAATCATAATCGTAGGCAATCCGTAGGGTATTAGCCTGTGGAAGATGTCATAGGGTTGCCCGCGAGGCGACCGCATCTATGCGAGCATGGGGGTAGGGGTCAGGATAGAAGAAACCATTCCAATGGCTTGCTGATCAGTCCTAGATCAATATTTGGTGGCCTGCCGCACTCGTTCCTGGTGCATGGACCATACTTTTAACGTCCGGAAATTAGAACCATCGAAACGGAAATGCTCTTGTTAGGGCTGAGTAAGTGTTCGCTTTAAAAAGGGATGCGCGCGTCTCAGTAGCCGCAGTTTAGTCTGCGTTCTCTGTTGACGATCGCTCCTCTCTGCCTAGACTTTTACGTTCTTGTGACTGAGTTAACTGAGCAAGAGGTGGTAGAGAGCATTGTGAGGAGCATCCTTTAATCAGTCCTATTCTGGAAATCCTTTACTCTCTCCCTTTAACTAGCCTTGTTTACTAGCAGCCAAGCGTAGTGCAATTGGTTGGAAGCCGTTTGACAGCTACTGTCCACGTAAAAGCAATGACTTCATTTTCACCCGGAACGGTAAAGGAAACTGATGTCAGCTTGCCCTGGGACTGACTTGAAGGTAAGTGTTTGCGTAGAGCGATCATATTCTTGATAAGTGGAGCGATAATGACTTTGAGTGCAGTAATGGCCACTTGCTCTCGGGTTTGATATTTGTCTGCTCTAGTGCTTGGACATTATTTTGAGTCTAACTTAACCAGGAAGGCTTAAAAGTAAACACTTGGCATAAAAGGGAACTAATTCCTGAATTGCATTGATGGCATGATGCAAAAGGTGTAGAGGTGATCCTAGGATACGTAAACAACTGCAAAGCTGATTGAAGCAAATGTGACCAAGAAATGAAACAACACTTCCACAAAATGCATGAGAACCAGGCCAATTCGATGAAACACGTCCGTGTCGTGAATCAGAGTGCTGCAATGGAAGCTGCTCGCTCCAGAAGATCCATATATCAACTAGAGGGTCCCCTCGTAGGTCGTTAATCTAGTTGAGTGTGTGGATGTCGCAGACCTACCTCTTAAGACAGACTGTGGAATTCCGGATCGTCATAGACACTTCACCCAATCACGCCAATCATATGGCGATAGACCAAGCTGACAGAATGGACTGCTTTTATTTTGATCGGTCTTAAAAATAAGGCAAGAACTTGAACAAAGAGCGACCAAAATTATTTACTATCTAATGCCTTTGAGACATGCACTTTGCATTACGAACCCTAAATTGGTGATCGAAAAAATAAATCTCTAGACAAATTGCTTTGCAACTGGAGGCCAACGTAGATCGATGCCAAAGAGAGAGCAATCGCAAGTTCACAAAAAGTTCCATTTTGCGAAACAAGCATTTTTATGGTTTATAAGATTAAATTGCCCACCAAGTTATCTTAATGAAAAGCACACCTGCGTCATAAATGCAATGATCCGTTAAACACAGGATATTTCTTAATTAGAAATGTGTCCCAAATTTTTCATAAAAATTTATTACAAAGAACACACTGGGATCAGGTGTCGTTGCTTCTTTGCTCTCCTAACCATGTTTGCGCTTCTTGCCGCATCGCCTTTGACAAAGTGCCGCAGATAATTTGAACGTCTGGAAGACCGGATTGAAGCGTGTTGCCAAACCTATCATGTATTTCTAATGCAACCATTAGTCAGCTTATAAACCTACACCAGCACGTGGTGCGAATGGATGTAAAAGACTGTCGCAATAATTCGGTGCTGCATTTCCTTATATTAGACGACGCATCGCAAATGAACTGCAGTTTCATTCCATATCCTTGCATCTTAGTTTCACATAATGAGCAGTAGGGGGTAAGGCACCCCGTCTTTGACGGCCAGAGGATCGAGTCGCTGTGATTGCGAGGTATCGAGCGGAAAGTTAGCCGCCTGTTTGCAAATACATAATCGTCTATTTAGATTACAATCACATGCGGTATTTAATATATTCCCAAATGGATCCATATGTTTTGGGACTAATTTTGTTTTCTTTTTGGGCGCTGATTCTTAAGATATTTACACTGCCACACAGTGGCTGAACTTACTAGGCCCAAATGACTTGCCATTCTAGGTCAATTTTACCTTTAGTTAGGATCAGTGCCTGCATCGTCCCCCTAATGACCATCCACTGGACAATGCCCCTCCTCGGAATTGGAACTATTCTATTTCCAATCTGCCACATCTTAGGAAAAAGATTCTTTTCTTAGAGTTCAAGAAGACCTTTAGTCCTACGCAATCTTTGACATCTGCCTATAGGATTTGTTGAGGGAACGAGAGCAGAGACTTGATTATCGGCAGCTTGAATGCGCTCCCTTGCCACCACGGATGGTAGATCACAGATACTTCAAATACCTGTCATCAAGTTATGCCGGCCACGTATTTATTTTTTTATCCATCCATGTAAATTGGCTCCAATCATTCCACCAAATAAAGACAATGGGTCTTGGTTCCACAAATCATTAGTCACTGCCACTTCCCATCCCCAGCCAGATTTGCAATCAGCCTATCACACGTGCGCTCAACAAGGACTAAATGAATTGTCCATCACCTGTTAAAATATAGCTCTGCAATATTTCTTTAAAGCTTTCACTTGATTTCTTAAACAAATTTGTCTGCATTCATTGACGATTACACCTTCTCATTTATCAACATTATTAATAATCACTTCAAAGGAGTCCTAGTGCTCCGCACTTATCTGTCCAATCATCCATAAAAACAAGTCAACCCAGTAAACTTCAATCCCTACCGTTCTTACTTTGATCTTCTGATCCTATAACACCTCGTAACTCTATGCCTTAGTATTCCAAATCACCACGCCATTTGTACCACCATATCAATGCATTCATCTTATACACATTTGTGATACTTTATCCATAGATAATATGGTCATTTTCCTCACCACCGTGTGTCACTGCATGGGGTCCTGTGACATTGACTCAAACATTTATAAATGGAGTCTTTGATTCCTACGCCTTTTTCTCTCCTAACAGCCTTTTAATAGATCTCTTCTTTACAGAAATTCCATAGACAATCCTGACTGTTCACGTTAGACTTGATTTCAATTCTTTCATTACAGTAGAGGGAGGAAATGACTGTGCAAGAAACCAGTCCCAACGTGTAGCCATTCTACCGAATAGTTAGCCAGCAGTTTCCTATGTTCTCCGTTAGTTCAGCTCCATGCATAACTGAATGCAGAGGCGTTTAGAATTAGCAAGCATTTATGACCATGTAAGAGCAGGTTTAATTCGCTAAGGAGATTGCACAAGTGTTGCACTGCCTAATCCTTTCAGTGGAACGAAATGGTAACATCCAAAACACAGCAACTGACGATGGACACTCAAGGAAGTGCACACAGTTCGTGCTAGGGATAAAAGTCGCGTATAATTTCATACCTCCGTTTCGCTAACGTGTCATCCAAACAAACTAATGCACCTGTGCTTTTCCGACTTGCAGATGGCTTCTTCGCTTGTTAAAAGACCCCCATAATCAGGCCACCGTTCTGCATGGAAGCAAAAATTTTTCAGGAAATATTAATTGGTCCAATTCCTAGCGAATACAATAATGACAGTTGCTTATTTACCATTTTAGGCACAGATCTTCGTGCTATCTGAGAGGATTTTTGAATGCGGATCGCATTGGTCTTATTTTGTACCACGCCTTGAATCGCTCTAGATTAGTCAAGGCAAGGTCCATACATTTTAAAAACAAAGGAGAAATTAAAAGCCCTGATTGCATAGACACTAAGTAAAATGGAATCAATTTAGCTTCCTACAAGTTTTTTACTTTTTTGAGGTGAATGGTTAGAACTTATAATCGCTCATTTAATTGATTTATACTATTGAAGCCGCTGATGTATAATTAAGTTCGCCACCAAAGTTAGTAGCTGACGAGTTACTTCTACTTGAGGATATTACCCTCAAAAACAAATTATTTAAGACATCTAAGCACAAACTTTTAGGCATTCTATTGAATATTACTTTTCGTTCAGTATTATAGCAGAACTTTGCATAACTTACCAACTTCTTCAAATACTCTGCAGCGTTTTTTGGAGTTTGCGCTTCCTTTCCGGTCTCCGGGTGATGAGGTTTATATGAGGAGGGTGGGATGATAAAAACGCGGATACAGCTAATCGGGGTCTAAAAATACGCAAGGGTTGAACTCTGGTCCACTTCAGGCAGTTCTGACGGCTCTAATGCATTTAATACCATAAATCTAGCTGTACAGTTCCTAGTGAGTGTGCCTTTCATAATTGAAAATAGTGGTGCTGATAATATCTCTATGTTGGAGCAAAAGCAATGTAAGCGTTCAACTGCAGGGAGTAGGTCCGTGCGGTGGATGATAAACAGAGGTTATTGGTGGGAAAATAGAGAGAGTAAGGGAAGAAAATAACAGGAAAGGTGATTAGCAATTGGTGTGCGAGTATAGTTAGGGAAAACAGGTGCTGAAATGCAACATCGGTCTGCCTTTCTGCCTTTATTTACTAGCTAAGCATTTGCTCATTTGCATACGTTTAGGTAAGCAGCTAAATAAAACCAAACGGAGCCTAGTTAGAAAGATAATAACTTATGTTTGAGCTGACATTCCTATGTGCTAGAGCGCTTACAGGCCCATCTTGATTTGTCGATTTGACCTGCTTTCCAATTGAGTCAATGGTGGATTGATGCATGGAAAGGAAGAAAGCAAGATCAGCTTTGGTATAATAGCATCACTGTAAAGGCCGAATAAGAGGTTAGGAAAGTAGAGCCTAAGAAGGAGGCTGCTGAGGAGGGGAAAACGAAGCTGGATGTAGACGACAGCAATCTGAGCGAATAAAACGATAGCATCAAGGAAAAGCGCAGCGAACAGTACCAGACGATGTAACGCCTATTTGAGAGTGTCAGCCTTTTGTTGAGTGATTGATTTTTCTGTTTACAAGCTTGCAAACCACTCGGTGACATTTGCTGTGCCATGCCGCATGACATAGTGTGCGGTAGTCTTCAGAAAATATTCCCTGTGGGAGGCCCTGTGACATCAAAAGTCATCTGCTTTTGCGTTTTTGCACTAGCCAACTATTGCTTGTCAACTGAGAAGTATCCACAATACTAAAGGCTCCGCCTTCAATTCACCACGATGGCATTAGCTTTTAATGGGCAAGGCTATATGGTTTTAAGTTTTATGCCGATTGTTTGACAGGAAATATACGCCGAAACTTTATAACACCCTACTACTATGATTAAAGTTAGTACTTTTAACAATCCATGAGAAAGATTCCAAGGCTTACATTTCTCGGAATGGTCGCAGTGTGTAGAGGTTTTGGAGCCGCTCGATGCATTTTGTGTTTTAGTATCTGGCACCAGAGTATTTTTGCATTTTTGTGTAATATTAGACAATTCGAGTAACATGCAAAACCGCAATGTTGCACGTGCATGCCAAAATAATTAAGATTAATTTGAATACACAAGCCTGTTACGCGCATCTACCAAAGCTTTAGCGTCTTTTTGAAAACCAAAGCTAAAGATTTGAGCAGCATAAGCATTTGGTGCTTTTCTAGTGCCATACATAATCAATTCACTCCCAAAAGCAGTAATAATGCAAGCAATTAATTCGGTTAAGTGCGCCGAAGACAATGAACTCATGGACTGACAATATGTATGGCCTTTGCTAATGGCGTTTTTCCAAATTTTTCGTGCTGAGTAAATGTCGCTAGCTTCCGATTAGGATAGATTTATAGTGCACATATTAATCAAACTCCTATTTTTTTTTGTTATGCGCTAGTGTCCATCTCATTGATTAGAGGTGCCTGCAACGCGCTCTGTTATTTAGCATACTTTCCAAAAATGGAAACCAATCACTTACTTGTATTCCTCTGGTTTGCTCATGCTCCAATTTCAGTATGATAATGGTGACGCGAAACTTAAAGCCAAGCGCTTAATATAGGTTAGAACTGCTAAGGCTTCTTAACGCCTTAGTCACAGAATCAGCCAAAAATAGTTCATTCTACAGTATTAACCCAAAGCGTAGTTCCAGACTCAGCAGCAGCCATTGCTTACCAGCTCTTCGGTCTCATTTTGTATGTCGCGCCCTCAATTCAACGCTGATTTATCTACCTATACAACTTGAGTCCTTACTTGCTCACGATTCGGTTGGTAACTACTTCAGGATGCAAATCACTGGTGTATGGAACTCTAGACGACAGCAGAAACCTCGGATGCTTTAAGCATGTAGATCAGTAAAGAGAGAATCCAGACATTTTTGAAAGAACTAACTTACTAGAAGTAAGAGTAATTCTTTAAGACTATGATCCATTAAGTACGTATAAGAGTTATCAACTAGACTACCATTCGATGTTTTACGCATACAAAACCGAGAAAGGCTATTCCTCTACTTAAATCGCTTAAGTAATCTGGTGGCATTTTGGCCGTTTCCCTGTCTAAATTAAGGATAACTTTCAGACTATTAATTCCTATGGCGATAGAACTTATCTTCTGCTTGTATCAGTAGCCAGTCGCTGGCGGATAGATGACATCTGCACTTCAGACGTAGATGGCAAATGCCCTAACAGGAATTAATTATTTGCGTTTGATCAGCAGGTAGCCATTCTCGTAGATTAGTGGATGGTTGGCTAGAGCAGAATCAATGATAGCATGGGATCCATGTAAAGGAGTAGGACATTAAGACTCCATTAAGATGTTAGAACACACGGTCTTTATATTTAATATAATTGGTGCTACGCTTAATTAATTATGTTCTGGTTTGGGTCAGTCGTTTTCGTCTTCCGTTTACGTGCTAATTCATTAGCAACGAGCATTGAAGTAGAAAATGCTCTCGAGCTATTAATTTTGCAACTTTTAAAAGCTACAGTGAATGCACAACTCCAGAGCATGCTGAGCATTAATAAAATGCCTATCAAGCATGTTCCTTGCGACTATGATGGAGGTGGTCTGCGTGTGTTTCTGTTATTAAGTGCAACCGAAAGCCTTTTTGGAGAACAAAAGTCTATCAACTTTACTAATGCTTCAAAAATTACTGTCTGTAGGCTTAGGATTCACAAAGAAGGCGAGAAAGTTGCCTAGTAGAGAAACATATATAATCGCTGCCAGTATTTTACATTAATAAATACATCTTACGCAATTATTGTTAACGATTTTTACTGTAATTGATGCCCTACTTTGCCTAGATATGGCCTCCTTCTGCTACCCAATAAAAAGAGAAGATAATGTCAGCAATTACAAAACTTTTAACAAAGTTTGTATCCTATTTATAGCTCTCAGCTCGATCTTCTGACGTGTATCTTCACAATTAGGCCAATCAAGCGTGCGTGTGGTACGCAAATCACAGAGCCGAATTCTCATTGGTCACGTAAGTGAGCAAATGGATGTCCGTCCCATTCGATGCAAGCCTCCGATCGGTTAGCATCACTGAGCGAATTCGACGCATCTGGTTTAGAAATCGCTGACTGTTAGAGGTTTATTTTATTAGTAGCAGAAGAAATCCAAATGGCTGGCCCTCGTGCGATTTCCAGATTTAGGGGCACCAGCGGTGGAATAGTGCTTGCTCTAAAGCAAATTCCACCTGACACTTGGCTTTTAAGAGGTCAAGCCTCAAGGCTTTTGCCACAGTCTTGCTCTTATTAGAGGTTGAATCCTACCTGCTACTGACTAGGCTTTGGTCTTTGAAGCTTGTACTAGATTTTTGTACAATAGTCATCAGCTGTGAAGGTGGAAGTCGAGTTTCTTTTATTTTCATGGTCTGCCATAATATTGACTGTGTGTCTCATGTGCGGCGCACAGATTCAATCCTTTAATCTGCTTCTCGGTCGCTTCATCAAAACGCATATTTGTGAGTTGGTATGTCTCTTTTCTACTAAATTTGATTTGTTCTGCCTTTTTGTCAAAGCTTTAGCCTCCCATGCAAGCACCTAACCCTTATTGCACCGTGCTTCAGCCCAAAGAATGAGGGAATCGGAAGTACGCCTTTACGGTACAGAATGCATTGCTGATTACCCAACTATGGATGGACTAGAAGAACACATACGTTCAGACCATATCTGTAGGTATTCTTTTGTCCACCAAACGCATCCCACAATGGCTGTTTATAGTTTCAGCTTTGTCTTTTCCACTTTGTAGACATGTGGCATGGATTGTTTGAATAAATTTTGTCTGGCGCTATTAAGTCTGCTATATTTGAAGGATTTCGGTGAGTTTAACGCTTACCCTATATCTCCTCCATTTATAACGATGCCTCGTTTGGGAACGAGCATTCTGGAACAAAAATATATAAGCTCTGAGGGGGGACAAGTCTGACCTTAAAACATGAACGTGCCTTAGTTCGCATTGCATTGCGTTGCATCGTGTCTCATCAGCGGGTTGAATGGTTAGAGGCTAGGATACAGTAATAATGTCCGACTAGTGGTCGAGCATTAAAGCATTTATTAAAGCTAAGATTACAAACGCTTATTTGTCTGTTCCAGTTCTCTCTAATGGTCTGCGGTAACTTGGCTCACAGGGAAATGAGTCAAACTCTGCGCATTGCAAAAGGTAGATGTGAAACATAAGATGAGCTTTATCGGCTGTTACTGCTTTTGTCCTGGTCGGTATTGTCAAAGTAAGCAGGTCGTGCATGCCTTATTAGACGCTTCTAATGTCAAATCTGGTGTTGAAGTGAAAGCGCGCCCTAATCTAATCAGGACATCCATTTGTAGGGTCTGAAAAGGGTGGCTGCTGTAAAGTATTTTTGGCGAGTTTTATCCACAAAATGTAAAAATACTTGAAACGGTTTATGCTGGGTACAAGCGACAGATAATTTATTCCGCCTTAAAGTTAACCAATATTTGGCTTCACTGTGACAAACTTTAGTAAAAACCAAAAGAAGAATGCCGGGAACGTGTTGTAATGTGACGCGTTCCCTGTTCATTACACACGCTCTAAATCTCATACCACTCCACCCAACATGATCATTAAATTATGGGTTATGCATTAGTTTGGATCAATGAGAAGCAGCACATAAATAAAGACATCAAAATGCTGAGTCATTTACTAATTTGGTGATTCTGCGCCTTCGCTAATCAAGGATACTGATGCGTGAGGCGTTGTTATCTGCCTGATTAATGCTGCATTGAGTAACGGCTATTGATAAGTCTGCTTCCCACTGAGTTGTAGTTTGCAGTCAAAAGGTTAAAGCTGATGAAGAATGATCGCATCTTTAGGATGTTAGCAGGGATACACAGCCCGATTCTGTTCAGCAGTTCGCTAAAAGGGTACCTTACTGCAATTTCTACTACAAGTAAAATCGGTGTGTTAAGCTTGAACTAATCCATTTGCGACGCATAGCGCTTTCACAAACGTGGCTGCTCTTGCATAGTTAAAGACCAATGGGCGGAATCAGAGCATCAAATTGCTTCCACTCGTAATGTGCAAGAAGCCAAACACATCCGAAATGACGGATGACCAAATCTATTTGATAGTGTTAATGACCTATTTCTACTGACTGTTACTAGTAGAGTGTGCATGTTAGTTGGTTGCCGAATAGTTCGACACATTTCATGCAGGTTTTAGGAGTAAAAGTGCAACAATGTTACCAATGGAACGTCATGCAAAGTATAGAGCAACAAATGGCAACCTCTCAAATTCGAGACCAATCGGGAAAACAATGCTGCTGCAAATACGCTGCTCCTCTGCATGATTTTTGGGCACGAAGCTTAGATTGCATCGCTGGCTATTCAACTATGCTCTCTGCCTTCAATATCTGCAGTCATGATTGATACCACCTCGACTTGAAGTACCTGTCGAGCAGTCGATCGAGGAGATGGCTCTTAATTGCTTTGAAAAGGCACCATCAATTAAGTCTTTCAACGAGCATGCTTTCAAACGTGCGCATCGGTTCTGACTCCTCTAAGGTGGTCAACCGATGGATCCGCTCACATGTCAACTCCAGGTTCATAGACTTTGATGCATTCGTCACGCAGGGAAGGATTCTTGCCCTTCTTACTAAAGCCACAAAAGGATTGACTCCAGGCTGACATTTTGAATGCAAACCCACTGGACAATTTTCATTAATCCCAAAATCAGGCTGCTTTTCCATCTAGTCTGGAGAAATCAGCCACCTATTACCAATAAATTCACCCGCAAGTGTAATTTTGTCTTGTAGTAGACAAAGCATGCGATTTCACCATTTTTTCCTTGTTTGCTAATCGCATAAATTAATAACACATATCTGCTTAAAATACATACGTGTGCAAGTGAATACTTATAATAATGATGGCAATATGTATGCATTCACGAATACACGCATATATATGTATACAAGTATATAAAAATATATAAGCATTTGATTTAAGCCTGCGCTGAATGCACAAAAACGTTCGCATCCGATGAGTAAAAGGCAGAGAAGAATGACTAAACATAACAGGTATCGCTGCAGAGTAATGCTATTCATGAATCTGTAGAACATGATTTTCTCTTTAAAATGGCAAAGCCCGACTTTCTTTGTCTTCTTAATAATCCGTTTTTAGTAGCGCTTGACGCAAATTAGAGAAATGAATGGGACGAGGGACGTCAGGATCATCGGTTTGATGCTCAACAATTGCTAATGTTGGCAAAGATCTTGCACACATGACTCTACCATACCTACCTACATTCTGGCCTCATCTCATTTTAAATTTATCGATTCTGCTCAACGGGTGGTACAGTCACGATAGTCAACCAAGAAAATTTTGTGTGCATCAAGTACACAGTGGACAGATCGTCACTGAAGGAATTCTCAGGGCACTTCAAAGCCAATATTTGTGAGCCAATAACCATAGGTTTAACTAATACTAAAATGCTACTAGAACTATTTCTAGGAATAGAATATGTCCTCACAAATTTGTGTGCGTCTCGCATTGGTAAGTCTTTATGCGGTGTGCGGAGAAACCCGGTCTCATTGATGGCTCTCCTATGAAAACTGTGCAAAGTATTTGGCGAACATGGCACGTCTACGATAGCTATAGTTACAAAATGTGAATTGGAGGAAAATTCAAGAATCTACAATGCACTTTGCTGTGACACTTGATGAATGAAAGGCATTCCTTCCCTTAGGGTGCTGCTAATGTCTGCCTTGTGGTGAGGGCAGTAGGCTCTGGCACTTAGACAAGATCCTCAACAGCGGCTCTAGCCCGATCAATGCTTTGCAATTAGTACAATTTTTAAGACATCGTGCATGAGTGAAGCATTATTGACGAGGTCAGAATAATAATGTTAACGTACGTAAGTGCCTCAAACTGCTAAATCTCTGTACTACTGACTGAAGAAAAATGTGCCCAATAAACCTTTTATTCAGGAAAAGACAAGTCCCATTTCCATATGATAGCGAAATGCAGAGATTTGCAGCTATCACACCAGCAGGCATAGGCGCAGCTTCCCCAAAGCACTCTTAGCAAGGCCAAAGGGGAAATGTATGCAAGATTTAAAGCTGATGGATTCATGAGCAATTAAGTGATGTGCTTTTGGCCACCGAGAGGTGTGGTCCGGCGACTCCGACCCTGTCGATTCCTCCGTAAGAGATCTTCTGCAGACTAGAAAATTTGCCAATAAAACTCAACCCATATAATTTAATGCAAGATAGTTGTTATATTGCCAACAAAGCAGTCGATGAGGAGCAGTGGAAGCCATCAAAGCTCTATAGGCAGTTGGCGGTGCACTTGCTCACACTTGAATCATAATTCCCACAATTTTATGACGTTTACAACGATCAGCAGATGATAGATTGTAAGCGGTTCCATGGTGGCAATTACAGCAGCCTTGCAGAATTGTGAAGCATCCGTGCAATGTTTTTGTATTCGTAGCTATCGAGTCCGTTCTCCATGCTTTCTAGAGAATGTTACTTCGGTACCTACCGGCGCATCCATAAACCTCGACATTCTTCACAGATGCGTAATGCAACCCATTACACTACCCTTGCTAAATTTATCTAGCGAAGTTTTATATATTGGCCATTCCGAACCCAGCATCGCGTTTCCGGCAAAATCTGACAAAATGCAAATGCCCACAGCTCCTCATTGAAAGCTACATGCAATGGTGAAGAGAAGACACGAATAGGAGTTTGTCTGGTTTTTTGGAGAATGGATGGCTTTAAAAGCATTTTGAATAAAAGTGGGTGAACATTATAAGAAGTGCAGCTCAAGAAAGGTGCCTGTCAAGCCGTGCCCATCGGTTAATGTGTTGACAGTGGCGAGTGGAGCATGGTCAAATTGAAAGAATCCGCTTCCAGCTTGGAATACTGCATATATTATGTATACCCTATGCTACATATGGTATGTGCCATGTGCAATTTATAAAAGAGGTTGGCAAATTTGATGAATTCACGAATGATTCCTCTGAGTCGTAAATCGAGCCCTACTAAATTAAGATTAGTAGGAGGCTGTGAAGGGGAATGCATTTTGCTGGTGGATGGTGTCCCAAAGGCTGGGCATGATATGAGACTCACTTAGAGAGGTGTTACAGTAGTGCTCAGACCACCTTTAGTAGCGCTCTACGTTCACCCTTGATGCATGAAAAGCACCTAACCTCATAATCCTGAAACAATTCTATGTGACACCGCCCTTTTTTTCCAGTCTTGCCTACATACCAGAACCAAATGCTGTTAGGGCTAAGCATTTGGATGTCTTGGTGCAAATCTCTCAATTCTCACCAGTCACATTTTCGTCTGTACTGACCGTGGACAATCGCCTCTCCTTAAGCATGCTTTTGCACAGTTATGAGCGACGCAGCCGCGCAGAAGGTTACAATGCAGGAGCGTGACAGAGGGTCATTTCCCGGCCTTAGTCCAGAACACTTCACACTTCACTTGGACCAAATTTGGATTAATAGCTTCTATTAGTCTATATTTTCGTTACAGTTACAGTGACCCGATCTCACTAAAAGTCTGCGAATTCATGGTGAGCTTCGGGGGTCACAGTTTTGCCAAATTTGTGTTGATCTGGACTTTAGCTGATCCGCAGTAAGAGACAGGTATTTTGGTAAATGTTAATGCAGCCTCTTCCGCGATGAGACACACCTCTCCTATGAATCAGAAAACCGATTTGGATTGTGTCCTACTTTTATAAGCTAAAAGTGGTTGCTCATCTTCTCACCCTATGGACTGCATTTTCCGGCGTACCCTGTTAATTTTTGCCTTCAGCGGTAAAGGTATGTTACAAGTTGATTGCTATGTGCTAAATTGTTCAACCACTAACCACGATGCCAGACCAGTGTAGACACTTGTGCAGATTTGGCTCGAATCCTAGAAACGATTTGATGAACTTTGCGTATTTCACATGAAAGCAATGCGAAGGATAATTTCCGCCCGTCCTGTTTCATTTCGTGAACCACCTGCTGATTCCCTCTCACATCACCTCAGTCATTATTCACACCAGCAACTTTGAAAAGGCGTTGCTGGATTTTACTTAAACTTGGCTGTTATTTTTTTAACTATACTTTACTTTGTCCCAAGCATACGGGAATTCACTGCTGCATGTATTCAAGGGCTCTTAAACAAGGTATAGTAACTCATCCACCAACCAAGAATTTACATAAATGGAAAAGCTCAGCAGATGGATTTCAAATGGAATAAATAAAAGCTTTCTGAATAAGCAGACTTCGCCCTTCAATTACAATGTATGCAGCGCGAACTTCTAATTTGATAAAGTCATTACGAAGAGCTTTCTGTTTTATTCATAGTAGCACTAAAATTTGTTCTTCTTCTAGGGCAGGCTGGCAGGATTTGGAGCATTCTCTCCCTCATCAGCACCAGCATTGAGAGAAGTACGGAGGAGATCATGACGCAAACGTATTCTGTGTGCAATAACACGACATCCAAGAGGTCGAGAGTGAGCCCGAAAACAGTTAGCACAGTTAGCATTTCTACAGTCTTACTCTTTGACCTCTTCGTGCCCTGACAAATTATCAGTCGCAACCTTCGTAGCGCCGATCACATAAGCCGATCTCACTTGTAGAGCTCAAGTCTGGTTCTTCAAATTGCATGCCATTTCGCTTTGCATTTGATACTAACTTGTACAGCTAAAAGTAGGAGTCCATAAGGAAGAACTAGTGCAGCAAAGTCAGACACACGAAATGTTCTTGAACCGGCTATTCATAAAGTTAAATACACCAGCGTCTACAAAATATCAAGATGGCCAGGCATCATCAATAAATTCTTCCTACTGACAGTCGCCCAATAGCGTTTGCAGATTTGTTAGGTAACGAAAGCTCCAACGCAGCTCAAGTGGATTTTAGCGCAAAATATACTATCGCATGGACTCTTGAGAAGTTATTATGATTACCTATACCCACATACCGTAAGACATACAAACGAGTCATGGCCTTTGTACGGTGCAATTTATTGGGCTCTGTATATTTTTCCTGGCACTTTCAGTGACCCAGATTATAATCAGACTATAGTCTGACAAACGCGAGCTGTTGGTATCAAGGAGTTAGTGTAGCTGCATATTTGGATGATGTACAGTGTGTCGAAGAACACAGAATGCCTTCCTACCCTAATATTCTATAAGCGCTTTTCTTCCCGCAGCTAATTCTTGGATGTTCGCGTGTGTCGTAGTCCTCACCGATCCTCCCAGATTGGCCTATGGGACTTAAGAATAGGCTGTGTGATATTCATTACTGTAAGACCAAGTTCAATTAAGTTGTATGGCAACGGAAGACTGCCCGATCTGATCTTTAACGCTCTCCGATAATTAAAAATATCCTGCGATCACGTATCTTTTTGCTAGTGCCACCCGATTACCTGAGATGAGAACTTAGCAGGATGGGCACAAGCATACACATGGTCACCAGGTCCATGCAGAGGAGGTTCACTTTCATGCAAACCAACATATTACCACCTTTCGAATTATCGTATCTTGATAAAGCAGTAAAATGTCGAGAGATGATTCCCACAGGTGAACGAAATTTGCTTAAAAATTCCAATTCCCTAATGTTCGAATAATCGCTTGAGTGATAGAATGACGTAGATAACCCAATCCCTCGATCCCGTTGTAGTCAACATGATTTATCGAGTTTTTGTAATGCTACATTCAAGACTGAGCAACATCTTATTTTCGGATCAATGATTCCGCTATCTCTTTCGAATTTGGCTCATCCAGACAACACACACAACTACTCCCCCTGGTATGGCTACTTGTCTTTACATGCCATCATCATTCTGCTGGCATTTTTCCTGCTCCTCGTACAAAGGAGTGTGAAGTGTGCTGTGATTAGGCTTCGTGCTGACCGGACCACACAGCGGTTAATGCACTTCCACTCTCTCACGACGCAAATTATATTACCAATAACATTCCCATTAAGTCTGACACCTAGACTGGTAGATTCTGGTATCCTCTATTTAATTGATTATCTTTAATTTCTGCAGTCCACTTCTATTTATTCATTTTTAGACTTTGATATCACCCAAGCTTGTAAAAATTCTCAATAAAACAGGCTCATTCAAAGGCTTTACGAAATACGTCTTGGCAATAGTATTCCAAGTTGCAAGTGAAAGCTTTTAACCATTCTCTACTTGCCACTGTCAGCGCATTAACCGATCGGCATGGTTTGGTAGGCGCCTCTGCCAGCTATCTTCCCATAACTATCACCTACTTTTATTCAAAACGCACCTAAAGCATCCGTTTTCCAAAGGATCTAGTACACTCTAATTTGCGCCTTCTTTTCGCATTGTGTGTGGTTCTTAACAAGCAGCTGTGTACTTTTGTATTTTGCCAGATTTAGTGAGGACGTGATGTCGGAGTCGGAAGAGCCAATGCGTAAAATCTTTGCTACTTAAATTAACCACGAGTATTTTAATGAATAGCTACCGTTTTGGTTGCATTGCGCCCCTGTTCATGGATGTCGCGGTCTATGGGTCTGCTGCCAAGTAACAAAGTACTATTCTCTATATGCACAGGAAATAGACTCGGTGGATACGACTACATAACCACTACATGGACGCTTCGCCATTCTTCGAGGCTGCTGTAATAGGCCCCTTGGAATCGCTCACACCCGATCATCTGCCGACCGTTATGAAACTAAAGGCGACATGAGTCAAGCAGGATTAAGTGTACCGCCAACTGCCTTTGGCGCTGTGGTGGCTTTAGTTGCTCTTTACCGACTGTTGTGTTGACAAATTAGCGACCGTAGTGCATTAACTGCCATGGATTGTTTCATTTGCAAATTTTCAGTTTGTAGAAGTAAGGCTGTTGGGTAGGAATTGACAAGGTGAAGTTGGCTAAACCACACCTACCAGTAGCCAAAGCGCACAACTTAATTGCCTGTGAATTCATCAGCATTATGGTTTATTTCCACTCCAAATTTCGACGTTTTTGGCTAAGAATGATTCGGGGAAGATGCGCGTATACCAGCCAGTGTAATGGCTACAAATCATGACATTTTGCCAGCCTCTGGAAATGAGACTTGGCTTTTGCATTCTATGAGAGCTAATTTGCCTTCAATTAGAGCCATGAAAATTTGGCTGCTTGAGGCACCTAAGTGTCTAACCATTCGTGTTCTGACCTCTAAATTATAAACTTCATAATGCCGTGAAATTTGAGCAAGGACAGAAGCGTACAATCCAAGCCTTACCCTTTGACAACTTACAATCACCAAAGGTCAATCTAAGTTGAGCATTTGAGCCAGACGCTTATGTACCTACTGCTTTACTAACTGCTCTAAATTTCACAAATTCAGTGCTTTAGTACATTTGAGTGCTTATAGACATTTTAGTAGAATTTATTAAGGGATTTAAAGTAAAATGGAAGAACACATCTACATACATCGTATTAGGCTGTGTTTATGTTCGGGCACAGACCAATGTGGCCAAAATTCTCCTTATCATTAAAGAAACGAAGTGTGCATCTGTAAAGCTCAGTCAGCTACCAGACGTAAGCTTAATCAGCCAGTATTTGGATAAAGTTTTGATAATTATCCCCAAGTTGCTATGGCACTTATTACGAATGATTCACGCTCTGATCACCTCAACATCAATTTTAGCGAATAATTGACGGGTTTGGCTCTCCTCAAAACACATAACTCTGTTAGCTACTGATGGTAGCCCTTTGTTACTGCTGATGCTAAATCAAATTTTAACAATGCAAGGTGATGTGAGAAAAATAGGCACGCAATTAGCTTTTATTGTGTCTAGTTGGCCTGTCTTAACCCCAATTGTTTGAACAAAATTGGATTCTTCTCTCCTTGCACTGGTATGCTTAAATATAACATATTATGTGCGCAAAAACTTGACAAGCAGCTGTAGTGAGAACAAACAAACTTACGTCAAGGACCTCCGGCAATGTAGAGGAGATTCATGTTTCCATTTATTTTACTTTTACTTATTTACGTTTAGCATGATGCGAAGTCGGCGCGGCCTTCAACTGTCCTGATCTTCGCATAATCCTTTATGGATGCGGCAAAATCCCCATAAAACAAAGGATTTCTTTGGGTTTTCATTCAGAGATAGGCAGAAGATTAATTGAAGTGCTCTTACGTACCATGCAAATGCACTTTAATGTTTGAAAGCACGGCCCAAGTGGCATGTGTACTAACAAAGAGACTTGGATAAAACGCACAATGAATGCTAATCTTCGCGATGAGAGTTAGTTGACACGGTCCCCACTGCTGCAAAACATCGGTAGGCCAGTTGATTTACAAAAGGCTACTAAGTGACGTTAATACAATGAGATTAGCATAAAGTTCTGTGGTCTGTGAAGCGAAATTCTACATCATCCAAAGCCTACCAATCCGCGTTGTTGTGGAAGGAGTGGAATGTGGGGCCATCGACACGACAATTACATGGGACAATCTTACCACTCAGAACAGTGAGCAGGATCAAGGCTCTTCTTGTTGTCGAAATCAATGCGTTGGTCTGGCGCACGCAAGTCACAACTCACCGCACAGAGCACACTTGAGATATTGGCCTTGTTACTGCTGCATAATAGGTCTTAACAAGTGTTCACGCCAACACCATGTAGCAAATTTATGATCTAAAATATGCATCCGCTAAGCAAGGAGGAAAAATTCACGCTTGAATCTGGTCGTGTGACATCTCGAACAAACTGCACGAAGCCAAAGGATGCTTAACGCTGCACTGCGATGTACAAACGCAGTAGAGACTGGAAGGCTGAAGTGTTGTAAGCGATCGAGAGCGCCTGCTTCAGCGCAGACTCTGTTGGCAATCAACGATAGTATTGCCTGAAAGCTGAATGTGACTTCCTGGCGAATAGTCCATCAGCATGACGGAATTCCTTGACATGCTAGACTGTGGCGCCTTTTATTTGTATCCCTCCCATCAGTTGCCACATTGGTCAGTCGTAATATAATCGTGACACAACTGCCCATACATGGTCAGCCAAAGGCCAAAGTTAACGTGTGAATCCGTGGTGCGTTCACGGCGTGTCTGCAGGGCAGTCAACTCGCACGCCATGTGTAACACACCGCACGGCTCAAACCACTAGCACCAATCCGAGACTCAGGATATTCACCTTAGTCTAAAAATGTGCCTACTATTTAGAAATGGTAAACATGTATAAAGGCGTACAGTTAGGGGGCGACATCTAATAGCGATAACACTATCCTGATCGTTCTGCACAGTTCGAACACCTAACATGGCACATGTGACGTTGTCACGGGTTATGCACAATCCTTGGGTGAATCATTCGCACATAGGTCCAGTTAACCTCACACACCACTCCATTCGCCTATATCCAACACGCAAACGCCATGATTCGCAGCATGATTATTGCCTGTTTCCCTAGCATTACCGAGGGAAGAGGCCTTATGGGTAATAAATGTGAGCAAGAGAGAACCGATGGGCCCCATGTCAACCTACTGCACAAGCATTAGCAGGCAAGCTGCAGTGCGATATCGTGATGCTGGTAGTAGTCTCATTATTATTTGGTTCTGTGTGGCATTGAACAAGGAATCTGCTAGGTGAGCCGACAGTTAATCTTACAATTTAGCTTGCTTCATTTCCTCTTTATTTCGTGTCTATTTTCGTCTGCTGTGCACGCGGAAATCAGGTCTGGTGGACGACGGCTACTAGATCCCTCATTGTGATGTCCTAATGGATAAATGCAGGTCTTAACAATGACCCACGATTATTGGTACCCATTTCATAGCTCTTGGCGTTGTACAACCCAGCACAGCTTCTGCAATCTGCCATCAGGATGTGCTGGGGAGACAAGAGCAGAGACCTAAGTAGAGGTATCTCAAATGCGCCGCGTCGGAGGGGAGATTACAGTAAACTCAAATAACTGGTGATCCATGCTTGTTGCGTTTTCAAGAGCCAAGTGGCCGCGACTGTACTTTGTCTACTTCTTTACAACCAAACATGTGAAATGCCCATTATCATGACACCACCAGGAGGACCGCCGCTCTTAATTTGACATCTTAGTAGTTCGTTTGGTATTCTCTCATTTTAACAAGACTTTTGCTTGTGCTGTCACACTGATGCTCAATAAGAGCGAAATGGACCAACCGTCTCCAGTCACATTACAGCATTTTGGCTCTTGATTTACACAAAGTAAATTGACATAATTCTGCCATATTTGCTTTTCCCTACACATCGCTGTGCTTATTCGCTTGTTTGCTTGATTCCATTACCGCGCTTATCTGCATTTGTCCACAATTTCAACCCCTCATCTGCCTACATGCACAGTTAGGCAAGACATTTTAACAGTACTTTAAAAGATGTCGTTGCATCAAACCATCAACCCAAAATCAGTCAGCATCTTAAACATCCGTCCACACATTTTGCACGCTGATCTACTAATCTCCAGCCATTTTGGTAGCCCGTGCCTCAATAACTCACGTTTCCATTAATCGATAATTTAAGTTTCCGTCAATTTATCCCATTTACATTTGTCACACTCTGCTCAACGTTACCATAGTCACCTACTGCACTGTCGTGCAACACTACATCCCTTGCTCTAACATTGAAGCAAACATTCATGTGCTGAGGTTTTACTTCTTCTGACTTCACTTTCTGCAAACTTTTCTCCCCGCAACAAATTGGCGGTCTTTCCTGAGATTCTTGTAACACTTTGGCTATTTCCAACAGTTTGATTTCAATGCTTCTGCATAGACAGTTCTACGCCTATGACAGCGCAGCAAGTGGCTATGAATTTGTTGAGCAGAGTTTCACCCGAAGACTGGAGAAGTTAATCGAGAACTTCTTCTTACCACAAAACAAATGGCATCCTATGCAAATGAAAAGTCATTTTAGGAGTAACTCACAAAAAATCCCTAAAACAATCATTTGCAATATCGACTTACGGAATCACTACGTATTCTGACTGAAATACACCAGATCACTTTAATGCGGATGGGTAGTAAAGTTGTTTCACTGTGAACTGATCGAGCCTACCCAACTACATATACGTTAACGCAGCCAATTTGTCGCAGCGCATGCGTTCATCACAATGACTACAATCCTAGGCCGATTAAGAGGCGATGACATCCTTTCGATGGGGGCGCAGCTGCCAGTGGATCCACCTCATGTTCTGCCTCTTGAAATTCTTCTACATTTGCCTTGCCCTCTAAATTGAAATAGACTTCCTGTCCCATTGACAGACACTCATTCAATTACTCAAATATATGCGAACGACTACTTCGCATGTCGTTGTCACCCATTCGCCACCTAATTATCCTTGAAAAGCTATTGTCTTCTAAATGAGCACGACGCCGACCACACGAAATTTTCGATGTGCACGCAATCATGTAGGTGCAGGATATCCGAACAACCTCCCGGGATGTGTCGACACCTCTCTCATCAGATCGGATATGGGTGTGACGGATCGCAGACAGACTAGGTCGGACTGGCGACTCTTGCGTAACGATTGAGGGAGAATTGAGTGCGGAAGAAATAATGCCGCAATGTGTACTCAATCTACAAATTAGTGAGACCGTGGTCTGCTTTGCTCATCATCGGCTCTGCTCCATTAATAGCTGACTGCAAAAGCGCATAAAATTAACAAGCATTGATGGCTCATATCAGTGCCCGATGATTAGGCCATACGCAACGGGTCGTCAGATAGGTGAAGTGATCCCATAAATATCGTGGCATCCTGGCACTTGGCAGCTGCAGGGAGTAGCATCCCATAAACTCAATCCATGAACCGCACTGAGCTCATTTTGACCTGAAGATAGTGTGCAGATCGTGCTCTAGTTTCATCAAAGTATCATCTCACTATACCACTGTAAACATGCTTTTCAGCTCTGCAGTGGTGGAACCCATTCCCATCAACGACTCGATCTCACTGCTACCACTTGGTCAGCTTTAAGGGTAGTTAATTGCCAAAATGTTGGGACTAACTGCCTGTCAAGGATGGTATTATGGGAGTAAGTAGTGACACTTATTTAGCGTCTTACTGCGTTGTCAGGTTTAGGTATAGTTTTCGGCTGCAGACTACTTCTGGATTAAGCACTTAATTAAAGGGTGAGCAGTTCATTGCAAAAAAAGCTTTGGTGTGTGGGTGAGGTTATAACAATACTATGGTATGCCCCAATCCAGCCATAGCAGAAAAAGCTTTGGTAGGGAATGAGGTATAGCTAAGGCTTTTGAATACATCTAGAAGAAAACCTTGAAAAGAATTTTAAAAGAAGTAGCTATAAAGAGGTCATGACCTGCTTCTGTGGTTTGTAATGCACAGGTATAGGTGATCGTATGCATTCGCATGGCGTTCGTCAGATGTTTTAAACTAGACGATTCTGCGAACCCTACTAATCTGCTATCAGTCAAAAGAGTCTATCAGCGATGTCAAGTAATCCTAATAATACTACCTCAACTCTGGTCTATTTAGCTTCCTAAATAGTGCATTTGGGGACATTTCGTGTGTTCGAGTTTGGTGTACTAGTTCCAAACTGTATTACCCCATATTTAAATGCACAGGTAATTTTGTTTTCGCGAAGTAAAAAAAAGAAATTTAAGTCCCACGAGTGAGATTTGCTCAAAAGATCGGCGCCACGAATGTCGCATATGATATCTGGTTACTAAAGTTCAGAAGAAATGAGCCAAGGCCAGGACCCAAAGAGGCCACAAAGGAAGACTTCAGAAATTCTAATGGTGTCAAGATAGAGATGCCTGACGGTTTTGTATGAGGGCTTTTCGTGCTTTTAAAGGAGCAAGGAAACTGCCAAAGCAGATTTCTGCGACTCGAGATGCCCCAAGTGGAGGTTCCAACGATGAGATGGACGACGAGAGAAAGTTAATCCAAGCACTTATGACCAACCCGGAAGACGAGATTAATTTCCTCGAGGAGATAAAGGTAAATATGCGGTTTGTTAATTATCACGTGTGTCTAAACTTTATTGGCGATTTCTTTACCTTTATCACCATGTATTTGCCTTAGAAGATGCTCAAGACCAATGACTCCCGACGAACCTACATGTTCAATGGGAATGTAATCAAGAACCCCTTAGTACCTGATCGAGCGGCGCAGTTAGGATACCTCATGGATTTGTTCTGTACGCGGCTGTGGTATAAAGCCATGCAGATTATATGCCCATCATGAGGAAATTTGTATGCTAGTGCACTATTCTATTCGTCTAAGATAACTTTTTCCTTCTGAGCAATTCTGCTAAATGCTTGTTTTATATTCTTGTGGAAGGCGAGAAGAAAGCTGATGGTAAATACAAATGTACCAAGTGTGGCAAAGTGTATAACAACTTGGATGGCATGCACCAACACCTCCTGCGCCACAGTAAATGCAGGTTCTACTTCTGCGTGCAATGCTTCGAGGGATGCAACACGTTTACGGATATGGTGCACCACAGAAAGACGATACATGGTGGTAAGGTTTGATTGCAGTCAGTGTTTATTGCTCTATTACTAATTACAATAGATAATGCTTTTCGCTTCTTTTAAAAGATGTATTTGAGCTGCCGCCATCAATTCAGGAAGCTTTGAGAAGACTGAAAAGACCTGAGGGCCTAGAGCCTTCTCAGTCCTCTATGTCCGAAGATCTGAAGGGGCGTCCTCCTGAAAAAAGGCGCAGGATAGAGTACCGCTGTAGTGTATGCGGATCCGCTTTTGACCGATTGGATGTGATGTTATCACACACAGAACAGGAGCACCCAACTGAACGCGAAGTCATTGACCGGTTGCGTGTTCGCCTCATGCGTGCTGCACTCAATCCTAGTGCGGATGAGGAAGAGGATGCTCCCAATCCTACTAGCTAGACTTAAGAGAAAGTGTACCTAAGTGCTGGCCCATATCTATGTATATAGTGCGCTTCTTCGATGTGATGATGCCTCTATAATAAGGTGATGCTTATTACCTTTAAATTCTCTCGCAAACTTGTCTATTTAACACTTTTTGGCATGGCGCTTTGCTACTCCAACTTAGGTGTGAGCCATCGGTGTTGGTGCATGCCATCCAAGTTGTTATACACTTTGCCACACTTGGTACATTTGTATTTACCATCAGCTTTCTTCCCGTCTTCCACAAGGATATAAAACAGGCGTTTAGCCGGATTGATATGAAGGGGAAAGTTATCTTGACGAATAAAACGGTGCACTGGCACACACACTTCCTCGTGATGGGCATCTAACTTGCATAGCTTTATACCACAGCCGCATACAGTGCAAATCCATGAGGCATTCTAACTGCGTCGCTCGATCAGGTATCAAGGGGTTCTTGATGAAATTCCTCCTAAACATGTAGGTTAGTCGCGTGTCATTGTTCTTGAGCATCTTCTAAGGCAAATACGTGGTGATGTAGGTAAAGAAATCGCCGCTAATTTTAAGATAGACGTGATAATTAACAAACCGCATATTTACCTTTATCTCCTCGAGGAAATTAATCTCGTCTTCCGGGTTGGACATAAGTGCTTGGATTAACTTTCTCTCGTCGTCCATCTCATCGTTGGAACCTCCACTTGGGGCGTCTGGGGCCACAGGTTCCTGCTTTAGCAGTTTCCTTGCTCCTTTAAAAGCATGAGAAGTCCACATACAAAACCACCAGACATCTCTTACTTGACGCTGTTAAAATTTTCACAGTCTTACTTTCTTGTCTGTGCGGACCCTGACCTTGACTCATTTCTTCTGAACTTTCGTGACCAGATATCATTTGCGACATTAGTGGCTCCGATCTCCTAAGCGGATCTCACTCGTGAGACTTGAATTGCATATTTTTACTTTGCATAAACAAAATTACCTGTGCATTTAAATATGAGGGTGCACAGTTAAGAACTAGTACACCAAACTCAAACACGCAAAATGTCCCCAAATCCACTATTAAAAAAGCTAAATAGACCAGATTTGACGTAGTATTAAGATTATTTGACATCGCTGATAGACTTCTTTGACTGGTTGCAGATAAGTAGGGCTTGCAGATTCGTCTAGTGTTAAAACACCCAACTAATTTCGTGCAAATGCATACGATCACCTATACCTGTGCATTACAAACCACAGAAGCAGGTCATGATCTCTGCATCGTGTCAGTAATTGGGCTTCGTACATCTTTTCTCGTATGTTCTGCGCCCCGTTAGCTAGACAATCTAGAGCTGAGTTCTGCGAAAAACAAGAATGAACATTTTCAGCAGAAGCAACAGTATCTAAACATGATCAGAAATGCTTCGCTTTTGCCGTTTCACCACAACGAGGATGCCTTACTTTCGAGCATACAAAATATTCCCTTTAATGGCAAATCATGACACTTGTTGACCTGAGTGACGCATCTGCTTAAATAGCAGCTTGTAAGTAATGGCACTAGTTACCAAACCATGAACTTAAATGGAAGCTGATAACGCCTCTTTTACGTTTGGCAACCAAAAAGCAGCACACAATTTTAAGAATCGAAGGAAAGTTACTTCGCGGTAATGTAATGATTCAAAGCAAGATTTATGCAGCACAAAATAGGCGCATCGAAGAGTGGATGCAGGCAAAATGCGGTTATTTTCGCGCTTTAAGTGGATATTTATGCAGAATATTTGGATGTTTAATCAAATTCATTATGATGCTTTGTTATGTTAAGATACACTAAGGCATTTTATTGAGGTAGCACAGAATCCCGAAGCGTTGCCTTTTCTAACATTGCGGACGGGTAGGAAAAGGTTTTCAGAGCGCTGGCTTTGGTAATTCGCAAACTGTTCACAATGTCGTTCTCTTAAAATCCGCCTTTTCTACAACTTGTTGCATTTGGAGCCAACGAATTGACAAAGTTGGCTGATTCAGCAGGAACTTTGTAGAAAATCCTAAGGCCATGGCTTAACACCAACACTCATTGCCGTCCTTTACTGACCAACTTGGTAGTGGCGCTTGGTGTGTAAATCTCTGTAAGGCTGCGCTGAATCCACTGCAACCACAAAAGGTGACAGCCATGCAGCACAACAGGGGTATAGGAAATTTAGGAATTAACTTTGGCAGGGTCAAAAGCCAAATAGATCAATGACATCCATGCAAACGCAAATAGGTGGCATACAAGACCTCGTGCAAGAGTACGAAAAACCTAAAAAATTATTTTAATTAAAAAGCCGAAGCATAACGGAATGCTTACGATGCAACAGATTACTTACTCTTAGACAAATATGCCAATTTACGAAGTTGGTACAGATTTCACAAAAGATGATAATCAATCAACGATCTGCTGGACAGCGCAAAGTGTGAGACACATTGGTTTTGATCAATTGCTAGGAAATAAATACATGTAGGAAGACACACTAGCAGGTGTTACTATATTCGTAAAGAGCAGTAGTTTATAAAAGTTCTGCCTCTAACTGCAGCTTAGTCCTTAATGTTTACCTTCCCACAACACAACCATTCCTGGCACGCATCGCGTTCCATGCACCCACGGATTCGTCATAGCTAACATAACCTGCGATCAGTAGAGAACGCATATATTTTAAGGACATTTAATCCAACACATGAGAACATTTCCTGTAGTTTGTTTCTTTGTCCACAAATCCCCCGCACAATCAATTGTCCAAACGGCGAGCAAGATTAAGTAAGTCCATTGCATCAAAATCTAGCAGGAAATGATAGATTAACAAGTTGAAGCTTTTGAAATTCCTTGTCATTCGCTCACGACTAACGGGTCTACGGAGGAGATGAGGGCTAATACAAAAGGAAGCAGAGCATGAAATCACTAAGTTGAATTGGGAAGAGCTAAGCGCGACTTTTTGTAAAATCAGAAGTAAGGAACATCAGACGACCTAAAATCCCTACCGTTAGACGTAGTGTCTGATAATGCAAGCACTTTAACCCCACTCGAATGGAATTGGGAACTTGCATTTCCGTTGCCAGAGGACTGCTGTTTTTGCAGCATGAGGTGCTGCCAGTTGAACGGCGCCATCATTAACGCCAAGATATGTACAGCGCAACTTAGAGGAAAGGCTCCCAGAAACGGTGATAATTGTGGGAATGCAAGGGCTGTATCATTAAGGCGCTACATCTCATGCCTCTCAAAGACGATCGACGTTGCCACCGGTAGCTGTCGTAAGTTTCTGCCATATTGGGCCATAGTCACCGCACCTGGAGACATAAATGCGAGGAAATGTTTTCAGATTGGGTAGCCATCAGAAGTGCACTAGTGTTTTTAATGCACTGTTGAAAAAGGGTGGATCTGTGCGATTGCTGTGGAGTTCTGCAACGGCTGAACAGATGGATGCATAATTGTCTCAACTCCTGTTTGAGAATATATAACCTTCTAAAGGCATAGGAGACATCAGGGATCCATTAATTTTCCATGTTTATTTTATTTTCACTTTTGTTTTTTATGTTAGTTTGTTTCATTATATGGAGGATAGCAAATAAATGTGGTAACCATGGTCATTACTTGTGGAAGTGGTAGTGGTGGAGGAAGAAATCACTAAGAACTTGCAAGCATTATGGGTTTCATTATCTGCTGGTGGATTGCAGTAAGCTGTTCCACATCTATGCCTCCGGATAGGGCCACATTATAATTTGAGGATGGGGTCGATAGTGGCATGTAGCCGTGTGGTGGAGACACCAATTTATCTGTTAGTGATTGCTGGAAAGCAAGGTTTTATCTACCAAACCCTGTTTCTAAGACGCATTGTTTTATCTAACTCAACTAGAATTTGACCAAAAAGACTTTTCAGTTGCACAACTTTGAAGCCGTGTGCTTGGTTACTCCACCCTCTTTAAACGCTTTGTGACGAATGCAGCCAGTGACTCTCTAATAGGTTTGGGACCAAGTGAATCCTTTTAAGACAACTAAGCTTAAGCTGCATCCAATAGCGTCATTCGGAAGTTGGCGATGTGAGTGTCTGAGGTGATATGAAAGCGAAATTTGTATGCGCTTAGAATACTTAAGGCACAAAGTTGCTCCAGCCTCGCGGCACTGCCTACTAATAGATTTCTTTAAAATATCGCTGATTCTTCATTGCGTTTGCGGTGGTGTGCGATGCCTGCTCAAGTAACCTCTCGAACAAAAGATGCAAAGCACAGCAAAGAAGGAACCATAGGAAGGGAATGTGACACTCAGTGTTTAAATGCATCATATTACACGATGAAGTGGGTTGGAAGTAGAGTCGTTACCTTTAGTAACCTATGCGCCTAAAATCCCCCGAAAAAGGATTTTGTGTTGGTGCGAGTGTGGAAAAATTATAGTTGGATGAGTTGAACAGTAGAAGAATAGAAAATTACGGCTCGAAAAGTAAGCTTATTTAGAAAATTCTGCTTGAGGAAAAGAGAATAACGAAGGCAGATACCTAAATGTTACAGGGAAGTAAATTACGAGTCAAGTGGCAGATGCAGCGTTACTCCACTAGGTCGATTTAATGCACAGATTGTGGTCGAGAATGTTGCAAGCAGGGTCACTCGATTTATTATCCCTGCGTGTTGTGCATTTATCGATGTTCAAGTTTAATACATTGTGTAAAGCGGAGCCCATTCCACGTAAAAGCGGGTTCTTAGTCATGTGCTATTAAAAAACTAAGTATTTAATATTTTAAAGTGAATAAATAATAGCTTTGAATTTGTTCTGCATCGAAAAGATTAATAAAGAGAGGATGGGTCAAAGAACCTTTAGTCCATGGCAGAGGTAAGAATTAGCGATTCGGTTTGATTTTTTCAATAAAATCGACGCTTTAATGGATGAGTAAGACCACGTTTATTGGAAAGAGGAAAATTAAGGACCTACAAGAACGGTGCCAAATTGAGAGACGAGACCATTTGGTTCTGTAGTCAAGCAGTGTTGGTGGGTGCATGGCCAAGGAAAAGGAAAAACTGAAGGGCATGCATGTGAGAGTTATCCTAGAAACGTGTGTTCTTCTTAGTGTTGAAAAAGAGTAGTGAAGGGACAGAACGAATGGAAAGGGGTGAAATATGTGTGTGTAAAACGACGTGCGCTTTAACATTCCAGCTTGCTTTAATCATGATGAAGACGATTGGAAACAAATGGATTCTTATCCATTCAATTTATTATAAAAGAATGCTCTTATTTGTTTATTGACACTTGCCGCCATGTTTTGATAAGTCTTTCGATGTCCACTAGACCACGTCGTCTGCAAATAAAGACGTTAAATGAAGGACAAGCGCTTGCTCTTTGCCATCTGGAATTTCATAAGTGGCTATGAGAATTGTCTCTATCTTTGCTTACACCTTCTCCGTTCCACTTGATGATGCATTCTGGTGGTTCGGTGACACTTTCTATATTCCTGTTCTAAAACTCCCATGTAACCACCTGAATTGGAGCTTAATACGCGATTCACCCATGTGTATAATTTTATACACCCTTAACAACACTTATCACCCGTCATAAGGATAACATAGGTGCTGTCACTGAGTCCCTGCCAGTATTCAATTAGCATTGACAGCCACAATTTCGTCCTCTCTCCTTAAACACCAGTATATTCACTCTTCTGCTGCTTGCAAAAATTACCCCTTCGGCAGTCAAAATGTAATGTAGTCGCTGAACTGATGCTTCAAACGCATTTTCTTATTTTGTAAGTTGGGTAACTGCTGTAAGCCTTTATATGTTTGGTTATTTAAGAAGCATCGTCAAATTCGTGGAGAACGGCAAAGTTTTTCTCTTGACGCTGATGCAACTTGGGGTTATAATCCACCCAGGCTTAAAAAACATCCTTTTCTTTTGGGGTTTGGAAGGTACAATAAATTTTTAATTATTTGACAGTAATTAAACTAGGTTGCGGATTACGCGCGACTTTTCTAACACTAATGCACCAGTTATGTTTGGGGTTTCGACTTGTATTAAGAAGGCGTTAACGCTCTGGCTAATCGTAAGAGCTGTTCAACCTTAGCTATATTTCAGCAGAGGTTAAGTGTAAGTCCACGCAAAAACAAACAGGCTGCGCCTTCTCCTGCGATGCACATTGGTATGTAACCGGTAACCATTGCAATCATAGCGGAAAATGACGAATGTCTTCTGGAATTCTTAGTTTAGTTTGATTGTCAAAACATGGCACTGGAGATGTATTTACACGATGATCTCCCGAAAGTGACACCAACGAAAAGTAAATAAGGACCCACAAAATCGTCGCTTATTGAGCAAGCTATGGGTTGAATCATTTTGAGTAGAGTCAGGAGTAGAACGAAACAAAAATTCATCACGCATATTAGCCAAACATCCACATAAAGTGACACAACATCGAGACTTACTCAGCAGCCTTTGACGAAACCTCAAGCATCACTTGCAAAGGAAAAATTGCCAATGCAATGCCCCAATGCAATCATTTGGGTGATCATAATTCCTGCGCCGGGTGGGCTGGCCTCGAATCCATGTCCGCAGCCTCCGAATTCCTTCTTTTTATTAAAACACCGATGTTTTCACTTCTCACTGCTCATAAGTAAGTTATCGTAGGTGCATTTCAAATGTGGGACAGTTGGCTGCAAACCAACTAAATCCACTTAGTATAACGAAATTTCGCTAATAATAATCTCCTATTTTTATAACGGTAGCTGCTAAATGAGAACGAATTTGTTAGCATTGGCCGATTTTCCACTGTCCGTCTCCATACATAATCTCCTTAAATGGCTGCTTGGGTGTGTTGTTTGGTTACAACTGTGGAGCGCGTGCAGCAAATCTCACCAGATTTATGAAATTGTCATGCAAAATTTTCCTAAAGGCATACTATCAAACAGAGTGGAAGGAATTTTAAGTACTGCTATGGCTAAAAGACGGCCAACAGACTGCCTACAAAATGGAGTACCAGTGAATTTTGGGCCATGGTTAACCGTATTTTGTAGTTCTAGTTCATTCTAGACGTTAAGCAAAGTGATTATGCGCATAAGGTCGGTTCAGCGTCATCTCATAGGCCAAATAATTTAACAAAAGGCTCATTGGCACGGTTCCAGGCTGTTTTGAACAGTAAATAACTCCAGTAAATGAAGTATTTGATAGTTTTAAAGAGATTAAGGGGTAAAATGACAATGTCTTCTCTGTGAATAGATGTCAAGGTCAGTATTGGACGTATAACCTCGCAGCGGTAAGCCTCAGGAATTGATTAAGGTCATTTAGCAGTCAACTAACGCTAGACTTCGGGACACGGTTCAAGTTTGTTCGAGGGCTTAAACGCTGCAATAGAGGAAACCAGGATAGTACTTTGGATAATTATACAAGTCGAATACCGGAATGGTAGAGCGCTTGACATGGTAGTAATTGCGTCATATTTGGCCCCTGTACAGGGACAAATGGCATGGAATGGAACACTTAGGCAGTGCTAAAGGCCATTTTAGGGGTCAGAAGACGTAGTACTAGTTTTGGGACACAGGGCTAGGTCATCTTAAAGGCTAAGCAAAGTGTTAAAGCACTCCTAAACAGGGCCCATGTTCATATTTGAGATCAAACAAACAGCACCTGACTACACAACATCCCTTTCATTTGAGCGTCAATCCATGCACTCCCCTTGGCGATACTTCGATGTCAGCCATCACAACGTAATCTGTGGTGAAGGGAGGCACCCACGAGCCAGCTGTGCCAGTTATCAAATTTCATGAGATTGTGGATCAACTTGGAGGCAAAGTTACATAGCCCTTGACAATTTTCTTATATCTGGAGTTTTGGCTAGCTTAAAAATGAATTCATTACAAGGGATTGCGCTTGATCAGAGACGTAAGATTGTAATCGCCTTTATGAGATGGGTCTTAATCAAGGGAAAAATTGAGTTTTTTAAAGGATATTCACCTATTGCTCTGCTTAAGTTCGCAGGTACTGACTGTGAAGGTAAAAATCCTGGTGCCTTAAAACAAGCAACTTTTACTTCTATTACTGCATTAGCTGCCAATTTTCGCCATCTTAGCAAAATTAGTCGAATTTTAAGTTCTTCTGATCGACTATGACGAGAATAATCCTTGACCATACCTTAGTCAGATTCAAACGCTAAATACGACTGAATGCGAGTAGAATGAACTACTTTTGCTAATGCCTTCTGATCCGCTTCTTCAGCATTAGGCTTTTGGAAATATAAATGCATTTTGCACAAATGACATGCGATTGCACATTCGCGGGTTAATGTAGCCAATAAAGAGCTGCATTTAAATGGCACTCCTAAGGACGATTAACTATTGCTCCTCAACAGGGAAGACGATTGGTGATCTCACACCCACTCATTTTGAGATAACTTAAAAGCATCTCCTAGATTGTGTAATGAATCAGCAAGCATGTTTAACCAAGGAGGCTTTCAAAAATGCTGCTTCCTCGTTCAAATCTTTGTCTCCATTTCATGTGTTTTAACGTTGAGCAATCAATTATAACCTCCTTCGGCTCAATTTAATTCTCTTTAACGCTTTTGAATCCGTTTTACCTTCTTCGTCTCCATTTTATGCATTTTGATGCTATAAGTGCTATTTTTCCCCCTTTGGCTTCATTCCACGCATTGACGGTTTGGAATCGCTTTTCTTTCCTTGACGTTGGAAATAAGTATTTCCTCATTTGACTCCATTTTATTCAATTCGATCTTGTAAGATCCTCCTCTTTCCTTCAGCTCTATCCAATGCGTTTCGACGTTGTGAAGGCAATTTCCCCTCCTTCGGCTTCACCTCATGCTTTTCAATGTTGTGGAATTAATTCTACTCCTTAAGCTCCATTACATGCAATTCGATCATTTGATTTCAATTCCTCTTTCTTCCAGTTTTACTGATCGAATCCATAAATCCTTTCCATGTGCTACTTTTCGTAATTCCAACTTTATTTCGAATTTTCTTCTTCTTTGGCTCTGTTCCGTTTCATGCGTTTCTTATTTGCAAATTCGAGTTCCTTCTCCTTTTACTCTATGTCTTGCGCTTCAAATTCTGATTTCAAGCTCAGTATTCTTTTTTTTGCATTTTCGCTTTGTATAATCATTTTTCCTGCCTGATCACCCTCCATTCACTGTGATTTCATTTCGCGCGGCAATCGCTTCAAAAATTCAATGTGCTTTAAATAAGCACTAGGAGTTTTACGCTTGTAATGCGTATTTAAAGTTCATAATTTGAATGAGCTAACAAAACTACCAAGGAATCCATGAAGAAACTTGTTTCGCATCTTCGAATGATTTCTCGTATGGCGATGCAGTCAGTCCGCTCCTCATCTTCACCAGCAGCTCAACGACTTCTTTTTCTGCAATTTAATGCCTTTAGAGCTTACTGAATGGTGGTAGCAAAACCAAAAATCTTATGGGAATTGATTTTGCCGCTGCAATTATGAGTGATTAGCAAAGCTACTTCCCAGTAGCAGATGGCAGAATATATTTTTAACTGCGTGCATTATCTTCAATTCATAACACATTAGTAATCATTTAATGTGGCAGTACACTCGAGCAGAACCTAAGCCCACATACTCTTTTCTTGTGTCCCTGTTAGTCGCAAAAATATAGTGTTACAGTAAATTTTGTAGGTTTTCTTTTAATTAGGCAATTTTGCCAGCATCCAAAAGACCACGTTGTTCTACCACTTACTTCTCTAGTTCAAGTCGAAGTTCATGGCAGCAAGGCAAGGAAAATGTCGACAACATGCATTCATAAATAAGTTACAACTGAAAGAATTGGTAGATGCGTGGCTAAGATTTTAATGGGCTGCTCTCAGACTGCGTTTCTTTGCTGACCTATTCATGCCGTTGCGCAACGGCTGCCCAGATAAGCAGGCGGTCGATCGACATGGCTCAGTAACCAGGGCAAAAACTCGTGTATGGATGACAAGCGGGGTGAATAAATGAGGTCATAAACGATAAATTACCGATTTTAATTGAAATTTGAACTTTTCTTTGGTTCATAGTTTTTTTTTTGATTTTTTAACAACATACCGTACAATCCCGTTATATTGTGCAGTACCCCACGTTCCTTGCCTGTCTAAGTATGGGAACAATAAAAATGCATACAGAAGAGAAAGCGCCGGCACTGTGGCTTCTTGAAGCCCGCGATATGTATAAGTCGCTGATAAGATTATCATTAGTGTAAGAGAATCGCATCGGTTACTTCCTATTCTCAGGTTGTGTTCTCCGACAAAGTTAAGGCATGTTCTAATATACATTTAAGGTCTATCATTGGGCTAGACACCTCGGGCATGTTGATTTAAATCTTTCTAACGGGTGGAATTTTAACTTTTTAGCAGCAGGTCTGATTTGTCATCGAAGCACTCCACAGGATGACTGTTGCAATACTTATATTCTTTAAATGTGCTTTGTAGGCCAGAGGCGGAAAGCAATTTGAATTTGGTAGCGGAGTGGCGTGGTGATTTCCAGGAACGTGACTCATCTTCGCCCTAAACTCTCGTACTAGGCCTCGCTGTACTCTCTCTCTCATAAGAAATATGTCGATCAGAAGGAAGAGGAGGAACCATCTACACTGGTGGCAGCGTTGGCGGATCGAATGAAATCGTGAGGTTTAACATCCACTCGTACTCTCAGCGGCAGAGAATTCCGCTGACCCCGCATGCTCTTTCGCAAGAGCTTTTCTCTGCAGCGATTGATGCCTGAGTCTCACCTGGCCCCGATCTTTATCGGTGCTGCTAGAGAGTTCTTCCCTTGCGATCGAAAATTAGGTGAAACGACGATTAATACACGGGAGTCATGCAAATCCTTACCGAACGGGCCTTCAGAGTCTGCCTACCTAGCAAAGTGAAAAAATGGGTGGCTGTTCAATTCAAAGCCGGAGTCCGACCTCCGTTCATCACAGCAAAGCTTCAGGTCATGAAGACCAACGATACATTAGCAAATATTGCCCGATGGATGCTCTCGTTGACATTTTTATAAAGACTTTAATGGCTTCAAACGGCCGCCTTAGTGGCGGTGTATTACGCCAATTCACGGTTAGGCTCAAGGAGGCAAGAAATGGGAGTAGATACTATAAGGGGACCGCGCAGTGCTGTGATGTAGCGCGCCTTAGTTTTCTCCGCCTTGACATTTAATCCTAAACTGACTCAATCGTACGATTAGCTGAACATTTAGATATAATATAAACTCATTGAACTGGTCCTAATAAAAAATTTAATGTTTTGGCATAGAGCACCCAAAAAGGGCAGTCACAATTGCTTTTTTATGTGATTTTTATCAGAGAGTATGCGCGACAACATTGAAATAAGGCGCAACTAGAGCAAGAAAGCGAAAAGAGAGGATATCACATAAATGGAGGGAATGGAAGCATAGAATAGCCCTTATTTATACTGTCTATCTGTTTTGGCCCTATGACGACTCTGGAACGGCGCGGTTGGGGGATAAAAGTGAAGAGGAGGTGAAGAAGGGAGCAGCAGAGGAAGGGAATGGAAAGAGGAGCAGAGGTGAGACGGATAATGTGGAATGAGGGGGACGTTGGTGAATAACGGAATAGTAAGATGTGACATGTGTGACTCGATTGAGGGCACGTGCAGCATGCTGCCTCTCAGTGCTGTCCGATGCGGGCTTTAGACAGCATACCTTGTATGCAGCATCGCTTGCCTTTCTGCTTCCATAACTTAGCCAAACTTTGTGAATCATAGCGCACGCCAAATGACGTGGAAGAGAGCGAGCGGAATCACCCATGCTAATGAGCTTTCACTTAAATGCGCTGCCAAGTGTAGAGTGCTTGTCCTCGGCTTTTCATTCCTCATGTTTCTTTTTTTTAGGCAAAAGGCTATCGGACGTTAAGAAACGGTTCAAGCAATTCGATGCATGATTGAGCAAAGAAATCGTTGAATGAGTCCTGGCGATTGCCATAGAGTCAGCTAAGGTGCGCTTGGTGCTAATTGCCGCATTTCACATGGAAGGATAATGGAGATAACTATAATAATTTCTAATGCAAATTAAGGCATTAATCTAAACAAACTTGATTATTTTGTTATACGATATGGTCAAGCCTTACTTTGAATCGGAAGGCACAGGCTTCAATGAGTACATGTCCAAAGCACGATGGCCATATAACCGGTTGTGACAGGCATTCATTAATCCCTCCAACAGGTCACGGCTCAGCAGTTGAAAGCCAAATACTTGCCTTTGAGATTTGATATAAGTGGAAAACCGCATGGTTAGGCATTCTGACTGTCAAATATCGCACGTTTTGACAACATTTTTGGATATATCTAAAATTAATAATCACCTAGGAAAGACGTCACCGACGTTAAAATTGGTCGCTTAGGTCGTAAAACTATTTTAAAACCAGCCAATTCGCCTACACTTGGTGTTTGAACTCGGTCAGACTGTTCCTCCTTAGATGCTGGAAACACAAATAATGGATTGCAGTGGTAATTATATCAAGTTTAATACGCGAGTGGACCCAGATATTCATATTTTGCGCAAAAATTGCAGCTCGACGCGCTCTAGCATTCGAGTAAACTCATTTCAGTAACGAACCATAAGTCAACATGCCAAAAATTGGTTACTCTAACAGCTTGATTGTTTCAACGACTATTGGTCACTTACGCAGCGTTGGGCGTGGTCGACGTAGTTCCCAAACTGACCTCAGCCACAGAGATGCCGCGAGTGGCAACCAAGATAGCCAGCGCCGCGCCGGGCAGGCGGTCCGACTGATGCCCATCTCGAAACAGACGTCGGCAGCAGCCGTTGCGTTTAATGTTACCTCCTCGATGAGCGGAACAATACAATGGTTGAGACATACCTCATTTTAGATCCCTACAATGGTCGCAGGCTGGCAAATTTTTTAACGCAATGTCTTGTGAGACAGCTGAAACGTTTGTAGGCCTTGATGCTTAAGAGGTTCGGAGAGTCGGGATTATGACAGCTAAAGAGGGATGGTTTTGGAGGGCCTTTTGCCATGCATTTATTAGCCTTAGCCTGCATCAAGTGTTTTTTTTCAATAAAGAATGGAAGAGAAAAAACTAGCTGGTACGAAAACTCTAGTGTTTGACAAGAAAATATTCACGGCATTATTGGGAAACTCCCCCACCAATGAGAAGGGTGACTTATTTAACTCGATAATGTCCAGCAAGTGGCTCCGCTAGAAACGAAACGCAGACATCGCAGACCCGTGAGACGTGCAAAATAGCAAAACATTTTGCATGTAAATTACGTTATAGTGGTAAAAGTAGGATACTCCGTGGATTTACTTATAGTTTGTAATGCAGATTGATACTTCATAACCTAAAATCAATGTTAGCAGGATGAAAAATCGCGGCGACGCATGCTTCAGATGTGCAATCAGTGCAGCTCTTTTACAGTCAACACGTAGTTATACGAAAAATCGCAAAAAATTATTCGAAGAATCCGATCAGGCTACAGATTTGCCTTTGAGTCCCTTTCTGCTGACATGTAATCTGGGTCAAAGAAACATTCGAGGGAAGGTTTTAGAGCAAAATGTTTTAGATAGGGATGGAGAAATCTACCAAATCGCAATTCTGAGTAGCCTATGAATACGCCCTTGATAGAAGAAAACTGTCCAGAACGAAGCGCATCTGGATAAGACAAGAAGCTATTTTTAAGATAAAACCGTATAATCCATCAGACAAAAATACTTCTGAAAAATGGGAATAGGTGGTAGATAAACCGATAAATGTAGCCGATAACATAAATACGGTATTGTTAAGTCGAGCATAATCCTTTGGAGGTGCTGGGACGAAAGCGACTGAGTACAGAAGTAATAACAAGCCTAAAGTAAATACTGCGCAAAAAGGGCAAATGGCCTCAATTCTCCTCATTTGTGAATGAATGCAGGTTGACCCACAGAGATAACAGGCAAAAATGGAGTGTGTAAATGGATCTTTAGATCGGAACAACTAAAGGCGTATTCCAATAGCAACTTACTCTCGGTGTAGGAAAGTCGTGCAATTTTGGGGTGGAACTAGCGAAAACTATCCGAGGTAATGAAGGTACACAGGCTGAGTAGTTCGTACTCAATTAAAGGTACCTATTCTTTGATAAGTTAGCCCTCTTTTATCCACGTGAAAGCACGAGGTAATGAAATCAACAGACACGAGCCGCATTTTCATAAAGACCTTATAAAGCCAAAACGAGGTCGCCAGTTATGACACCTGTGTGCAACCCAACAGGGACGTGAGGCTTAAATTCTGCTCCAGTATACTACCACATTAAATGACTGCCAATGTATTATGGATTGAAGGCGGTGCACGCAGTTAAAAATATCACCTGTTGTCTGCTGCCAGGAAGGAGCTTTGCTAGTCACTCGTAATTGCCGTGGTAAAATCAATTCCTACTGGGGTTTCGGTTTCACTACCACCATTCAGTAAGCTCTGAAGGCATTAAATTTTTACGTGTGAGTACACGTTTGCTCTCGGCAGAGCCACTCGCAAACATATTATCAATCTTAAGCTGGTGCTGGACCTTCTGCAGAGTGCAGGTTTGGACTTGAATTCCAAAGAAGTGCCATTGTCTTTGTCTTTCAGTCACCTTCTTGGGCATAGACTCCCGTCAGATGTGATGGCGGGCACCGAAGGTAGTATAAATGTGATAACTTGGCCATCACCGACCAATCAGGTAGACCCTTGCAGCTTCCTCGGCTTGGCAAACTGCTATAGGCATTTCATTAAAGGCATGCCAAGATCTTCAGTCCTCTGCGGTGATGCATCCTGCCGGACGTACTCAGTATCCGTAATTTTACTATTCAAGCTTAATTGTAGTTGTTCTTCAAGGAATTAACCCACTACGGAACACATCTTAAATACTTGAGAATATATTGAGATTATACTCATTATCATCGCAAGATGCTTATTGCCAAATCCTCCAACTTCGCCTATTACCCTCTCAGGGGCTTGAAACAATCCTCTGATAACACTGGTTGACCATTCACATTGGTAACTCAAGGTGTTGGCAGTTTCCATTTCTCAGCCGAGAGTAAGATAGTGTGTGAGCTTCATGGTACGTAAATTCTACGGATCTGCGTTTCTATTGCATTTTTAACCATGGGCACGTGATGGCGAACGTTAAGAGTTTAACTGCTTAAAGTGGTTTTCCAAATCTGTGAGACAACATGCCTGAACGCAATTATTCGAGGCTTATAAATAACAAGTTGCAAGCTTTGCTAGTTATTGCGAGGTAGCAAAATCAACGGCCACAAGCCTTTTTTTCATAAGGGCCTTATAAAGCCAAAGCGAGATCGCAACCTATGGCAATTTGTAAAAAAACCGTTAATGCGCAGACCTAGAGTGGGATTTGAGCCTATGAACTTGAATCGAAAAACTGTCATTGTGGCAAAAATCCCTTGATCGGTTTGAATAAACTGCCTAATATTAGGATTATTCTCTTGGAAAACCTAGGTTGATTACCATTCTATGCTAAATTGCTGAATAACAAACCAATTTGAGTAATAGACAAAATGGTTAATAAAGGCCTCATGAGCCAAAATATCCTAAGCCATTACCCCAGACATGCATATCAACCCATCTATTGATAAAAGGCAATTTTGACGAAATAACACACACGATTGATAGTTATCAACTTCTGTACTATAATAAATGGCAGATACAGATGACTTTTAGCCGACTGCCTGAGATTTTACTGCATTCTGGTTGCTCATAGTGACTACAGCTAGAAACTGGACCCAATAACGAGAACGACATCGTCCACCGTCGATTCGGTAATAAGTGATGGGAGTAACATAATACACAAATTAAAAAAATAATGCCCAGCTAAATATCAGTTATCTATGCCCATTTGTGTGGATAGCGTTATCTCAGGCAGTTATTGCAAGAGCTAGTGCCATGATATTTCAGTTTACAAAACAAGATTGAACTTATTAGGGACGTATATGAAGCTGATGTCCTCGATAACTAAAGCAATGCCTTACCATGCTTCATTTCTCTTCCTCGGCGCGTTATTCCTTAATTGACGCAGCATCGTGTGGATATTATAGTCCAAAGAAGGTGCCAGTAAATGCAAAGATGGATTCCATGGGAAAGAGGGCGAGACTTTCACCCAAAATCAGTTAACAACCAGCTGATTCAATCTCGGGATAACAGCTGACTCAAATGCAATTCTTGCCTCTTTCAAAGCACCTACAAGTCCTCTCTTTTTAGATTAATTTTCGATAGATTTTCCAAATTTGTGCCAAAAACGATGGAATGATACTGTAGACCAGGACGCGCCTAATGTGCTACCTGCATAGACCATCAAGATTTGGTCTAAGTGCAAGCTGTTAAAGCACAGCAGAAGCCAATACCGCCTCACTTTTGAATATGCACGCATGGACTAACAAAACACATCGCCTTCATGGTAGGAACATTTGAGCAATTAATTCGCTGGATGTGATAGGCCATTTACTCTGAGTCTAACTTGTTCACATTCGAGACTTTGAAATGAACTATCTCTCACGACCTACTGTTTTGAGCACCCGAAATTTTAGGTATGTATGTACCGAGACGACCATAATGCCCGCTGAATTAGGCGTCAAAGTGTACCGTTGAGCTGTAAGAGATCTAATCTATTGACAGACAGTCATCAGGGTATGCCAACAAGATTGGTTTGTGACACGTCAATCGCATACCACTGTTTAGTGCTTTTAGCCAATCAGGCGGCGGTTCATTTGCTGCCTATCCTTGCTGTTGATCGGCCCGATTTGGTGCCATTAAAGTCTGGTTAGCCTAACAGGGTAGCAGCGATTTAATGTTGGGACAGTCAAAGTAATCACTAATTTCGTTAGACTGCTAGATCAAAGCTCCGAGGAATTAATTATGTTTCTTGTTTCCAAGGCCACCGTAGATGTCCAGCCAAGATCCTAAATCGTCTCGTCTTAAGTAGCTGTAATGTCCTTACTTAATGGAGCACCCTCTTCTCTGCTAGCACAGTTAGCTGACATTAGCATTGATTTTGTCTAATTTAAGAAGTCTCTCGGTGACAGATAACGTCAAAGAAACTTATGCTCACTAGATGCCATCAGACGGAAGATACAGCAAACCTTTACATACTACGTCCGAAAGGATATGGAAACCATCTGAACTATGCTGGAGTAAAATAAACCTCGTAAACCTTGCTGCCACCACGGAGATTTCAAATTGACAAGCAAGTCTAAATTGTCTTAGTGGTAGGTCTCGCCGCAGTTAAAAATCTGTCCAGCCTAATATCTCTGAGTGCATCATTCGAAAATTACTCGAATGTGGTAATGATGCAGCAAAAATACTCACACCCGCTATAACCTCACGCAGATAATTAGTTTGACTGAGAGTGAAGGAGACTAATATGGTTTTGTTCATGCACACGTCATTCGATGCATAGGAGCTTCTATGTTACCACTTTTACATTTACAATTTCACTATCCATGTTAATAAATAAGAGCTAACTCCAAAACTTACCCTTTTTTGTTAAGAGGAATGACACCGAATGAAATAAGGCTCAACATGCTAAAAAATGCAAGTACAAAGCTTTGAATTAATATATCATGATCACGAAAGGGTTAAACTTATCAGAACCTTTGGGAAGCTATGCGATATAGTGGTGGCCGCTATCCTGACACCATATTTACCACCTCATTGACTGTACTAATTAATTAGGGCATGAGGGAATGAGAAGAGAAAGTGGTTTGCGTCCGATGTTATTTTACAAATCCATCCTATCTAGGCCTTTCAGGCACGTCTGACGTGATTAGCCTTAATGTCTACATCCATGATTAACTTCAGCAAAGGCGTGCCTGAACGTTGAAAATGTCATGAATACATTCGCATTCATGACTAGAAGTGCGATCTATAATGCTTCAACAGTCAGCAGCAAGTGAAATTCTTGCTTTCGTTACAAGGCACTTCTGAGGCAGTATTCACAATATCTTCCAAAAGCACTAAATTGGCTGCGGTCTAATTTCTGCTCGGCGAACTGCGTCTGAATATATAGCGATCTAACCCGCCCTTGACGATGAGCAAAATGAAGCAAAGTGCGGGAGCAACCTGAGCATCAAATTGGGTGTTGAGTGTGTCTGACGGTGAAGATAAAGAAATTGAAAGTCTCATTCCAACTAATTTCTTTGATGATTAGCGGCAATAAGGCGTAAGTACGAAGAGCACTGGTTGCTATAAATCAAGCAACACATTTGTTCGCTTCATAATTTGCTCTGTATTACTCGGTGAATATGGCCGTTCAGTAAAGAATGGAAAGCGTTTTATGATGCGGGATGACACACAATATCCTAGGTAGCCAATGGCACCTCCTAATCGACCGACTGTGCGATCACACGTTAAAGTCGACCGGTCATGATGCCACTTATTTGGTACGTAATGAAGAAATAAATATGATGGGTGACTGCTGGGTTCTCTCGGAGCGCACAAACTGGTTTTCGTTAAAATATCGCGCCTACCAGCACTATCATTTTCACGCATTTAACATGTCTTTCCACACATGAGCTTAGTATAGTTGGAATTTTTTTTTAATCATTCAAGAGAAACTACGTTCATCCTCTTTTAAACATCTATCACGTGAACGGTCGCAGTCACTGCTAGACAGACTGAGGATGCCCGTCCGTTTCCAGCACTCGCCCTTGGGTATTGGCCATTCCTCCGCAAATATTTTTGTTGTCGCGCGGCACACGCCTTGTGGCACGTTTTGACTAACAGCTTTTGATAAGTTCGTTCTCTGCCGGAGCGTAGATTGCATTTTAAATGGCAAAGCTGATAAAATGCTATACAGCGTTTTGCAAAGAGGCTTTGCTCTGCGTTTTTAACGATAAGCAAAAATAGAATGTCACGCTTAATTCATTTCATTTGTGGTTTTGATAAGGAGGGATGGAGTCATCCTTGGTACAGCCGTTGACTAACGTGGGTAAACTTGGGCATGGTAGGTGAGTGAGTCCATCGGCCGACTATCTGGGACGAGTCAGAACCAAGGCGTTTGATAAGAAGAGTACAATTATTAACAAATCTACCTTGTGGCGGCTTGTTCAGGACCATTTGGAGCAGTCCTGTTGCTAAACCACAATTCCATTTTTCATTTAACACTGAGAATTCAAAATTATGCATGCTTGACAGCACTGGTCACTCAAATTGTCTTCAGCATTGCAGTCTCTAATCTTTTGCTTTTAGCTTTGGAAGCAATCCCATTGGTGTCACGGGTGCGTATCTACTCATGATAACTAAACAGAATGTGCCAAACGATTCGGTACATAACTAGCGTACAAACTCTAATGGTACAAAACCAGTAAAAGCAGGCTGTTAACATCAAAATTGGTCATATTAATTCGTCATTTCTGGACTGTTTAGCTGCTTCTGCAGTAAGTTTAGAAACACTACACGTTTTAATTTCGCGTACTAATCCTCAGCTGTTCAACCTTATGCAGCGAGTCGACAGGAAGCTTTTGGCGTGCAAAGTATAATAATTGCCACTTTAAATGGAACGCATTTACACTTTACGAGTTAGATTGGCTTACTTGATTAGCACTACGAAGGTTGAAAATGACGTTCGTTCATCAAATTTTAAAGGTGATGAGCCAAGGCCAGGATGCAAAGCGGAAAGAATTTACGACAATATAACCGTGCTGAATGCACTCTTAAAGATGCTTAAAAGCAAGGATTCCCGACTCAGATGCGTCCTTTATGGCGGAGCCGTCAAGAATTCCTTTGAAGCTGATAAAGAGACGCAGGTAAAATACCTCATGGATTTATTCTGTACGCATCTGTGACGTAAAGTCGTAGAATCTTGGCATTTACAAGGTTGAACTCATCTATAAATTCAACGCATTATGCAAAATTATGCAATTTGGTGGGCTCTATTTTACCGTAACCGCAAATCTTTCATCTATTCATAGTTTATTCTCTCCCTAACTCATTTTAATTGAAAGGCGAAAAGGAGACTGAGAGTCGATGCAAATGTACTACGTATAATGAAGAGCGTAACAACTTAAGTAGGATGCACCGTCCCTCCTGCATCATAGCAATTACAAGTTCCACTTTTGTGTGTTTTGCTTCGAGGTTATCACCGTAGTTGATGGATGTCGGAGAGGAATGGAAAAAATCCGTCATGGTTTTGAACTTAGATGAAGTCCCCTTTGTGGAAAAGGTGAGTGTAAATCATATTTACAAGCATCGATCGGATGTTGGTAATGTGAGATAGAAATGATGGATTGTACAAGAAATAAAGTCTCGGAAAGAGCTGATAAACAGTCATCCCTTGTGATGCATATGTAGACACGGGTGGACTCTACCATGTTGTGGCTCCGTATATAAGCTTTACAAACGCTTCGGACGGATCAGGAAATCTAGCCATTTAATAGTCTGTGTGCAAGGAATTCTATACCGGGAGAAGAGGATTAAAACAAATATTCATTTGTCATCGAGGCAAAGCATGCTTTTGATAGATTTGAAAATGTACAATAAATGATTTGGCTAAGCCATTGACACAGTGCACCAAAATATGTTCTTAGAAGTAATAATTTATCTGTCCCCGTTATGCACGATGAACTATGAACTGAGCGACTCATTTAGAGCATTCTGAGATTATTTTGCACTAGAAAATCCTTACTGTGATTGGTTTCCAGCTTATCCACTAACGCATTGGATAAAACCAATGACTCTACTCATTTATAATGTGCCGCATTCCTGCTTACCACGCGCATGCAATGCTGGCTTACTTAGCCTGGAACGAGTAATAAACCTTGCGTACCTTTTTTAAATACCGATGACAAAATTGCGACTGGATAAGGTATTGATCTAAAATATGCGTCAGTTAGTAACGAAAATATTTTTCAATAATGATTCAAGATCGTCCACATGATCATGTCAAGAAGGCTAACTCCGTAGTGCTTTAACGGAGCATTTTTTTAAGAAATTGAAGATAGGATCGCAAAAATCGAATGTAAGGCGCTAGACGGAAGGATGAATAGGCTTGTCAGAGGGAATTGGCATTTGCATTTACATCTGAGCATTGTACAAACCAGATGACATAAAGAGATACGTAATCTCCCAAGGAAATGCAGCATCCTTGCATTTGCTTGCGATTACGGGTATTGCCTGTATCCTTTGATGAGTCCAAGATCAACGAGTAGTTACTAATGATATTTGCGTTTCCTAACCAATTTTTACTAAATGTGCTTGAATCTGGAGCACTCCAGAACATGGTTGCTACCATTCGATTTCAGATAGAGTACTTTCAAGGTGTGACGTGGAGATGGGAGGACGTCGACCACCAGACACTCTTCATAGCCAAGAGCATGCAAGTTTGCAGCGGATTTCGCTGTGCGCACGGACTAGTTTGCTAACATTAATAAGTTTCGTTCTAGATTATTCGCCCCATTGGTAGCCTAGAGTAGGATGTAAACAGTGACGCCTCACACCTAAACGTTACGGGGATAGCACTTGTGAACATAGCTTAATGTCGCACACGTAGTGAGGTTTGAAGCTAAGCCACACACTACGGTGATGCACCGGTCATGTCATCACGAAGCGGTGCTAGTGCTTTTGACCATCTGAAGGTCTCGTATACATAGGAAGGTAGGCAACGGTAGTAATCCAATAATAGTAAGACGCAAACACGTAACAGCTCAATCTCTAAACATGACTGGTCAAATCACGTGATTGCATGGTCATATAGAGGTAGTACGCAATGCGACAAAAGAAGTCAGCCACCGGAGTGTAGTGACTGGAATTCGTCGAGTTTAGTCCACATTGTCTCATATAGAACAGGTAATTTATTCTTGTCTTCATAATCTCCCATTTTATGCTCTGTTCCATGCATAATCACTATTTTTGTTCGTTAAAGGTTGTTTTTTTTTTTATCCTGCGAGATGGTCTGTTCAATTTGCAACACATCATGCCAACACAAAGGATTTTATTTTATTCCGTAAGCACCTTTATCGCCTCATCCTTGAACAGGAAGGTAAAAAATGCTCTCGGGCCACTATTTTTCGACTTTTAAAAGCTACATTGGGTGCACAGCTTTAAAGCATTTTGAACACTAATAAAATGCTTATTAAGCATGGTCTTTGCGACTATATTGAAGTGGTCTGCGTGTGTTAGACATTATTACTTAAGCAAACTCTTTCTGTTATTAAGCGCTCCTGAAAGCGTTTTAGGGAAATAAAAATCTACCAAATTCACCACTGCTTTTAAAATCACTGTCTGTAGGCTTAGGATTCACAGGGAAGACTAAAAATTTACTTAGTAAAGAAACGGATATAATCACTGCCAGTATTTTACATTAATAAATACATCGTACGCAACTCATTGCTAATGATTCACTGGAATGGGTGCCCTACTTTGCTTATTAATGGATTTCTTTTTCTACCTGATGAAAGGAGAAGATAAGGTTAACAATTAGTAAGATTCCGGAGAAGAAGACTTCGGCACAGCACTCCAGATGGAGCTCTACGCTTAAGTGAGCACAACACCTCTTACATTGTTCACCTGAACCCGACAACTATGCTTCAGCCTGTTGACTGAATCGAGGCTTGCCAGTGTACAAAGTCCTGTTCTGCAAGTTAGCATCAAATAATTATGCACCTCAGCAACTGCCTCAAGATTCATATTTTAGTTAGAGGTCTATATTTTGGTCTACAAATATCTAGTGTAGGCGCAAATTGCTTTGTAGGACTTTAATTACTCACCAATTGCAGGTCTTTGTTCAAGGATTGATGAGAACATTTCGTGGATATGAACACGGGATGGCTGAAAGTCAATGGGCACGTACAGCGGCTAATAAGCGAGTACCTCTGCACTTGTTTAAATGAACGGCAAGCAGAAATATGAATTATGAAATGAAAATGTGTACTACCTCATGGAGTCGGCAAAGCACATGCCACTGTCTGAACGGTGTAAATAAAATCGACCGTCACTCAGCAATTAAAATTGTTTAGTGCTTGTTGGCGTGGAGGATACACTATCAGCTTCTCTGTGCCGACCTTGTGTCTGTGCATGAGGGTGAATGCACGTGCGTACATGTGGGCGTGAATTAGTGGGTGGTTAAATAATTGACCATTTGAGCAGAGGTATTCGCTTATTTGCAGCCATGCATGTCTATCAACTTTTAGCTAATAAATGTCGTAGATTCTTGAAATTCTCTCACTATTCCATGGACACCGACCTGCAATTAGCGAGTGTCCAAGATCTCACCAGGTAATTCGTGCATATCCAAAATTTGTATAAACCAAAAACTGTTTCTCTAGCTAAATTATGGGTTCAGAAATGACAAATGAACGCCTTTTTGTTCATTTTTAGCTCACAAAACAGGGCTTTATGCACCGGCACGCCTAATTTATTCAATTCAGACTTAAGCATTAGTTTGACCGTGGCGAACTGAGTAAGAAGCCTTCGGCTTACGCAAAAGCAGTGCTTTGGATAGAACTCGCGGCTCGCTGTGACTTGTAACAGGGTGTATTAAATGTTCAAAGAGCCTCTTATTTGCTTTGAGGTTTGACCACTCTTATTAATGACATTGCTGAAATGCAACAAATAGAAATTCTCAAGTGAATGAAATTTTGATGATGTGCACAGTAAATAGACTTACCTAGTAAGTGGCGCCTTAGCTTCGCCTTACTCTAGTGGCAGAATGCATTGGTCGACCTTATTTTGAGCCATTGAAATTGTAGATAAGTTCCACTACTAATGCCTCCGATTACTCTTCGAATCTGTGTGCCATTTGTGTCGAGGGGAGTATGGTGTCAATCAGAAAACGCGAACAGATGCGTGCTAGCTGCGGCTTCAAAAGAGGTGCAAAGCCTTAGCTTCCCTTCACGATTCCTGCTTGCTGTTCTAAAATGTAAACTTTTCAACTACGCAATTTTATATACTCATTTAGACGATTGGAGCAGTGAAAGTGAACCTGAAATTGACACGCAACTAAAATTTAAGTTTCGATTTTAGACACGGCTGCATGCGCGACGCTAAGCGCAACACAGGTGAGAGAGCTTAACATCCTGGACTTTGTAGCGCGGTCAGTCTGCTGTTAATCAGCAAAAAGTTGGGATTGTGCTCATGACGAACCCTAGATATCCTTAAAAGGTGATGAATGTAAAGGCGTTAAGAGCACAGCCCAGTGACCTTTTCATAGTCTCTAATTTATACCATTGTCATGATGGCAGTCTACCCCACCAGGTTTGTGCAGCCCATAATTCAAGATAACTATCCTTTGAGATTATTAGCAGTTTTTGGAAGTAAAATTATTTTTAGCGAGTTTAAAGATTTGGTATGCGTAAGTTTTGATATGTTACAGCTGAAAAGGTGATCAATTGAGTGGCCTTACATCAAAGGAGCACACTTAAGTACACGTAATATGTTGCCGAAGATTGCGTGAAGTAGAGTTCTCTATCAGAGGGCCTAAAGCAAACCGCCTGTTGGGTGAACGTCTTAAAGAGGAGAAATGTGCGTCTAAAGTATCGAATGCAGTGCTGTCTACTCGAAGTTCATGTGAGGCCAGCAATAAAAGAAACGTAATAAGTCGGTGAATTGTAGTGCATTCTAAGTAGCTTAAATGAAGGCATAGTGTTTGGCCACATTGCAGCAAAGTGGATCGCATACAAGTATAGCGCGTTTGACACTTTAAGAGTAAATATTTTACCATTCGCGTCCCATTATTTTCTTTTCAAGCACCTTGAGTAGGCGTATGCATTGCGACGAGATCTACAGTTTATTTCGTCAAAGCATCGAATTCCCTTCTTGCAATCATCGTCATCTCAATAAATGGCATTTGATACTCCATCGAATTTGACTTGTCATTTGTTTGTTCCTGTCCCACCTCTTCGCATCCTCTCTCCTTTGAGTCCAACTCACTCCTTTTCTGACGGATAGAGATTGCACGCCTTGATGGATTGACTCCAGACTGACATTTCGAATGCAAACTTATTGAGCAATTTCTATTAATCCCAAAATCAGGCGGCCTTTCCGTCTAGTCTGGAGATACCAGACACCTCTCACTATAAAATTCATCTGCTTGTTTAATTTTATCAATTGATAGACGAACCGTGCCGCCTCAACCCATCGCCATTCCACCGCATTTGCCAATCGCATAAATTAATATTATATATCTGCATATAAATACGTACGTGTGCAAAAGCATACTTATAATAATGATTAAAAAATTATGCATGCACAAATATATGCATATATATACATATTTACATGTGCATATATGTATGTACAAGCATATACATGCATACGCATTGATTTAAGCCCGCATTAAATGCACCTAAACTTCGCATCTCTTGATTAAAAGGCAAAGGAGAATGACTAAGCAAAACAGGTATCGCTGTAGAGTGTTGCTGTTCATGAATCTGTAGAACATGATTTCATTTTTGATAAGAGCAAAGCTCGACTATCTTTGCCTTCTTATTAATCCGTTTTTAGTAGCGCTTGATGTAAATAAGAGAATTGAATGTTGGCAAAGCTTTTACACACATGACTCTACTCTACCCACCTTCATTCTGGCCTCACCTCATTTTACATTTGTCGATTCTGCTCAACGGGCGGTACAGTCACGATAGTCAGCTAAGCAAATTTTGTGTGCATCAAGTACGCAGTGTGTAGATCGTCACTGAGGGAATCTTCGGGGCACTTCTAAGCCAACATTTGAAAACAAATAACCATAGGGTTAACTAATGCTGAAATACTAATAGAAATGTTTCCAAGAAATAGATTATGTCCTCACAAATTTGTCTGCGTCTCGCATTGGTAAGTCTTTATGCGGTATGCGAAGAAACTCGGTCTCAATGATGGCTTTCCTATGAAAACTGTGCAAAGTACTTGGCGAACATGGCACGTCTAAGATAGCTATAGTTACCAAATGTGAAGTGGAGGAAAATTCAAGAATCTATTATGTACTTTGCTGTGATACTTGATGAAATGAAAGGCATTCATTCTCTTAGGGCGCTGTTTTTGTCTGCCTTGTGGTGAGGTAAGTAGTAGTAGATCAACAGCGATTCTAGCATGGCCAATGCCTAGCTTGTTTTGCAGCCGCAAGACAAAATGTTGTGACATAACAGAGGGCTTACCTTTTGGGCAGTGTAATAAGCCATGAGCCTTGGCCTTAGTAAGAACAATTACTGATCGAAACAAAAAAGCATAGTCGGCCGTAGACTTGGGCTAGTCTGCGCTTGCTTTTCTTGTGCGTTGTTAAATACATGCATTGATATAAAATACAAATCAAGACCTAATACCTGAACAACCATTTCTGTGGTAGCGGATTCGTTTAAGCAGCCTGTTCACGGATAAATCCCTTCCTCGCTTTGCCTAGAAAGATTCTAATTGCAAGCCTGTAAGTGCTAAATAACTCCTTTTGACTATTACGCTAGACGTATTTTGCAAACATGGGCATCGCAGCAATTCGCATAGAGCAATATTACTGTTCATTAGTAATTACAATTTTAGTTTAAGAGACAAAGTCAAGCTACTATTTTTCAATGACCATCCCTAGTTACGCATGTCAGGCGTGTTGATAAACCATAAGACGTAAATCATTTCTTTGCATGAGTTATGCGCAAAGTAGTGCTATATTCGAGATAGTGGTTCCAATTGCCTCGCTAAATCACCCATGTATATGAAATATGCTCCAGCCAGAAATGACACATCCTTTTAAGGGATTAGAGCCCACAATTCCATTCCCACAAAGTGATCCTTAGTAATTAAGACAAGCAATTATATAATATGGACCATTTTCATAAATATTATGACGTTTCTGTGCAGCAAGGGCTCCCATTTGCCAAAGAAGTAGAAACTATTTTCCGCTAATGACCTTGGGTGTGCTAGACAAATTACTCATCTTCAAGACATGTTTATCTTCAACACATATACCATCTGCAGCAAACCTGTGTCTTGGGAATTACAAACGCCATTTGTAGTTATTTTAATTTCGAACGATCCGTGGTGCGTTCCATTCAACGCATATGACCAAATGAATAGATTTTAAATATATATGGATGGACACAAATCAATCACTAGTTAAACACATGAATCCATAGCCAACAAAGAATTTCATTTGTTTTATTGCTTAGTCTACTCTTTCAAAATATGATGTGAGACGACACATGTTGGTGAGGTTTGATTGCAGTCAGTGTTCACTGCTCTACCACTAATTACAATGAACAATGCTTTGTACTTCTTGCAAAAGATGTATTCGAGCTGCCGCCATCAATTCAGGAAGTTGTGAGATCACTGAAAAGACCTGAGGGCCTAGAGCCTCCTCAGTCTTCTATGTCCGAAGAGCTGAAGGGCTGTCCTCCTGAAAAAATGAGCAGGATAGAGTACCGATATAGTGTTTGCGAATCCGCTTTTGACCGGTTGGATGTGATATTATCACACACAGAACAGGAGCAACCAACTAAACGCGAGGTCATTGGTCGGTTGCGTGCTCGCCTCATGCGTGCTGCACTCATTCCTAATGCAGATGACGAAGAGGATACTCGTAATCTTACCAGCTAGACTTATGAGAAAGTGTATTTAAGTGCTTGCACATATGTATATGCATAATGCTCTTTGTGACGGCTTCTTTAACAGGAATTATGTGCTTCTTCAATGCAATGATGCCTCTATAATAAGCTGGTGCTTATTCTTTTCAAAGTCTCTCGCAAACTTGTCCATTTAACCCATTTTTGGTATGGTGCTTTGCTACTCCACCTTAGGTGAGAGCTATCAGACAAATTCAGCCAGAGAAACCTAATAGGATTAGGACCACGTAAAGTCCAACTTGCGAAACTGGTGATCTTAATCCACATTCATCAATGTTAATCGGCAGTTGGTGGTGGGGTGGCCGAAGTGATGTGATTAGTTAGTTGCCTTTGATTAGGCAACTAGATAATTAAAAAGTACAATATGACACACTTTTGCCGATTAAGCCAAAACGAAAGGGCATGCCAAAATTGCATCCTAGGAGATGGAAAGCGGAACTTTCAATGAGATCAGATTACAGTAGCCGCAACAAAACCACAACTAAAAATCGTATATGCGCCTTCCTGAAGTATCATGGCTACAAAGTGTGTCGAAACTGCACTTATCGAATAGCAATGCATCAGCCGTTTTGACTCTCGCAGTTCATTTCGTTGCTATAGGCTAGTAATCCGGATGAATTCTTAGGCCGGCACGTTTGTGTGACATGTAGAACATCATCACGATTGCTTTCTTATTCTTATGCAAGGAAGTCGAAGGGTGACATAATTTAATGCTTTGTTTATAACTTGTCATGTCCATTTAAATGTTCCGCACTCCATATCTCAACGCTCCAGCTCTACCCTTTGCAATATTCACCGTAACACGACCTTGCTTTGCGAAGCTTTAAAATAAGTGTGCACCCAAAGATATCGGGCATAATATCATCCTTTTCGCCGGCAAATTCGAAGCGCTAACCTGGGCCATTTGGCTTCTAAGTATAACATGCCCTCCCTAACCCCCATCTCTTTGTTGCGTTTCGCTCGATGTGATGGAGACGGATGACACGCATCTGTGCAAGTGTGACGAAGGTGTAGTTGCGCCAACAAAATCTTTACATTATTCGCAGAGACTAGCATGCAGCAACCTAAATCAATTTTTATTCTGCAGAAAGGGTACAGCCTCCGTCGCCACTAACACCGGTTGTCAGCGCGATGTCATGACCGAGAGTTTAATCATTTTGCTTACACTGGAATCTACAGGCACAAAAAATCATGCATTTTGCAAGGCTTGAAGCACAAACAAGTTTTACCCTCAACGGCTTGATAGAACGAGCACCACATTGGTCGTTTAAGGATAATAAAATTCCACAAACTGTTGCCCAATAAATAGGTGCATATTTTAGAAGACGAACTCGTTTTTATGTTAGTAAATTTATTTCAAAACACAGACATAACCTTCCATGTTTGTCATTGCTCGGCGGGATGGGGTCCGCAAAGGTATACTTTTCCTTAATGAGTCCCTATCTACGCATTTTAGCAAAGGAAGGTTGTGTGTACTGTAACTGTAAAAAGTTTTGTTGGATGAAATCTCTGATGCCTTGGAAACAATAATTTTAGTGCTCTTTAATTGTGTATCACATCGATCCTACTGTTTCGCCCCATATTATTAAAGCCTGTAAATGCGTTGGCAAATACATGAAACTGGATATAAGCACGCTATGCAATATCTGTTTAGATGGACACGTAGCAAATACGATTTGTTCTCTGGTCCTGCGCTTTGAAATGGGAGTGCTACTTCTCGTCGGCTTAAGAAACCCAAAATATTATGCTACAGATGTTTTAAATTTGTTGCCAGCATAATTAATTTATGACCTGTTTCTGTTTGATGCAGAACTATTCTCTTCACTTACCAGCTGTATTTTAGCAAAATATTTGGTCATGAAGCGAATATTCTCGAGGTTACTCGTGTAGTTATCTGGGCGTGGTCTTCATATATGCTCGTGCCTTTCAGGATTGCAATGTAGTTGATTTTTTTACTGATTTAATCTGGCGCGTTGTAGCAAATAAGTACTTTTAAAAGGATATTAAGCTTTTAGCGTCAGTCGCGTTTGGCAGCTTTGCAGTTTATCTCCTCCTATAGTGTCTTTAGATAGAGATTGATTTGCTAAGGGAATTCGGTTTTCGTCAAATGCTTCTTATCCCAGGCATACATTCAGATAGAGCGTAAATGACAGTCGCCTCGTCTTTTAGGCGCTGTCTAATGCTGTTTCCTTGTAAATGGCCTCCATATGCGCCACCAGAAATCGCTTCCTATTCTCAAACAGTAGGTAACCATAGTCTTTCTATCTCAAGCCCATTCTTATAATGAACGACAATTATTTATCATCTTTCAAGGTGCGTCAGTGTTGATCCTGAATCAGATGTGGTGGTATGCAAGCGTTGGCATTCCCACCTATGCTTCATTATGATTACTTGCCCTTAAACTCGTTTTGGCATTTTGCATGAGCATGATAATTCTGCACAACTCATTGTATTTTGTCAACAACAAATTGTTCTGCCTCAGCTTCAAAGGGTGTAGGGTAGGGTATGGTAGAACTTGGAGATCTACCACTGTACTGTGCATCCGTACAAAAGGACGAAAGCTGAGTCGACAAATAACAAAGAAAGAAGTTTATTCCACACGGCGCAGGCAGAAGCTAATCATGGTGTGGTCTCCGAGGCCGGTCCTTATTAGCCCGAGAAGCTATATTGTACTTGTTCGAGTAAATGCACCTCCATAGCCATTGTCGTTCAAGGAATGCGAATCTCGTGACGCTACGCACTGCATTTGCCACCGATACCATTGATGAGGATAAGGAAGAGCGCTCCGAACTTACATAGCCGTCATCACGTTGCCTCGTCCTTAATACTGCCAAAGCCGTCGAAGAACATTCTCATCGGTTTATACCAACCCTCACAAGGAAGTAAAGGACGAAAGGGTGGTGACAAACTCCTTACCCTTCTACATGAGTGCCTTCGATTGTCCTTTCGCATCAAATGTAAAGCGTTGCTTGATGAGCATAGAACATCATAGGTTGATTCCGCTATTGTGGTGCCAACATGCGCTGTACATGGCACCATTAAAAGGGAAAAGGCAATCCACAATACTTTTGCTTCGGCGTTTGCACACCTGTAATGGGTGCGCATAGTAGATGAGAGCACTCTTCGGTGCTGAGATGGTTGTATTTGGCCCGAAGCAAAGTGATGAGTGTCATGCATGTGCGGAGTGCACTTCCTTCCTGTGGCAGACGCGGTCCGTTTCGTCACGAGCTCCGCATTCGCTGTTGCAGTGTATTCATTCCAAATGACGGTAAGTCGATAAAAATTTAGGGAAAGGTAGGAAAAAGGAGGAATGTCAACTCAAGGTATTTAGTTACACCGCTATACGAATGCCATCTACCAAAACTTTGATCCTTCTCCTCTAGCTACCCATTCAAGCATAAATCTGACCCAAAGTATGCAAGAAATGGCAATAAAATAGGTAGGATGGCAAGCGAGTAACACGCCTCTCGAATACTACTTCACCGAAAATTTGACAGGTCCGCGCGCGAAAAGGAGACAAATTAAAACTACAGATTGTATTTAGTGACCATTTGGTGTTAAATGCATTGATCCTTTGCCTGAAGGAACATATGGCGCCAAGATATTTTACCAAGTGCAAACATTAAATTATGATAATGCTTATTCAAACAGTCCCGTAAACGCATAGGTTATGGGAGCATATTTGAAATCGGGTTCCGCAGTTTCGCATGATAATGCATATCTCTTCCACCGTGGCACTAAGCATGAGAGAGCAATACCGATTGCATTAATCGTGGATACGAGTCGATCTAAAGACATTCATGTTTATTCATTCTAGCGATCATCGTGGGACAATAACCCGCCGCTCAGCGAGTCAGTGACCGGTGCAATGGGATCTAGACTAACTTAAATATTCTTTGCTTCAAATGATTGCTGGTCCTAAAATCAGATATAGTGTCATGGATGAGGATTTCCATGCCTCCCAACATTTGCTAGGCCATCACCACCGGTTGTGTAATCAAAATATTTGCTTAGAAACGCAAATTTTACAAAATTTGCCATTTTGGAATTACTGCTCTTCAGATGCGCTTCATCACGAATCCGCCTTGGCCTTCACCGGAGTGAATGACCTCTGCGTTGAGGGCAACGAGCAACGTTGCCGTCTTGATATGTCCAGCACTCTACTAAGTTCTTTAATTGGGAGTCTTAGTGGATTGCCACAGTGGCGCAGTGGTTCATTAGATTTGAATTATAGCAGAATGTTAACTGCTCAATGGCGGACACCTTCAATCTAACGCTACGGGCCAATATAGGTCGTCTGCTACCGCATAAATCATGCCAATTAACGCAGTGCCATTTAAAACAAAGTTATTGCAGCGATTAAGTATATATAGGCTGTTAATCACCAAAATAAACGCCTCAATAATTTTCAGCAATATTTTTCCAAGCCTTGGCAAATTGACATGTTATATGTATCAAAATCTGTTGCAAAGTATAGACTTGGATCAGGTTTCGTTACCCGTTTGCGCGCCTTACCATGCCTACGTTTCTCGCCGCATTGCCTCTGACGAAATGCAGCAGGTAATTTGAACTTCTGACAAACTGACTTAAAATGCGTTGTCGTCCAAATTTGTACTCTTACTCAAAATATAACACGTGGTACGAAGGAATGTAGTAGAATGTGGCTATAATTTGATGCTGTTTCTAAGATTTAGGCGCCTAGTATAATGGTGTGTAGGCATTTCTCATGTGCAGCAAATTACTGAAAATTAACTACAGTTCTATTTTATGTCATTGCATTAAGAAGTAAGGTGACTAATCTTTGCTGGCCAAAGGATTGAACTGCAGCATTTGCGATGTTTCGTGCAAAGAATCAACGGAATGGTCGCACGTGCATGTGCATCGATTCGGCATACATGCGCACATAGTGTTTAATACTTTCCCAGTAGACCCATAGGTCTTAGAACTAACTTTGCCGCCGTCGATCGACCGGTGCGGAAGAGTCAGAACCGAAGCGCACGACTAATGAGGCATACTCATTCGTAATCCTAGTTGGCGGCAGCTTATGCAGGCCTGCAAACAGCCATGTCCTTGATTGACTGCTCAACTAAACCTTCAAATCACAGCAGCAGTTAGTGGTGAGGGCATTCAAACATGTGAAATGCTGAGTCTGCAGTTTCTACCTCCCATCCGGCATAAAAATTCGCCAAAATTCTCCCATGTTTTGTAGCCTGGTATTTTTAATTTCAAACTTTTGGAAGCGTACTCATTTTGGCACCGTCGGTGTACTTTTAATTCGGAAAGCTTGGAATGCGCTGAATTGCTCACTGCCTAAATACCTGCAGATCCCACTAAAAATCACTAGAAGTGGGCTGCTAGGATTGTCAGACAGTCTTGATAAACCGTCAATTAAGGCTTAGGTGCAAGTGTGTCCGCGACACATTCGTATGCATTTGTTTGCTGCTTTTGTGCATATTAGAGCATATACTTATTCGTGTTCAGGTCTTTTGTATTGCATACGTTCACATCCTCTTAAAGCGAATAAATACGCCAAATATGAACAATCTTGCTCGGTTGGCTAGGTAGTACGAGCCGTCACTGGACAAATTCGCCTTAAGCTAGAAGCGATGTCTGCGTCATTGCCACAGTGACCACTCTCTTCATATTTCCTGCCCCTCGACACCAGAACTGAGCGAGTGATGTTGAGTAGCATCCAGAGCGTCTTGCAAGATTCGTGCCCTCAGTCAATAGCATTCGGCCTTGAGGCATGGTAATTTCTGTGACAGAAATCATTGGTTACGCTGCTATTTGGGGCAGTGAATATGCTCGGCCAATTTCTAGATTTCTTCTTGTTACGCGACATGCACATAATATTAAAAGGCATTGGAAAACGAAGAAGCAGTGCAACATGCTAACTGAACTTCCGCATTAGTTGCATAGCTGCTGATTGTTTTCATGTAGCAATCTTCCAGGCGACTAATTTTCTCACTAACCAAAGAAGAGCAAATTGAATTCCGCTAAATTTCTATTTTCGTGCATCGTATGGAAAAAGAAGGAGAGCCATTGCTGAATGAACGTCGATCGTGACTCCGTGACTACATCTAAATGGTCCTCTCCTCATAATCACTAAATGTTGGCAGGCGTTTGCAGCTTACAATTACAGATGTCAAAACTGACGTAAAGCGGGCATTAGCATTGTCTCTGATTTACCGGTTAAGGTTAATCAAACAACCACAGCTGGCTGGTCAAGTGCGGGCTTTAAGACAGGGATAACGGAGAAGGATATCAAATGACTGGGATGCTAGTACGAATGAAAATCGTGGAATGTAAGGAGAAACGAAGGTATTCATGTAGCTATTTATAAAATACCAGATAGTAAAGGGTAGGTGCTCGATTCCTATCCAATTTCTTCATCTACAGAAGACGTGGTCTTATTGACCTAAACAACACATTTTAGGCACAATGAGGGATGCCAACAAAGATTAATGTTTTCACTAATTAAAAGCATGCAGTCCTTTGTGGCAAATTAAAGGGGTAGGAATCATGTTGTCTTCAGCCACCTTTATCAAGATTGGAGCATTGCGGATACATGCAAGTGCTCGTCGCTCTTTACACCCTTTTCATCTTAAAGAAAGATACGCGCTTCAGGTGGCTTCTTCAAATGCATATACTTTTAGGCTTTCTCTTTATTCTACTATTTACGCACTAAAGCCGCTTAAGAACAGCATCAAACAGCCTGGACTTCACAGACAGTGGCACTCATGTCAACATTAAATTCCGCTTTTTCCAAGTTAATTTCACCCTTGTCGAACTCTCCCTCGCGTCTATAGTTCTCCTCGTTCTGACCATTCAGGTTATCAATAGAGGACGAAGTGCTAACCCTTCTTCATTCACAGCACCACTATCAGTGGCAGTGCACCACTTCTTACTTCAACATAACCCTTTTTCTGTTTCGCATTCAAACATCATAATAAACCTGTTTTAAATAGAACGTGCTTCGATTTACAACCTTGTACCCTAGCAGGCAAAAGACTACAGCTTAAATAAAAGTGGGCTAAGCAACTTACCTGTAGCTTCGATGCCTGCTACGGCTCCAGTTTGTAAATGAATTGAATCAGTTCAATGCTACCCTATTTAAGTCCTGACTTTCAAACGGATTTGGTACTTTTGATGATGTTCATGCCAGCGCATTTGTGCGACGAGAGAAACCCCCTTTGATAAGCCTTTTTAAAAATAGAGAATTCAAAGAGGGCAAGAATTGATGATTGACTTATGTTCCGAAATGAACATCGCAATGTGTCGATCTCAAACAATATACCTCACCCTATCTTAATCTTTACCACAGCCATGGCAAAACCAGCCTCTATTTCGGCTGGCTTCTATACACTTAGACGAAAAAACTGTTAGTTGCATTGTCATTCATCCTCATCTAAGAAAAAGATGCTAAAAATGCCAAGTCATTTAGCACAAGGAATGCTAGTCCTCTCCTTACCTATCATTTATAATTCCGTTGTGAATTTAATCATAGAAGGTCAGTAGAAGAGATATTGCACAACTTACGAAAAAGGTATAAAATAAGCATCACAAAGTGAAGCCAAATTGTCACCAATTTGGCCCCATTTCATGCCTCTCAATATAATGAGAGCAGTTTATTTCTTCTTTTTGTGCCAGTTTGGTCCATTTGGACTTTATGAATCCAATTCCCTTCTCATTTAAGTTCCTTTCGTCCCATTCAATATAATGACATTAATTTGCTTCTGCTTAAGCTCCACTTCATGATTGTCGACTTTGTGAAACTAATTTACCTCTCCTTTGTTCATTTCGTGTCTTCTAAAATGCTAAAATTGAGTTCCTGCATCTGATTTGACAGCTGGAACTGCATTTAAGTGGCACTCCCAAGGTTGATTACCTCCTACGCCTCAACGACAAAGACGATTATTGTTCTCTTACCCACTCGAAACTCACTCATTTAACGAGAGATCCGAAGCGTCCGCCAAAAATTGTAAAATGGAGTTAGAAGTAGGTTGGACCTCTTAGACCTTCTATACGAATGGCCCACCGGGTGGGATGAATTAAATTGTTTGCTCTCATTGGCATTCAAGTAGTTCTACTTGACGGTTAATTAATGAATGCATCTTGCAGGTGGGATCGAACGGCAAGCAAATTACGGACTACCATTGGGATTTAGTTAAGTGTTGTGCAAATGTCTTGGTGATGTTCACATCGTAAATGTTTGCGCAGCAATCCCAAGCTGGGAGTGGATTCTCTTCCCGCAAATGCCCTATTCATACGTAAACAAACGAGTTTGCACAGCGCTGTATTCAGACGTGTCAACTCCACGCACTGCAGACATTTGTAAAGCCGTTGAGCAGCGCTTTAGCTAAATGGGGTTCGACCATCGATTCTTGGGAAATCGAGCTGCTCATGGTGCACATGAAGGAGTCATCTGCCTTCTAGTTACTTTCATCTTGACAAAGTTTGGGAAACGTTTTCTGTCCTATACGTCCATTAGTGCTGGACACTTGTTTCTCCCTAAACTTTGATGCCTCTACCGATAACATCGATTGTGGTCGACCAACAGGTTACCACCCCCCTGCTAATGTCTATTATCATCCTGTGGGGTATCCAATCTCTCACCTTGTTAGCAGAGAATCGGAGGGATTCTGAGTGGCCGAAGGCCACGATTTACAGCATTCAATTGCGGTCTTTACGCAATCGAGCCGTCTCTGTTCACAGAACACGGGTCCAATGCTGTTATCGAGCTGCAAACCATGTTGAGAACCCTGTCAAACGGGCACATTGGGGATTATATTTGTAGATAATGTGGGGCGAAAAGAGGAAAGTGGGATGGACCTCTTCTTGGACTATGCGAGAATACTCGGCTTCGTCAATGACTCCCCTTTTATTGACTTTGCTAATAAACTGGCGCATTTGGCACATTCACGACTGTGGCAGTCACATTATGCAACGCAGGTTAGATTCGAATCGGTGTGCCAAGAAATGATTTATAGACAGATGAGAAAATTGTAATTTATTCAGTCGGTATACCTTACAAATGCCCAGATTTGCGACTAGGTCTCCCTGGTTCCTTAATATTTAAGCAAGATACGTGCAATCCTGTTTTTCTCCATGATGCTTTTCGTCTGCATTGAGGTCAGGGATCTGGCGTTCATGTTTATCACGTTGACTGGAAATTCAACGGGAATTTTGGTCTGACTAATGCCAAAGCATAAGTTATGATGATTTGAAGATCATTCGTGCTTGCTTGGTTTAGAGGGTGACTTTTTTCACCAGTGTTTGTGCGCTCCCTTCGCGTCTCCTGTTGATCTGAATTTCACCTCATTGCCAACTATGTCCGATCTGCCTACTATCGAATTTAAATTAGTTTTGCGTGTGCGAATATTAACGTACTAGTTCGCAGACATTTTGCTCCCTGCAGCATTCACTTCGATTTGCATTATTTATTAAGCTGTCCGTCATCTTTGGTCTAACACTTTAATTGATTGCTCTTTCCCTCATTTTCGATTCCACTCTGAGTCAAAATTTTCTGAACTTCAATAAAAAGACCGCCGAACAGCTACACGAGAATAAAACGAAAACCAACTAGTTTTATTGGCTCACTCTGTTTTTGCGACTGGTGGCAGCCACTGCAATCCCATCTAACTTACACTGTTGCATGCTTGTCTATCAGAGAATACATTAAAATCCATGCTCTAAATGGTAAGACAAGTAGTCGTTTTAATAAATTCACCACTTGTTAGACAGACAGAAATTTTTCAGGGAATTCGCTACTCAAATGCAAAAGTGGGTTGTGTTTGGGGTTTAATCGCAAGCGATGAAACTAGCTGCTGAGAGAACCTCATGTCTACGGTGATATGGAGTCGCAGCCTATAGGCGCTTTATTAAATACCCACCTCCATTCGCTTAGTTTTAGAATGCCACTAGGTACTTGGTTGGTACGTTCATCGTGCAGTGTCTTCGGTAGTCGTTCGATTCTCTTCATGTGACCTCAACAAGACGCGCTGATTTAGGTCGAGTGTTTGCTAATACTAGACGCTTTTACAGTTAGCTATGCGCAAGACAGCGTCAGATGAGAAAACAGGAGACCATTGCCCTTCTGCTTGGTTGACTTACTAAAAGTTGAGACCTGACTTCATGCGCAGTCACTTCTTCCCTTAGTCCCATTGTAAAATTCTTCATCTCGATGGAGTCTATCTGCACTTGGCCGACAAGTAAAAGCAGGACACACACATCTAGAGAGGTGAATGTTTACACATCCTTCCCTTTTTTTCCCAAGAAACCTGTGCCCACAAGATCATGTGAATGTCTCCCATGATGTGTGACCAGCGCCAGGAATAGATAATTGATACGTTGGTGACGCTTGCATAAAAATTACTTTAGCAGGTCTAGCGCATTAAAAGTATGCCGCAAATGAAGTTGAGTTCTGGCGGGAAACTAGAAGAAGTGTGAGAACGTACGTGGTGGAGCTTCCGATTGCTGCGGCGAATCCGAAACAGATTTCTGGCTCCGCAGTCGAATTAGAATTGTAATCAGCGCAATAAAAGCATGCACCTTGACTGATGGAATCGATATTGTTGGCGTATGCGAAGATAGATGTGCGTGGTTGACGTGTATCAAACTAACTTCACTATCGATTGATGGTAAGGTAATCTCATGTGTTTCAATCATAAGAAGCGGCGATTTCATTAGTCACCCTTTTATTGGAGAAAAGTTTAGAAACCTGTCAAACACTTTTTACAAGCATTTTAAAAGGTTTAATCCGTCACTCTGCAGTGCGCATCCTCAACCTTTTAGTGACAGTTTGTTCAGCATATACATGGTCATTTGCTCCGCTTTTTGGAACACTCTACATAAGTTTGTCTATGCAGATTTGTTAAAGCTAACTGATTGGAAACAGTCAGGGCGGAATGCGGATGTTTTGTGAAGGGAAGATTTTGTAGGACGTAGTTAAGAGAAAAATGAGCAGAAGAAAGCAAAGCCTCTGTCCATATATATTTGCTTAAAGGTCGTAGCACCGTGCGCAGTCACACGACAGTGCGGCAAATGGCTATGGTATCGGTGAGCAAAGTGTCACAGATATGCATGAGATAAATAGACGAAAGCGCAATTGGTAGTTGATGCAGGAATGGGTTGATAAGTCGCATATTGACTGTTAGGTATGGAACCAATGGACTAAGGTAGGAATAATACAAATCAAATGCTTGCGAGGTTAGCTAGCCTTTTAAAAATGGACAGAAATGTGCACAATGCTATGAATTGATTATAACGGATGATGAAAATGGCTTACATGGATGCGTATGTCAGCATATGAGAGGATAAAAATGTGTACGAATGCAGGAATAAAGTGGGAGCATAAGAGAGTGCACAGATAGGTAGGAAGGAACTAGACGGCGAAATTATGTCAATTTTCTTTGCCTATAACTAAGAGCCAAAAGATGCATCATAATGGGGGACAGTTAGTCAATAAAGCTCTTGCTAGGCAGGAATGTTAAAGGAAGGAGACAACTTTAGCTAAAAACCGAGGTCCAAAAGCATCAATGATGTGTTGGGTGACTAGAGCTGACTTGCATTGGTGACCAAAGAATGAGTAAATAGGTTGTGGTTATGAATTCTTGTCTTCGTATTAGTGACGGCATGGCTGTACAGCTATTTGAGGTGACTGCCACCTTCCGCCGAAGTGGCAAGGAAGCGCAGCTAAGGTGTTTATGCAGATCTCATCTCTTGCTCCTCCAACATACCTCGATTGCCTAGTTTAGGGACTATGCGAGGCTGAGAAATTCCGTGGACTATGAAAGAATGTCTGCTAACACGTCCCGTAGTAAATCCATCATTCACTCCCTAAAGCATCTACATGACGGATCAACTAGCCATAGCTTATCAGGCCCGGATTCTAAATGTGAAACAGACGAAAATAGCAATAGCATTGTCAGTTGCCTGCTAATTCTCATTGCTCCTCTGACGATAATGTCTATGTGCACTCATTTTTGAGGCATCACTGCTCCTATCCGTCTTCCGTTTCGCCACTATCAGTCGTTAATTCATCATCAGCGTTGCTCAACTTCACGATCATTCTACCGTCAGGAAAACACCTTGCATAATACTTTGAGGCTTCTAAGACATCATCGTGGTGACAAGTCATTGTGAAATCGAGAGACGACACACCGCCCGCTGAGTCTTCTGGAGTCGTATTCACGCGTTACGTTTGCATACTATTTTGGTTGTACTAGCAGGTGTCAGAACTACGACAGGGCGGCATTAAAGACAAGTTCAAAGGCCAAAATCAGTTACACAGAGTCAATTTTTTGTAGTGGTGCAGATAACTTTGCAGGCCCTCTGATGTGCGATCCTCTCACAGATGCAAAAATAAAGTCGAAAGAGTAAGGGGGTAAAGTCGACCACCTCTCACGGCAGGAAAGGGGATCGGTCCTAACATTCTGCCACAACGATGCTTTCGTGTGTTAAATGTCACAATGTCACTATCGATGCCCGCACACTTCGGCCTGCCAACAAACCAGTAAAACAACAGTAAAAGCGAATGCAATCATAAATGCGTTTGCTGCGATTTAAAAATCTGAAGGTGATGGCACACGGAGCTCAATCAATGAAAACGGCATCAAAAGGACGTATTCCGCATCAGTTTGAGAACGAACTTTATCAGTATACGCATATTTCTATCTGTTAGGGCTTCTGAAGGGATTTTTTGCAAACAAAATAAACCTTAGATTACATTAAAGGACCCAGGTGGTGCATACCTGACTCTGGCTACTGTTTTTCCCCTTTCCTCCCTTTCCTTCACTTGACATCAAATTTGACTAGAATTCCGACCCACCTCGAAGCTCTATTTTGCGTGGGACTGATAAACGATGTCAGGGGTGATAGAACGTCACCAGTTGTCAAAGGCGTTAGTGAGGTCGTCTTCCGTAGCCCTTTGATCCTCTGCACTAACTAACATGCGTTCAGGCTGCTTTATTGCAGTGCCATCACATAGTCAAGGGATAATGCCTAGACCGATGTACATGTCACGGTTTCATCAGCATCCACTCACATTTTGGCATCAATCAGCTTGCTGTGGTCGGGTCCAACACAGATTGAAGAAGCGCAGTCAAGATGAAGAAATTGTTGGTGCAAGGAACAGTGTCGATTCTGTCCCATTAAACAAAACAGCCAAGCAATTGGGTAATAGCATTGCCAGTTCCTGTTAATTTTCCTTGATCCTCTGAGGACAACGTCTATGTGCATTTGCCTTTGCTGCATCACTGTTCCTACCTGTCTTCCATTTCTCGACCATTAGCCAGTAAATGCTGGTCAGCGTCGTTCCCCACCATGATCAATTTGTCACAACGATAGCACATTGCATAAGGCTTCGAGGTTTCTGGAGCAGCATCTCGATGGCAACTCATTATATAGTCAGAAGATGGCAGACAATCTGCTGTGTGTTGTAGAGCAGCATCCACATGTCGCGTTTGCATAATCCTCCACTTGTACTAACAAATGTTCGAGTTACGAAACGGCGGTAGTAAAGACCATTAAGATCATTCCCAAGTGCCATTTCTAATCCATCCAGCATATTTTTTGTTCATCCATTTCTATATTTGGGCCATATGTTGTACGTTTAGTAAAAGAGTCTAAACTCATTGTGATTCGTTCCTTATTTCGTGCTTGCTGATCCCAATTCTGAAGTGCTGCCTCATGCATCGTTGGTCGAAGTGATGGTGCAGTACAGAACGAGGCGACACTTATTGAATAATAGCAAAATGTCTTATTTCTGCCGGATAGAGCACAGTATCTGTACAAAGCCATTCATGATGTGGTCTCCAAGGCCGGTCCTTATTAGCCCGAGAAGCTATATTGTACTTGTTCTGGTAAATGCACCTCCATAGCCATTGTCGTTCAAGGAACACGATTCTCGTGATGCTACGCACTGCATTTGTCACCGATACCATTAATAAGGATAAGGAAGTGCACTCCGATTTTGCATAGCCGTCATCACTTTGCCTCATCCTTAGTACTGCCAAAGCCGTCGAAGAACATTCTTATCGGCTTACACCAACCCTCACAAGGAAGTAAAGGACGAAAGAGAGCAAACAAACTCCTTGCCTTTCCACATGAGTGCCCTCGACTGTCTTTTTGCGTCAAATGTGACGCGTTGCTTGATGAGCATAGAACAACATCATCGATTAATTCTGCTATTGTAGTGCCAACATGCGCTGTTCATGGCACTATTGAAGGGGAAAAGGCAATCCACAATGCTTTTTGTTTCGACCTTTACACAACTGTAATGGGTGCACATAGTAGACGATAGCATTCTTCGGTGGTGAGATGGCAGTATTTGGTCCGAGGTAAAGTGATGAGTGTCATGCATTTGCGGAGTGCACTTCCTTCCGGTGGCAGATGCAGTCCATTTCGTCACGAGCTCCGCATTTGCTGTTGCAGTGTATTCATTTAAAATGACAGCAATTCGATAAAAAAATAAGGTAAGGTAAAGATAAGAGGAATGTTAACTCAAGGTATTTAGCTACATAGCTACACAAATGCCGTCTACCAAAACCATAATCCTTCTCCTCCAGCCACCTATGCAAGCATAAATCCGACCCAAAGTATGCAAGAAATGACAGCGAAATACATGGAATGGCAAGTGAATAACACACCCCACGAACATCACTTCGCCGAAAATCTGACAGGTCCGCGCGTGCGCCGCAGACATTTAAACACGAAAGGGAGACAAATTGAAATTGCAGATTGTATTTAGTAAGCATTTGCAGTTGAATGCATTGATTCTTTGCTTAGGAGAATATACTGCGCCAAGATATCTTACAAAATTAGTGCAAATAGTAAATTATGATATCGCTCATTCAAACAGTTCCGCAAGCGCATAGGTTATGGGAGCATATTTGAATTAGATCGCCACAGGTTTGCATGAAAATGCATGTCTCTTCGACCGTAGCACTTAGCACGAAAGAGAGAGCAGTACCGATTACAGTAATCGTGGATACGAGCCGATCTAAAGACATTCATGTTTGTTTCATTCTAGCGATCATCGCGGGACAATCACGTGCTGCTCAGCGAGTTAGTGACCGGTGCAATGGGATCTAGACTACCTTCAATATTCTTTGCTTCAACTGATTGCAAATATATTTACCTCTAACATTCGTGGCAAAATTCTAAAGTTGGGTTCTAGTTACTTGGTCATTCAGAAAAAAGTGCTTTTGCATTAAGACGCCTTTTCAGAACACAAATCTCATCGCTTCACAATGTTGACAAGTGGTTGCATGGAGGCAAGCACTATGAGCGGAGTGCAATAAAGTTGCTTCTTTTCGCGCAACTAGTTTTCATCCATTGCATGAAGACCTGAGAAGACCCGGGATTGATGCCATTGGAAAAAGGTGTATGTCCCAATTGCCATTGGATTGGCGGTGACTATCCTTGAGTAAATGGCGAGTCGTTTAAATACAGAGCCATCATGTTACGCTTCTCTTTCTCTTTGTGCTATAAGCCATCATATCTGGTCAAGTAGTGCCTCTCTGTCTATAAATACGCTCATTACTCGAATTGTGAAGCACTATTTAAATCGCAAAACTTTAGTTAGGATTGAATACAATGTTGGCAATTTAAATGTAACCAAGGAAAGGCGATTTAATGCACAGAAGGCTGTACAGCTCTCAGCGCGGCAAAATGATTTTATTGAAGAGTCCATGTTTCTCATGGGAAAATTGCCATGGTACAGCAAAACAGTGCAGCACAGCGTCGTACACAGTAGTTGATAATGCTCTTTGCACCTTAAGGCGCTCACAAAAACAAAATTTATGACGCACAGAATTTTAACTGTCAAATCAGGTGCAGGAACTCAATTTTAGCATTTCAGAAGGCATGAATTGGACAAAGGAGAGGTAAATTAGCTTTACAAAGTCGATAATAATGAAGTAGAGCCCAAGCGAAAGCTAATTATTGTTACCATTTAGAAAGGTTTGAAATGAAGTTAAATTAGAAGAAAATTGGATTCATAAAGTCAAAATGGGCAATACTGGTACAAAAATAGAAGTAAATTGATTTTATTATCCCGAGAGGCATAAAATAGGGCCAAATCGGTGACAATTTGACTTTACCTTGTGATATTTAACTTAATTAGGCAAAAAAGTAAATGGATTTCTTTATATCGAGACGAAAAAATGGAACCAAAGGAAATAGCAATTAATATCATAAAGTCGAGTTCCGTGATTGAAGTCATAGAAGCAGTTAGGTTTTGACATTTCGGAAAGCATGAAATGGAGCCGAAGGTAAAGAAACTAATTTACAATGTGGAAGCATGCAAAACAGAGCCGAAGAAAGGAATCAAAATTCACGAAGTCGAAATGCATGATATGGAGTCGAAGGAAACGAAATTGAGTTCCCAAATTTGAAGTGGAAGAAACAGGTCTGAAGGAGAAATAATTAATTTCTCAAATTTAAAATGCATAAATGGAGAGGAAGAAGACGAAATTGAATTAACAATGTCTAAATCGATGAGAATTGATTCGAATAAGGAAAACTAATTATATGGAGTCAAAAGTCTAAAATCGAGTCAATAGAATCAAAACGATTGAAAAATGCTTAAAGGATGAAATGGAACTGAATGGATTAAAATTGATTCACATTGCCGCAATACATGAAATACATTTGAGAGCGAAAATTCTGCGGGTGGAGAGAATAATATTTTGCATGTCGGAATGTACAAAATGGAGGCAAACAATGTTATTTTGATTTTTCAAAGGCGAAGCGCATGAAATGGAACCCTGCAAAAAAAGTTGTTTCAAAAAGCGTGGAACGAAGTCAAATGAAATGATACTAATTTCGCGATTTCGGAAAGTATGAGATGGAGACAAAAGAGCAAATATAAATCTTCTAAAGCAAAATACACGTAATGAACCCGACGTGGGTGCAATTGAATTCACAACGTCGAAGAACGAAAAATGAAGCCGGCTGAGTCGAAACTGAATGTGCAATGTCAAAAAGTTCTAAATATAAACAAAGGAGAGAAAATGGAGTCTGCGATACGAAATGTATGTAAGAGAGCGGACTGAAGAGAAATTAATTTCGCGATGCCGAAACGGCTGGCATGAGTTGCAGACTATGCCAATGGCACCACAGCCCTTTTTATGCCTGCCGCATCTTCGTACCATTGTTGAAAGAGGAAAAGCTTGACTTGATGTCGCTGTAAGCGCGATGAATCCTTCTAACATTCTGTGTCTCATGACATAAAGTGCTGGCTGAACTTGCAAAAGGCTATAATTCTAGCAGCAGTCTTGTGCAAACTGGAATGGTATTGGACAAATATTTGCAGAGATCAATCCAGAGCAGATTATTGGCTTTATGGGCGTCGCGAATCCTCTCAAAATTTAAAATGTGCTATAAGCGACCTACCGCTAAAACAGACAGTGTTTGTTCCTTCACTTTAATGACATTAGAATTCAGTGCAGGCTAGTAAGCCTTAGTGGGTGGCAAATTTTGCTTTAAAGGCAATTGGACTTCAAGTCCATCTCAAGACTCGTTTTACAAATGGTCTACGCTTTCAACGCCTTCGCAGTGGTGGGAACCATGTCAACTTTCTCTCACCACGAAGAGCTGCATTCAGTGTGTGTTTCATTCAAGTAACTTCAACTAACTTCGCCAACGCGCATGTTGATGCATACACAAGTAGAAATTCAACTGCGTTCAGTCATTTTTACAAGCACAAAAAGGTAGTAAGATTGATTTTAAATCCAGTGCTGGAAATTTTTCGTGATATGCACCACAACTAAAGGTGGCCTTTTGGATTGTATGCAGTGTGATCGCCGCGACGTAGAAGTACTCTGTCTAGAAAGTCAATTTAGAAATGTCATCTGTAGACAAACATTCACTTTACTTCGCTGGACAGACCTGTGCATTGAATGTGCTTAAATCGCTCTCCTTCATTTTGTAATCCATGCGCACGTCTGAGCAACGTGTGACTTTTGATTTTCTCACTGAATGATAAAGACGAAGATGCATCAAGTGTGATCAACGCTTCAAACATCCATGCCATTTTCTGCTTTGTGTGCACCCCAAATCACATCTCTTTTCCAATCTGCCTAAGAATGCATCCACTTGTAGAGTTTTGTCAAATATTATTTGTACGGATATTCGATAAATTCAAAATATT